>JADRCH010000031.1:3222146-3375608 GCA_019843965.1 Rhynchomys soricoides
CTTCTTCTTCTTCTTCTTCTTCTTCTTCTTCTTCTTCTTCTTCTTCTCTTCCTCCTCCTCTTCCTCCTCCTCCCCCCTTTGCTTCTTCATAATCTTCCAAGTCCAATTAGTGCTGCCTCTATATGTATGGGTGTAAAGCCATCGCCAGCCCCTTGAACATGTGAATCTACCTGTGGAACATTTGAAGCAATGGTTCTCCCTTTCTCAGGAACCATAATATATATTAGTTCTGGTCTTACATTTTCTATCTCCTCTTCCAAAATGTTCTGTGAGTCTTGGTAATGATGGGGATGTTGAGGAAGATGTCCCATTTACAGCTGAAGACCCATACTTTCAAGATAAAAATTCTGCTGCTTTGTGGATGATTATTTATATTTATATACAACTTGGAGAGTGAAAGATTCCTTCAAAGACAAGTCTTCATGCTATTTTGTAAATAAAATATCTCTTAAAATGAGTACTGGTTGAAGCTTACACATGTCATCTATTTATATAGTCCATGAAATGGACCTTGTTGATCAATTGTAGATCAATTTTCTATGTTCATTTTAATGCTTGTCTTGTGATTCTAAAGGCACATTTCTCTAATTGCTAAGGATGTTGAAAACTTTTTTGAGATCTTTCTTGGACACTTTATTTCTCTATGTGAGAACTCTCTGTTTAGATCCATGTCTGTTCTAGTTTAGGGTCCTTTCTCTGTGACAAAATCTCAAGACCAAAAGCAACTTAGAGATGAAATTTTATCTCATAGCTTTAGCCCATCATTGGGAGAAGTCAGGGAAAGTATTCAAGGTACAAAAACAGAAACCACAGAGGAATGCTGCTTACTGTTTTGCTATCTGTGGTTTTCTCAGTCTGTTTTCTTGTACAACCCAGGTCCATCTGTCCAGGGATGACACTGCCAACAGTAGGCCAGGTCCTCCCACAAGTTATCAGTTGAGAAAATGTTTTACAGACTTGCCAACCAACAATCTGGTAGAGACATTTTTTTCAATTGAGGTTTCCTCTTGCTAGAAGACTTCAGCTTGTGTCAAGTTGACAGAAAGTTAACTACACACTAGCTAATTTTAAAAATTGGGTCACTTGCTTTCTTGACTCTTTCATTTATGATTCATTATATATTCTGGACATTCATCCTTTGTCAAATGTATAGCTGGCAAAGATTCTCTCCCACTCTGGGCTTCCTCTTCACTTGATTACTTGTTTCTTTTGCTGTACAGAAGCTTTTGAGTTATTTGAGGACCTACTTGTCAATGTTTAGGCATCATTCCTGGGCAAATAGAGTTTAGTTCAGAATGTCTTTCTGTACACCTATATCTTGCAGGGTACTGACTGTGTTTCCCTATAGCATTTTCAGCATTCACATTTTATACTGAAGATTTTTGTTTATTTGTTTCTTAATGTATATTTGGCATTAATTTTCATGCAAGTGTGATAAATATAATTTCATTCTTGTAAATATGGATAGCCTGTTATCCTAGCACTGTTGTTGAAGATACTGTCTTTTCTCCAGTGTGTGTTATTGACATATTTGTCAAATATCTGATGGCGGTAGTTATGAAGCTATGATGCATTTGGGACACAGGACTTGGGGGAATTAAGCTGCAATTAACCTGAAGCTTCCTGCCTGAGGAGTGGCTCTCACGGTAACCAGGAAGTTTTATGCAAACTGTCAAGGGAAAGGAGCAATTAGTAATCCTATCTAGTTGTAAAGCCTATGGATGACCATGGTTGGACTGACACAACAACCACAATAGTGAAACTGTGACACTATTGGCTGAGGGATTACCAACACTGTTTGATTGGACTTGAGATCTGATCAACTGGAATAAATCATTCCTGTTACTGTAAACATAGCAAGCTACCCATGGCTAGAGAGGCCATATACTTGAAAAGAGAAATGACTACTGCCATTTTACTAAGCCGATATAATACTCATTTTTAAAATACCTGCTTTTATATTCACAGATAAGTATAGTTCTCATCCTTTATCAAAGAAGCTTAATTTTGCAATACATGGAGACAAAGATCTACAACTTAACAAAATGGAGAACAAATGATGATGAGCTGCCCTATCCTAAATAATACATCTACAATGCAATTACTAAACCTAAGGCCTAGGGAAAATCAGGGAAGAAGGAGCAGAAAGATTATAAGACTCAGAGGCCCAGGAGACCTGTAGGTAGATTGTATCCCTTAGACATAGCATGGAAAGTGCATCCATGGACTATCAATAGCTTGCCAGAACAGAATCAGCATAATGACACCAGTTGACATTCCAATGGTGAAAGGTGCCATGCCATGAGGTACCTTAGATGAAGAGTTACAGGAGACCAGTGATTGCTGAGAACCAGTCTCTTCCTGGGATGATTTTCTAGTGATTCCATATGGGTTTGCTTATATGTATATGTGTCCAAGACTGACCACTTGGGATGACTTATATGGATGTTCATCCTTGGAAAAGACTGAAATATACATAGATGTACACATGTATACACATACAATGATAACAAATTTTTAAAAGTGATCATGAATTTGTGAGGGGATGATGGAGGGTGAGGTAGTTGCTGTGGTCATGTATAAGATTCTTTTAAAATAGTTGAAAGTTAAATGACCAAACACCCTTTGATATGGCAGAAGGAAGATGTCTTGTCTTTTTGCTCACTTGGCCTTCCCCATTGTTGTGGAGTTACTCTACTTCATTAGTGCATCTGCTGCTGCTGCTTTCTTCTTGGACATCAAGTCCAGGATTTCTAGACTTCGATATGCACTAAGGGCTAACAGCTCTCCAGAAACCTTTCAGATTTTCACGGCCATTTTTGGAACAGCTGAAGTACCCATGCTTAAGGACTGTGGTTTTCAGTTTCTCAGGTGTGGTTCAGTTATAGTTTCTATTTTAACAAAAACTCACAAATTATATATATATATATATATATATATATATATATATATATATATCATCAGTATTAATATCAGGTATGTGTTGTATAGCCATACAGTTCCAGGTACTGTTACAGGTTCTTTCAGTACACTGTCACATTGTCATTTAATCCTCAGAAACTTGCTATAAAGCAATTTATTTATTTATTTATTTATTTATTTATTTGGTGTCCATTTTAAAGGTAATGTAACTTGAGGCCAAATAAGACAGGCTTATTACAGTAGATAAACCACAATGCCAAAACCAAATAAGAAATTATATTTTTTAAATAAAATTTTTATATTTGTTACTTTCGTTAACTACTTCAAATTTTAAATGTGTGAGATAACAATATGGAAGTCAAAGATAAAATAGCTTGTGTCAAAAGCAGCCCAGGACATCCATTTGTGACTTTGCATGTCTAAGGGACTTTTATCACTACTGCTATTTTCTCTGGATCTTTCTATGGGCCATGTGTCATACGTGGTGTGTATGTTATTAAATTGAATCCATTCACCAATTTCTTCTTATAGAAATAATTAATAAGAAAAAGTAGATTCACCTGCCATCTCTCTGCCCACCTTCATCAGACCAGCAAATTCTGAACCATACAGGTAATCTTCCCTTCCCCACCCATCTTCCTTGCTCTCTTAGTCCTCTGAAGCACTCCAAGCTGACCTAAACAGTCTGCTGTTCCCAGTGAACCCCCATTCTTCTGCCACCTCTTCAGCCACTTTCATTAGACCTGTGGATCCTGGACCATACAGACCTGCTGATCTGGAACCATACTGCCAAAAGATACCCACAGTGGTCCTGCCATACCAGGACCATTGAAGTTAACCCACCTGCCAATACCTGCTGCAACAGGAACATTCAGGGAACAAAATCATCCAGATGACTCAAGGTCCTAGAAAAAACACAACCAACAGAAGCCCAGGCAATATGACACCTTCAGAGCACAGCTATCCTACTGCAGCAAGCCCCAGATACCCTAACACAACAAAAGCACAAGAAAATGACCTTAAATCCACCTTATAAGGATGGTAGAGGCCTTTAAAGAGGAAATGAATAAATCTCTCAAAGAAATACAGGAAAATACAATCAAACAAGTAGAGATCTTTAAAGAGGAAACAAATCCTTTGAAGACATACAGGAAAAAAAAACAATTAAACAGATGAAGGAAATAAATAAAACTGTTCAAGACATGAAAATGGAAATAGAAGCAATAAAGTAAATACAAATGGAGGGAATCCTAGGAAAATCTAAGAAAGAGAAAAGCAAGCACCACCAACAAAATACAGGACATGGAAGAAAGAATTTCAGGTGTTAAAGATACAATAGAAGAAATACATCAGTCAAAAAAATGTTAAATCTAAAAAATTCTTGACACAAAACATCCAGGAAATCTAGGATTCCACGAAAAAACCTAACCTAAGAATAATAGGAATAGAAGAAGGTGAAGAGTTCCAGCTCCAGGGCCGAGAAAATATTTTCAACAAAACCATAGAAGAAAACGTTCCCAATGTAGAGAGAGTGATGCCTACAAACATACAAGAAGCTTATAGCTATGGACCAAAAAAGAAAATCTTTTCACCACATAATAACCAAAACAAACAAACAAACAAAAACCCTTCAGAACAAAGAAATGATATTAAAACTGGCACGGAAAAAAAGCCAGGTAACATACAAAGGAAGACCTACCAGAAGTACACCTAACTTCTCAAAAGAGACTCTAAAGGCTAGAAGGGCCTACACAGATAGCCTTGCAACCTCTATAAAACCACAGATGCCTACCTAGATTACTATACCCAGAAAAACTCTCAATCACCATGGATGGAGAAAACAAGATATTTCAAGACAAATCAAAATTTAAACAATATCTATCCACAAATCAAGGTCCTACAGAAAATACTACAAAAAAACCTCCAACCCAAAGATGACAATTACATCCAACCCCCCAAAAAAACAAACAAACAAAAAACACAGAAAGAAGTAACTCCATACCAGCAAAATCAAAGAAAGTGTACACACACACACACACACACACACACACACAGTAACATTACCAACATCAAATTAACAAGAAGTAACAATCATTGATCATTAATATTTCTCAATATCAGTGGACTCAATTTTCCAAAAGAAAGACAGAGGCTAACAGAATGGGTACAAAACCAGGATCCATCATTGTGCTGCATACAAAAACCACACCTCAACAATAAAGATAGACATTACCTCAGAGTAAAGGGCTGGAAGAAAGTTTTTCAAGCAAATGGACTCAAGCAAGGAGGAGTAGCCATTCTAATATCTAATAAAATAGATTTTAAAATTAATCAGAAGAAACAGGAAAAGACATTTCATACTCATCAAAGGAAAAAATCTACCAAAATGGTATCTTGTTTCTGAACATCTATGCCCCAAACACAAGGGCATACACATTTGTTAATGGAAACATTGCTAAAGCATAGTATTGGTACAGGAACAGTCAGGTTGATCAATGGCATTTAATTGAAGCCCCTGAAATAAGACCACACATCTATAGACACTTGATTTTTGATAAAGAAGCCAAAACCATACAATGTAAGAAAGAAAACATCTTCAATAAATGGTGCTGGTCTAACTGGATGTCTGCATGTACAAAAGTGCAAATAGATCTATATCTATCACCCTGCAGAAAACTCAAGTATAAGTATAGGATCAAACACGTCAACATAAAACAGAATATACTAAATCTAATAAAACAGAAAGTGAGGAATAGCCTTGAACTCATTGGTACAGGAGACAACTTTCTGAACAGAACACTAATGGCTCAGGTTCTAAGATCAACAAATGATAAATGGGACCTTATGAAACTGAAAAGCTTCTGTAAGTCAAAGGACACCATTATTAAGACAAAATGGCAGTTTACTTTTTGGCAAAGATCTTTACCATTCCTACATCTGACAGAGGGCTAATATCCAAAATTTATAAAGAACTCAAGAACTTTGACACTAACAGTCCAAATAACTCAATTAAAAAATGGGTTACAGAACTAAACAGAGACTTCTCAACAGAAAAATACTGAATGGCTGAGGAGCACTTCAAGAAATGTTTGAAGTCCTTATTCACCAGTGAAATGCAAATCAAAACAACTCTTAGGTTCTATGTTACATTGGTCAGAATGGCTAAGATCAAAAACCCAAGTGATAGCACATGCTGGTGAGAATGTGGAGCAAGGGGAACACTCCTCCATTGCTGTTGGAAGTACAAACTTGTACAACCACTCTGGAAATCAATTTGGTGGTTTCTCAGAAAACTGGAACTACTTCTACCTTAAGACTCAGTGAAAGCACGCCTGGCCATATACGCAAAAGATTCTCCACCATCCCACAAAGACACTCACTCACTATGTTCATAGCAGTTTTATTTGTAAAAGCAAGAAACAGGAAACAATTTAGATGTCCCTTTACTGAAGAATGGATAAAGAAAATATGGTACATCTACACAGTGGAATAGTATTCAGGTGTTAAAAACAAAGACATCATGAATTTTGCAGACAAATGGATAGAACTTAAGAATATCCTGAGTGAAGTAACCCAGACCCAAAAGGACATGCATGGTATGTACTCACTTATAAGTGGATATTAGCCAGAAAATACAGGATACCCACACTCTGCTCCACAAAGCTAAGGAATCTAAACAAGAAGGAAGACTCAAATGAATATGCTTGAATCTCATTTAGAAGGGAAAATAAAATAATCAAAGGAAGCTGATGGAGGGAGGGAACTGGGTGGGAGAAGGGACGTGGAGAGGAATGGGGGTAGTTGTTCAGGATCAGGTGTGGGGAGGGACAGTGAAAATGACCAGAGGCCACGAGAGTGAATGGAAATCTGCAACTGATGGGAATGGGAGGCACCCAAGAATTGGTGCGGGTGACCTTAGCTCTGACTCACAGCATTGAGGCTATTGAACCTAAAAAGACTACCTCCTGTTGCCAGGCAGGAACCCCAGTGGGATGGTGGGGACACCAACCAACTCACAATATTTTTGACCCAAAATTTATCTTGTCTACATAAATTCAGAACAGAGGATGGAACAGAGACTGAGGGAATGTCCAACCAATAACTGCCCCAACTTGTGACCCATTCCATGGGCAAGCACCAATCCCTGACACTAGTTTGCTTGAAGACAGGAATTTTCTGTCCTCTGTGAGGCTCCACCCAAGCAGCTGACTCAGAGGGATGCAGAGACTGATAGCCAAATAGTGCATGGGGCTTGGGGCCTCTTACGGAAGAGTTGGAGCAGGGGAGGATTGAAGGCCCTGAAGGAGATAGGAACCTGCAGGAAAACCAACAGACTCTTGGGGCTCTCAGAGACTGAACCACCAAGCAGAGTATACATGGGCCTGACATACCCCCTTCACCCCTGCACACATGTAGCAGATGTGCAGCTTGGTCTTCATGTGGTTCCTGAACAATGGAAGTAGGGGATTATGTTCTCCTAGCAGGGCTGCCTTGACTGGCCTCAGTGGGAGAAGATCCACCTAACCCTGCAGAGATTTGATGTGCCAGGGTAGGAGGGATACCCAGGGGTCCCCACCTGCTCAGAGGAGAAGGTGAAAGGGGGTTGGAGAGAAGGATTGTGGGAGGGGACGACTGGGAGGGGCAGTAAGTGGGATGTAAAGTGAATAAATAAAAAAAATTATAAAAGAAGAAAAAGTAGATGCTTATGAAGGAGGAAAGAGAGACGTTATGGGTAGAGTTGAAGCATAGCAACTTGGACAGGCTATTGAAGATGAATGTTAGAAAACAAATATTATGCAGATAAGAACCAGGCAGCTTTATAAAGAAATCATTTCTTACTTCCTCTCTAAATACTTCAGTGGAGTGCTTCATGTGGCGTAAGAGGATTTGATTTTTTTCTTAAATCTTGTCATCTGCCACCTCCTTAGTGTCTAAAAGCCTCCTTTGAACCGATGTGCCCATGCCCTTTCTTCTGTGACATTGGCCACGCCGATGTGCTTTCTCCTTCCCACACATACACACCATTAGTGTGACCAGTCGTTGCATTTCAACTGCACTTTAATTGGGATATTTCTCTTGAATTTTCAAGCTTGTCAGTTTTGCACTGTCTTGCTCATGACACCCAGAAGAGACATCGGTCCCCTCAGCTCCCTCCTCACAGAGTTGACATGGTTGAAGTGCTCTACAGGCAAGAGTAGCTTTTATCCCAGAAATAGAGAGAAACTTCATGAACTGGAGGGCTGGTGTGTGACCTGCCAAACAGAAAATGGGATTGACTAAACTGGGACATGGCTGCCTTCTTCTGATGCACTAAAATAGAATACATTCAGCCGACCCCATTTGTAGTCTGGTGTTTTCGTGCTCCTGTGATACTAGCTACGTGATGGCATGGAATAAAATCTGAACGATGGCTAAGATTACATGAATTTCATGTGTGTGTTAAACTCCTTTAAAGAGATAGCTACTGTAATCTTATTATCTCCTAAAAAGGGTCATTACTGATGATCTGTTTTAAAAGCTTTCTTCCCTCAATTTTTTATAAAAGATGTCTTTTGACTCAATTAGTGCTAAGCAACCAAACATATAATAAACATCATGTTCTTTTGTGTTTTTAAACTTCCCATTGACCTTCCATCTTTCCTTCTTTCCTTCCTCTCTCCCTCCCTCCCTCTCTCTAACCCCCATTCCTGTACATGTGTGTGTAGGCGCCCTTGCCCACGAGGTCACACATGGAGCCCAGAGTTTGATGTCTTCCTCAATTGCTTCTCCATCTTCCTTTTTTGAGAAATGGTCTCCTAGCAATTTGCTACTCACTGGTTTGGCTAGGCTACCTGGCCTGTGAATGCAACAGATACAAATTCAACTCTTCATGTTCACACAGCAAGCACTTTCCCCACTGAGCCACCCCTCAGCTGCTGGTGTTTGCTTTATTCTTACAAAGGACATTAGTGCAAAGAAAAAGAGCCAAGGGTGAAGCAGACAGTTGCCAACACATCATCTGTAGTAGGATTATCCAGACAACCTAACAATGAATTGGGCAGAAAATAGGAAAATTATAACTTATCCGTGTGTGTGTGTGTGTGTGTGTGTGTGTGTGTGTGTGTGTGTGTTATATGCCAGAAGAACCTAACAAGTGTCTGGTATTACTCTCCACTGTAGTTTTTGAGGCAGGCTTTCTCCCTAAACCTAAAGCTTGCCATTTTGATTAGGCTAGTTTGAATGTGAGCTCTTGAAATCTACCATTACCTTTGCCAAACCACAGCTGTCTTTTACATGGTTTCTGGAGATTTACTTGATGATAATCTATACTCTACAGTATAATGAAGCCAGTATGTCACAGACAGGAATGGATATCATAGCCATTGATATTCCCTACTTTGAAGTGTTGCTCATATGTTTATTTTATAGTATTGATTCTTATAAGACTAAACAGTATAGAGCATAATAGAAATTTTACTTTGGAATTTCTTTCATATTTCACATAAAAAAACCTGTCACATTTTAATCATATTTTAAACTCAGTTTTCATTACACTCCTTTACCCTGCTAGATAGAACTCAGTACTCAAATTTTCTCTTCCATAGCATTTTGTTCAGGCATAACATATATTGTATTGTAATTTATACCACAAAGACATCTTTCAATGTGTCTTTGAAGAGAATATGGTTGTATTGAAGAATATCTGTAGAGAAAAGGATCCTGGCCAGGTGTGGTAGTACACACCTGTAATCCTAGCTACTTGAGAGGTAAAAGCCTACTTCGACTACTGATTAAGCTCAAGGCCAGTTTGGGTTACTTAAAAGAAACCTTATCTTTAGAAACCTTCCCTCAAAACAAAACAAACAAAATATTCCAAACCTCAGCCACAGCATCAACAACAATACCGCCACAATGTGACTGATCCATCAGAGGCCACAAGAGAGTTAGAATCTTATGGGAGGACAGAATGAAACTTAATGTAAGACAAGATGAGAGGAAGAGGTATAAAAAGGGAGTAAGGGGGAAGAAAAGAGAAATAAACGTAGACAATCTGCTCTGTAGACATTTCCAGCTCCCATTAGTGTATGCTGGTGAGTTTTTGAAGCGGTGGTTTCTTGTAATCGGCCGTCTCTGTGACTCCTCCTTAAATCTTAACTTTAGTTTTGTGCTACTTCTTGTGTTGTTACTATTTACTTACACACACACCACTAACCTACAGTATTATGAGAACTATAGGATTGAACCACTTTGATGAATACTAGACATCTTATTAAAGAAAATTTCACACATAGGATGAAGATAATGCAAGCTATTTAAGGCACTGAAAAGAGACCAGAGTTGGACTCAACAGAGAATTTAATGTTCCAGATAGATTACTGCTGTTACCTCTGATTCTTCTGGGATGAGGATGATGATGAACTATCATCTGTTCTTCCAAGGAAGGTAATTGTTAAATCTAATGGTTACTTTGGAGAATAGGATAGCAATTCTTTGGTAAAAATTGATGCTTCTATTCTGACACTGGTCTGGGACGAAAAAGTTAGTGGGTATGTGACAGCTTCTTTGCTGAGAGCACTATTTATTAGCCCTAGAACTAGGACGTAGCTGAAGGAACTAGTGATTATCTATGTCTCTATGTCTTTATCTATGTATCTATGTATCTACCCATGCATCTATGTATGTATGTATGTATATATATATATATGTATGTATCTATCTATCATCTATATCATATATGTCTATCATATATGTATGTATCTATCTATGTTTGTCTATCTCTCTATCCATCCATCTATTATCTATCTATCTATCTATCTATCTATCATCTATTTGTTTTAGGGTTAGAACAGTTCTCAGAAGAGAGCACAGACAATTCTATTTGGTCAGAAGATAATATGATTTGGTCAACCATGGAAGAAATAAATGATAAAATGGTCAAGCCTGAGGTAAGAGGTAATTTATATAAAACAGGTAGGGTCTTGTTTAAGATGCCATCACACTCAGAGTTAAACACCAGCATTTCCTGCCTCCAGGTTATTCTCATCCTTACTGCTGGTGAAGTTCCCTCCCTCTGTCCTAGACTCTTATTCCTAAATTTAAATATTGAAGTCTCAATGGCCAGCACTTTAGAATATGACATTATTTGCTAGTAAGGTCTTTCCAAGTAATTAAATTAAGATCAAGTTGACAGATTGTATTCTTATAAATAGGAGAAATTTTGAAATAGAGACAAGGACACAGGAGATTACTGTGAGGGAGTGAGGCAGAGCTCAGGATGATTCATCTTCATATCAAGGAATGGCATAGACGACCAGTAACAAACTGAGGCCAGGCAAGAGGCATGAAGTAGGTTCTCTCCTCAGCCTCTAGATGAATAAATCTAGCCAAATATTGACCTCAGACGTCTGGATTTCAGAAGTCTATGATGATATATGTCTGCTGTTTAAGCCACTCAGTGTGTGCGACACTTTTTATGACAACCATAGCAAATCCAGACAGTCAGGAGGAAGCAGTGTTTTCCTAGGTGACTGATAGGTGAGAGATACATTACTCGTTATTGTTTTATTAATCAACAGTCCTTGTCAATGGGTGGAAGCATAAACATTTGATGGTAGTGGTAAAAGGTTACTAGGAGACAGGAAGCACATTTGAAACTCTATGCAGAACTGTTAGACTTCCCTCCTCACCTGTTCTCATTCATACACATGAAACTTTCTCAACTAAACAAAGGAGGATGTTTGCTAAACAATGGACCCAATAAAGCTCTGGACTGAGGGCAGAAAGTACAGCAGAGGATAGGAATGAGACACCACCTTAAGTCTGAAGAAGAGTTAGTGATAGCTTGTATATCAGTTTCTAGTCATCTCCAGCCACACCCAAATTCTTCCTGTTCTCTGTTCCTAGAGTACCAGGCTCTTTGCATCTGCCATCTTCCAGAGAAGAGATTGTAGGCCTGTTAGATCTGTTCATCTGAATAGAGATATATCTACAGTTGTGATAGCTTAGGTTTTCCTGAGGAAGGCCAGCTATCCATCTGATTATGTGACAATGAAGGTCACAGTGTATCCTGGTGAGCTGCTATAAACAGCTCTGTAATGGTGTACTCTTCTTGTCTAAAGATGACCATGCCTGATAGTCCTTATTTCACACTCAATTTGACTTTAATTTAACACTGACATTTTATTTCTAATAGAAAATATGTATTTTTTTCACACAGGATATTCTGAGCATGCTTTCCCCTCCCGCTCCTCTTCCAAGGTCTTCTACATCCACTCAACTCCGTGTTTTCTTTCAGCATCTCTTTAGAAAGCAAACCATCTACAGACATACATAGACGCACACACACATGTACACACACACACACACACACACACACACAAAACTGGAAATCGTAATAGAAAAGCAAAAGACAAGTAAAGTTAAAAAAATCCAAAGTATTATGACAAAACATCTTCAAAAATACTGTTGAGTTCTCCTGATGTTGCCCATCTACTGATGGGCATGGGGCCTCCCTTAAGTGTGGTTCGCTTACTCAGAAAGACTCCAGTGGAGAAAACAGATTTTTCCTTTGTGAGCAGTTGTCAATTGGAGATAGCTTCCAGGTTAGAGACAGGGTTTCATGTCCACTTATGCCTTTAGTGCTGGGACCCTGTCTGGCTTGGAGATGTGCAGATCCTGTGCACAGTCTCAGTTTTCTGAGTCTTGGGAGAAGGAATTTGATGAAGCCATCCCATTTAGGACTGAGTATTCTAAGGTCTTTCACTTTCGGCACATTGTCCAGTTGTGGGTCTCTGTATTAGTTCCCATCTACTGAAAGAGGAGCATTAGGACCTAAGTTCAAATCCCTATGGCCCATGTAAAAAGCTGGTGACAACGGCAAGCAACTGCAATCTCAGTGCTGGGGAACTAGACATAAGAGATTCCACGGGGCTGCCTGGCAGCTCCAGGCTCAGTGAGAGGCTCTACTTCAAAAAAATATGGTGAAAAGCAATTGAAAAAGAAACCAGACATCAACCTTAGCCCTGCACATTCCATTGGTGAGTGTACACATATACACATGTGCCTGGGTACATATACACCCACAAACTAAATGCATTTTAATTTGTTTTATTTATCGCATTATAATTTTAGAGTGAATAAATAGGTAAAATCGCGGTAAGTTGGCATAGTTTTACATGTTTACCCCAGACAGCTTTTATTAGGGATTCTTAAAGTTCTCTAACGATTTAAACGCTCTAACATTCCCTAAGGCGCATATGTTTGAGGCTCAGTTGCCAGCAGGTGGCGCTATTGGGAGGGGATTAAACCGTCTAGAGGAGGGCCCTCGTTTTAGAAAGTCAAGTAATTGGGAGTGTGCCCTTGAAGTAGGTCTTGGAACTATAGACTTTCCTCTTACAATTTGCTTGGGCATTTTTTCGCAGTCATGGAAAGCTGACTACCACAGGGTCTTCACCTGAAACATGTTCCTTGTGACCGAGAGACTTATCTATTCATAAGCATACTATTTTTTTCTTTCAGAACGTTGTTATTACACAATCTTCCTGAGATAGCTAAAGGTCAATCTCCAGGACTTCATTTTGGATTGATAGATGTTATTTTGGGTTTCCCCTTGGAGGGAAATATAAATGTCAGAATGAGGACAAGCCATTATGCATTTAATCTAAAAGAAAAAGTGTCAGAATCATTCAGATTATAGTGACATTTATATCTATGAAATAGGGGTGACCCTATCACTCTTGAGGGGAACTAAGACTAGTAATGGGGACACCTCTGTGCCTAATGAATGCTATTTCTCAACATACAATATTTGTGGCATATTTAATTCACAAAGTTCTTCGTCTTTAGATTTTCCCAGAGCTTAAATTTAGTGATAGCTGCTCCTATCTCCTGACTTTGGAATTCAGTGTTACATTGTATTAGCTGTGGAGAACATGATATTGAAAAAGAGATGTGATGGCCTTCAAATGATCTACAATTGCAGAAATGTTGGCCTTGACTACACATAGTTTTCTCTACATCATCTTTCTGATAATAATTATCTGTTTCTGAAAATAGCATCCCACACACTATTAAAAAACAAAATTACTATTAAGAGCAAAGTTTTTAAAGAATCACCGAAAATCTAATTAGGTATGAAGACAGGAGATGAGGAACAGAGGAAAGGGATGGAGGGAGGAGGGACTAGGGAGTGAGTTCATTCAAATTAAGGATGTATGAAGAAGCCTTATATAATCCACTAGCTTGTAATACATTTTGTTAAAATACATCTTTCAAAAAGGAATTTGAACAGAGGCACCCCACATGGGGAATAATGCTTCTCCCCGAAAGCATGGACTACTAAATGAAGGTCTCAGTGCCAGGCATGGGTTACCTCTCTACAAGCTACTGGTCAGGAAGGCATCAGAGACATTCAAAAGTTATAAGCTATTGCCATCCTTCTTGGTTGCTCACCAAATCTACAGAGTAAGAACTTATTGCTGAAGATACCACACATTTTGATTATAGAGAGATCAGTCTTGAACTGACTAGGAAACTCTCTCTGTTGGCTCATTTTCATTGGGCTAGAAGGTGTTGTGCAGGATGCTGGGGGCCGTCATCACTGATCTTGCTCATTCTTGTCCCTGTGTGCAATCATACTAACCAGCTTTGCAAAATGTGCTCATTATTGCAATAAGGTCAAGACTGTTTGTTGGAGTAACCAATTGTTTTCTTGATTAAATTTGGGGCCTTCTGCATAGGATGTGTGTGTGTGTGTGTGTGTGTGTGTGTGTGTGTGTGTGTGTGCATGCGGATGTGTATGGCTGATATTGTAAAAAGAGTCAAACCTGTGTCTAGAGGACCTGGGAATGGGGAGAACTGATGCTAAAAGAATCATATTGTCAAACTGCCTTCTAAATATTTGTTTATATCCATAGATTTGTGCCTTTTCTCAACATTGGTCAGAGAAGCTTATTGCTGCGGGGAGTAGTTTATGCAGACATTAGGTTCTCAGCCATAGTTCGGAAACCTACATGACCTCTCCTTCAAGACTCAGGGAAGACTGTGAAAGAGGGAACAGAAAGAATATAAAAGAAGGAGGATGGGGTGGAGGAGAGCTGTCCAATTCTGTCTTCTAAACATGCTACAGTGATTACATCCACACATTTACAGTAGCTGTGGTTATCTGCACAAGACCAAGTCGGTGGGAGATTCTAACGTGCTGAGGGCTACTTAACCCTGACCTGTAGCTAGGGAACTACTGGCAGTTAATGGATACAGAGAAATGGGCTGTTACATTTCTGTGCGACAGATGGCCGCTGGTAGGCTGTCCATGACTCAGTGGATGATGCCCACATCTAATGGCAATGGGCAGTACTAGTTAGACTCAGTGGGTTAAAAACGATAACAATTTGAAAAGAAGATCTGGAGCTGAAAAGCAGATGTGTTTCTGGGTCCTGGGATAACTGGAAGGGTTAAAGAGGGTGTGCTCAAGAAACCTTAAGTGAGATTCTAACAAATTCACCCAAAGTATTTTTTAAAAGATTCATGTAAAGTATAATCCTGGATACAAATTCACAAGATATCCCTTAAGTTCAATCTGCTTAAATACTTTTCTTTGGTGTGGAAGCAACTTCAGATAGATTCTCAGGCATCTTGTTCTATGGCTCCAAGACTGGAGACTGAGTTCATTTCCGTGGATCCTTCATTTGAATGCTGTAATCTGTCCCAACAAACCTCCCTTACTTTTGGAGGAAATCTCTTTTAAATTATAATTTAAGCCCACCTTTCTTTTTACACAGTAACCACATCACGGAAAAATTTGGACATAACCCTTTCATAAACATTTTGTATTTTGATAAAAGTAGTTTTCACCCCATTACCTTCAGTTCTGAAGACTAAATAATTTCAGTTGCTTTATTCTTTCTTGTGGGCTGTGTAATCATCCTGCCCACTATTTTACTATGCCTTTTCCAGCAATCTTTAAAAATTACCCCATTTCTTCTGAAATATGTGAACTGGGATTACGCCTGTAGAAGGAGGCCATTCCCTAATCTTACTTAATTAATTCCTTTAGATAAGAGTTCTAAGAGACTCTAGTGCTGATATGTAGTGTACGCATGGTCTTTTGCTATTTCCCACTTCAATAAAAAGCTATTCTCATGTTCAGCCAGAAATTTCCATAGCTTGCATTGTATTTGGTTTAGGACTCAGAGAATCAGAAATATCCAGTAAAATTTACTGGCTTTTTTGGGGTGTGTGTGGGTTACAATAAATGCTCTATTTTGACCTTTGTTGGAGAATTCTAAATCGTTATTGTATTTAAGCAAAGACAGCCTCAGTAAATGCACGAAGTCTTAATTTATAAAGAAGAGAGATGCTTTCAGGCTCACATGGTCTTACATTACAGAGATAGCTTTAGTGTTAGTTGGAGTTAATTAGTTGTTATAAAAAAGGTTACCAGTCTAACATCCTCTTCAAATTCCATGTAGTCTGCTTATTTTATGTACATTGGGTTTTTTTGGGGTACATTTAGGATATTAACATATGTATATAATATTTATGCTAATTATGTAATATTATATATACTATATAATATGATTGTGGAGTATGCTGTGTACTCCATAGAATGGAATAGAACTTTCTAGATTCTCATTGGTTTGTCACAAATAGAATGGGCATATGTATCTATTAAATCTGGTTACAAGCATTTACAATACAAAAAAATGTGATTTTTGTTTTTTTCTGTTTAGACTTTTTCATATTTTTCTTATTAAGTGAACCCAGTAAGCCAATCGGAACATTGTCAGACACATGAATCTAAATGTGCAGTTTCTCATTTCTTCCCAAACTTACTTTTTCTAAAACAAGCTTACATTTAAGAAAGTTTTTTAATGAAGGAGAAACGATGGTTTAACAGATGGCAGACGGTGCTTGTTCTGGGCTTTTGAAATAGCATACACTGTCCTGTAAAGCATCCATAGAAGGAGGGAGGTAAAAGGGAAGATGAATGATATTTCTTATTAGCGTGTTAGAACAGGCAGGCAGGAAACTGATGGCAATGATGTAGCTCGACCAGTTCCAGAGAGTGACATGGGCACTCAAGCTGATTGACAATGTAGCAGAGTACCACTAAACAGTCAAAGAGAAAAATAAGTTATGTTGCAGCAATAAATAATAACTAATTATTTGTGCAGCCAGAAAATATAGAAAAGACAGAGAAAGGCGGGAGCTTAGCATATGGTGAGCATTCAACACAACAGAAAGCCTGCCCGTGGACCTCTCTAACTTCTCATTAATATTTCCATCTCGGAGCAGGCTTCTGATTCAAGTGCAGTGAGAAGATGTAAACTTAACAGAAGAATGTCCTCCAGGTTTACAAGGGCAAGCAGAGTAATGACACTCGTGGTCCTATGAGTTTCTAGTTCGTTGAAGAAGAATGAACCAAATCCAAGCAAACAGAGATGTGTGCTGTGGGTTATACAAGCTGCTATGAGGGGGAAATAGAGGACAGTATGGTTGCTATGGAAACATACGAAGTGGTGAGAAGACAGAATGATGATATCATCGGCTTCTTCCAGGAGATGATACTTGTAATAAGTCACGAGAAGCTGTTGCTCAGAGAGCATTCCAGTCAGAAGGAAGCATCTTAGGATTTGAAGGAAGAAACACCCTGAGCACTTTGTGAAGTTAAGGAAGACCCTGTAGACCACAATACAGGCTCAAATAGACAAGGTCCTTGTTGACTGAATTTGGATGTTTTTATTTCATCTCATGCAAAATGGGACATAAATGGAGTATTTTTAGTAGGAGTAGAGTGTCAGACATTTGTATTTTTACAAGACCATTTTAGCTATTGTATTGAAATGGATAGGTCAAGGGGGCCAGGATTATAAGTAGATAGCGATTGTTTAGGAAAGGATGGGAATAGGTTTTATGATAGCAATAGAAGTTGTGATGCAGAGAAGATAATAGAATCAAGATAGCCTGTAGTTGGATTGACAAGATAGGGGAATGGATTGGTGAGTGTTGAAGAAGACAGAGTAAAAAGCAGTTCTGGGTTTGATACTTGGTAAATGGCAATGTTATCCATGGGAATAAGGAAGATAAATGAGATAAAGGTTGTTCTGTAGTGCTAGGGAAGTGTTAGTGATCCCCCAGAAAAAACAGACAGGAGCTGATCTGATGCAACTCACAGCAGGGTCTTTATTCCATTCAAGTTAGCTTGAGCCCTTCCAATGCACCACCATCATGCAGGACAATTTTGGTGGTGGTGGAACCCCAAATGTCTATGGGGGCAAGGCTTTATAGTAAGCAGCATGTGGGAGGTAAGTGTGCAAGCATCTAATTGGAAAGCTACTGTGGCCTTTAACATAATTGTCTGGTGCTGGGAGTCATATCATAAACTTCTGCTCCTCTCTGCATTGGTAGTCATTAGGCTGGGGTGGGCTTGTAACCTGGGGGTACACGTTTGTTGGGAGAAATAACCTGGAGACACTGATCTTGTTGGGGATTAGCCTAGACACTGGAGCTAGGCTCGAGTTTTGTTGGAGGGAGCAGCTTGGAAACTAATGCTAGGTACCAGCCTGTTATTTTACCCAAGTTCAAACTTTGGTCAGGTTCTCTTAAAATTGAGTCTGACCTTAAAAGATTTGGTCTCTCAGTTTATATGGTCTTGAGGAAATCAATACAATGACCTCAGCAAGAGGGCTTGAGAACTCATCAAAGATGAGTTGCATCTCTGGCATAAGTATACAGAATCTATACCAGGACCAGACCCCAGGCTGGTTCTCAAATAGACATAATGTTGCAAAGGATGCAAAATATAACCAGGTTCTGGACAATAAGCAACATGAAGACCTGGAATGATTAAAAAAATTTAGAGCTGATAGAAGTCTGGCTGGAACCTTTATGTCTGCCCTTGTTTGCTTTCTATTGCTGAGTTAAACATGACCAAAAACAACTTGAGGAGGAAAGGGTTGATTTGTCTTACATGTCCCAGCTCACAATTCATCAATGATGGAAGTCAGGGTAGGAAGTTGAGCAGAGCAAGAACATGGAGGAACATTGCTTACTGGCTTTCTTTCCTGAATTGCTCAGTTTGCTTTCCAGAACCACTTGCCAAGGGGTGGCACTGCTCGCAGTGGGCTGGGCCCTCCCACATCAGTCATCAATCAAAACATTGGCCCACAAACTTGTTCACAGGCCAATCTAATGGAGGCAATTCCTTAACTGAGGCCTGTCTTCCCAGATAACTTCAAATTATGTCCCAATCCTTCCACTGGAAGTCTTGCTAGGTTATAGGAGATGGCCAGTTCAGGATCCATATTCCCCATTGCTAGAAGTCTCAGCTAGGGTCACCCCCATAGATTCCTGGGAGTTTTCATCGCACTGGGTTTTTAGCTTGTCCCCAAGATGCACTCCCCCCTAATTTCAGTTGTCTCTCCCAGTATTTTCTTCCTTCATCTTCCCCAAATTTGATCCCTCCTGTTTTCATCTGCACACCCCCATAAAGACCGCTGTTCACCCATGATGTCGATTCTATTTCCCCTTCACAGGGAGATTCTACATTCCCCCTTGAGCCCTACTTGTTACTGTTCTACTCTAGGTCTGTGGATTATAGCATGATTATCCTTTACTTCACAGCTAATATTCACTTATAAGGCAGTATCCACCATGTATCTCTTTCTGGGTCTGAGTCACCTCATTCAGGAAGAAGAGAAGAACATGTAAAATTGATAGCATTGTGACAACTATTGTTGATATACTTTCACAGGAGTTGTTGGCTAGGTGAGAAATGTAGGTTTGTGAATACAATATTTTATTTATGAAGAAGAGAGTGACAAAGAATGAATTCATGGTCTTAGAAAAGTTCACTTCAGTTAAAGGCCAAGAGTCTGAATCCTAAATAGCTTTGCTACTGAACTGTACAACTGTTGAGGTGCTTGACCATAGTGATTACTGGGATTTATGTATCACACACACACACACACACACACACACACACACACACACACAGGCACATGCACACGAACACTAGGCTTGTAATATGATTCATATTACATGATAAAGCATGTTAAGAAAGTCTTTATTGATTGGAATGAAAATACAATAAGATTTTCTATATGCCTTAGACCATCATTACATTTGTTTGTTAGAAATTCAGGCAACTCAAGCTGCAGGAAAGGCTTTCCTTGCCCTGGGCTCCCTTTGTAAATGTTGTATACTTTGTAAATTTTGGATACTTTACAAACTTTGTAAATCCTCAAGGCCGGAAAGTGGCCAGGGGGCTCCAGCAGCTAGACCCCTACCGCAGACTGTCCTAACTATCATAATTGTCACCAAAGTCATCTCCAGCCTCTCAACAGGACCCTCATCAGATTATGCTAATTTTAGGTGAGAAATCTGAACAAAAGCCACCAATCCCTGAATTGGAAAGCCACCAGTCCCTAAACTCCCACAGACACACACCAATCCCTGAACATGAAAACCCACCAATCCTCCAAGCCCAGGACTTCAAATACCACCGACCTCCACCCTAGAAAGCTCCACTGCTAAGAACCCCTATATAAGCTCTGTGCTTTGTCCAATGTACTGCTGCTGTCTGCTCTCTCCTTGGAGCATAGGCAGCTACGACTGGATGTGTCCCTTCACATCTTGAACCCTCCAAAAATCTCTTTCATTAGATTTGCTGTGACTTTCTCATTAGAAGAAGTTAAGAAACAATGAAGAGAAGAAGAGAAGAGAAGGAGTGTGGCTGAGCCCTCAGCTCAGCAGGGGATACTGTTCCCTTGGGAGCTGCACTGCCTCTGCTGAGGAGACTTCCTCTCAGAGCTGTGTGGTTCCTGGGCTCATCCTGGTCTTGGGATGCTCTTCCATTGAGACACTGTCCCACCATGGAGCTTTGTGGTTCCTGGGCTTCTGAGTCCTAGGACACTCAGTACAATGTCCCATCTGAGCAAAAATACCTTCACAGCATTCACTCTTGTACTTACTGAGTGAAACCCTCCTCCAAGGAGGAGTGGACAGTTAGTCTTTATAGCTTTTCACAAGAGGGTCACCAGCAGGCCTATATTCTTTCCTTTGTTTGCTATTACTGCTGCCTGCTTCTCTGGTTCCTGCCTATTGCTTTAAAAAAAATGCTTTATGTGTTTATTCCTCATTGGACTCATCAGACTGAATCAATGTCTTTGGAGATTTAGTAAGTATGAACCCATACATTTTAAGATATGTAAATCTGTTTTCGCTCTTTTATATTTATTTACCTTCTTTTCATGTCTTTTTTCTCTTTCTTTCTTTCTTTCTTTCTTCCTTTCATTTATGGGCAACTCTGTACTCATTATGTTTGGGAGACAAAGTGAGGGTAAAACACCTACAGAAAGAAAATTGGGTAAAGCCTAGAGTTCCTGGTGAAGAGCAAGAAGTTTTCCACTGTTTCCATTGCAGAATAAGAGAGGGGGTTCAATAGATCATTCCCTTTTTTTCTCCATGGGGCTTTGTAGCTTCTCAAAGCTCTTCAAACTGATGTCATGAAGCACAGCATACACATTATGGGTCTCCATGACTATCATCTGGATATCCCAGTACTCTGCCTCATCCAGATTTTGCACCAGCTGCCAATAATCACCCATATGGGTATGCTTGGCTGCTTTGACCATTGACTCACCCCTCTTTGAGAAGACTCAAGGATTTGAGTGTGGAAGCTGTTAAGACTTGGTCTGTTGCTATGTATAGTAATGCTAAATACTGGCCCCCAAGATCTGGTTGCCCCCAGGGATGAGGAGATCCTTACATATACCAAATAATGCTATGTAACCTTGCTCCTTGGTTTAAAAGTATTGAATAAAGATGCCTACAGTTTATAGCTGGCTATGGAGGTAGAAGAGAGCTAGGTGAAGCTTCAGTTGCCATGCTTAGGGTCTAAGCAGAGATCATGAGAGGAGAGGGAGAATGAAGAGAGAGGAGAAGACACCACGTGGTAGGTGGATTATGAGAACAGGCCATGAGGGCTGAAGTAAGAGCAGTCCAGGTAGAACACAGCAAGTCATATCTTGGATTATTGACAGGGAAGTAGATAAAATAGCTTAGAGGGTTGATATCTGCCCAGCTTTCATGTTGCTAAGACCTATTATGAATATAAAGGTTTTGTGTCTTTTGTCTGGGAGCTAAATTATCTGAGTGAGATAGAAACCCCCCACAATATTTTCTACAATAGGAAGCCTTCCAGTCTTCAGCTCAAGCACCTTCTCCTCGTCAGCCAATCCAAAGTGATTCTCCTCCTTTATTGGAGGTATCAGCAGCTGCAGCCAGGATTAAGTTGCTCAATGACATTCTTGATCTCAGGCTTTAGGCACTGCAGGAAGACCACAATCACCTTGCTGCAGTTCACTGGGTCATAGAAAGGATCTTTGTCTTTATCTTCCCCCCCTTTCTTCTTTTTATCCTTCCTTTTCTTTTCCTATTGTTTCTTTCACACACACACCCTTTGTTTTTCTCCTTGACTGGATAAGGTACTAGGATGTCCAATACAGCCTTTAGAATGTTCTGGTTGGGTTCATTGAGAGCTGGCTCCTTTGAGAATGCATCCTAGGGAAATAGCACCCAATCAGGTTCTTTGTCTTTCTACACAGGTCCTCAAGAAACACATCTGCCTTAGCTTAGGCTTCAGGCTAGACCCTGAGTGTGGCCATGGCCAGAGCAGAAGGTTGAATGCCACATGAGGAGCCTGGAATGGGAACCAGGAACACAGAAATAAACAATTCTTGACTAGAAAATCAAATCAGGAGAAACACACACACACACACACACACACACACACACACACACACAACTGTTACCAAAATAACAGGAATCAAGAAACACTGCTCATTGATACCTCTCAACTTAATTCTCCTAATAAAAAACCTGACTGAAATGATACAAAACAGGATCCAACCTTCTGCTGTGTCCACGAACACACAGTAACATCAGATCAAGGTAAAAGGCAGGAAAAGATATTCCAGACAAATAGATCCAATAAAGAAGCTAGTATAGTCATTTTAACATCTGAATAAATAGACTGTAAACCAAAAATAATCAGAAAAGATAGGGAACGACATTTGGTACTCAACCAAAAAAAACCAAAAAGCAAAAAACACTTCTAAAGCTTAAGCCGCATATTGACCCACATACACTGATAAGGTGAGACTTCAATACCCAACTTTCACCAATAGTTCATCCAGACAAAAACTAAACAGAGAAATACCGGAGCTAATTGACATTGTAAACTACATGGGCCTAATCAATATTTACAGAACATTTCACCCAACAATTTACTCTGATATCCAAACCATATAAAGACCCAACAAAGAGAATTATAGACCAATTTCCATTATGAACATAGATATAAAAATACTTGAAAACCAAATTAGAACACATCAAAAAGATCATCCACCCCAATCAAGTAGGCTTCATCCCAGAGATGGAGAGATAGTTCAATATACAAAAAAACAAAAAACAAACAAACAAACAAAAAACAGTAAATCACCATATAAACAAACTGAAAGAAGAAAAAACACACAATCATTTCTCATTAGATGGAGAAAAGATCTTTGACAAAGTCCAACATCCCTTCATGATAAAGTGCTGGAGATTAAGGATACCAGAGACATACCTAAACATAATAGAGGTGGTGTACAGCAAGCCAATAGCCAGAATAGAATTAAATGGAGAGGTACTCAAGGTAATTTCACTAAAATCAGGAATAAGATAAGGTTGTCCATTCTCTACATACCTATTCAATTCAGATACTTGAAGTCTTAGCCAAAGCAATAAGACAACTGGAGAAAACCAAAGGGATACAGATTGGAAAGGAAGAAGTCAAAAGTATCTTTATTTGCATAGGAGATGATACTGTCATAAGTCATGCTAAACTTCTTACAGCTGACAAGCACTTTCAACAAAACAGCTGAATATAAGGTTAACTTACAAAATCAGTAAGCCTTCTACAACACAACTGAAAAACAGAAAGAAAGCAGGCAACAACACCTTTCTAAATAGCCTCAAATAATATAAAGTTTTGATAACTCTAACAAAGCAGGTGAAAGATCGTATGATAAAAAGTTTAAAACAATGAAGAAAGAAACTGAAGAAGATATCAGAAGGCAGAAAGATCTCCCATGCACATGGATTGGTAGAATTAACATAGAATGACCAACCTAATAAAAGCAATCTACAGATTCAGTGTAATCCCTATCAAAATTTCAACACAATTCTTCACAGGTCTTAAAAGGACAATTCTCAGCTTCATATGGAAACACATACACACACACACACACACACACACACACACACACACAGCGTGGTATTGTAACAAAACCAGACACATTAATCAAAATAAAATTGAAGACATAGACATAAATCCACACACATATGGACATCTTATGTTTGATGAAGAAGCCAGAAATACACACTGAAATAAAAGACAGCATCTTCAAGAAATGGTGCTGCTCAAACTGGATGGTTGAATGTACAGGAGTCCAAAATGATCCATATCTCTCACCCTGCACAAAACTCAAGTCCAAGTGGATCAAAGACCTCAACATAAAACCAGGTCCACTGAACCAGGTAGAAGAGAAAGTGGGGAACAGACTTAAACTCATTGGCATAGGAAAAGATTTTCTGAACAGAAGATCGAGGGCCCAGGCACTACAATCAACAATAATAATTAATAAATGGGACCTCATGAAACGAAAAAACCTTTGCACAGCAAAGGTCGTTGTCATTCAGACATAGCAGCAGGCTACAGAATGGGGAAAAGTTTACAAAAACTCCTACAGCTGACACTTTCAGCAAAGTGTCACTCCATATCCTATAAAGGATTAATATCCAAAACATAAAAAAGCTTATGAAAAACTTAAAGAAATGGTCAACATCCTTAGTTACAAGGAAAATGCAAACCTAAACCACTTTGGGATTTTATCTTACACCTGTCAGCATGGCTGAGATCAATACACAAGTGACAGCTCATGCTAAGTGAGTCAGTGCCGCAAGGCAGACACTCCTTTATTGCTGGTGGGAGTGTAAGGTTGTACAGCCAATATGGAATATCAGTATGGTGGCTCTTTAGGAAGATGAGAATCACTCTACCTCGAAATCCACCTATACCATTCTTGGACATGTACTCAAAAGACCCTTTATCCTACTACAGAGACACACGTTCAAACAAGTTCATTGCTAGTCTATTCAAAATAGCCAGAAATTTGAAGCAATCTAGTTGTCCTGAAACAGAAGAATATATGAAGAAAATGTGGCACATTTACACAATGGAGTCTTACTTAGCTCCTAAAAAATGACATCATCAAATTTACAGGCAAATGGATGAAACTAGAAAAAAAAAATCATCTTGAGTGAGATATCCCGGACCCAGAAAGACAAATATGGTATGTATTGACTTGTATGTGAATATTAGCTATAAATTCAGTGATAATCAAGCTACAAGCTATAGAACCACAGATATTGGATACAGAATAAAGGACAAAAGCAGAAAGATCTCATTAGGGAAGGGAAATAGAATAGATGGAGGGGGAGTTCAAACCAGGGATCAAGAGGGTAAGGGAGAGGGCTCTGATTGAGGAGATTCAGGGACAGTTAAGAGTAAGGGCCATTCGAGGGGTAGTCTGAAAACCTAATGCAGTAGGCATTCCCTAAATCTACATAAATGAAGGTAATCTAAAATAAATAATCAAATAACAGAGGAGACAGAGCCCTCTCTTTCCACCAGGTAGAACTTTCAGCTCTAAGATTGTATTATATCTAATTGGGCTGTTGACCACACAGGGTTTCTATGGGAATCCTGAAACATCCCACGCTGATGTGAAGACTCTAGGTTACTCTCCACAAACAAGACCCCATTGCTGATGACAACACCTACACAATTCATTGAACGGGAGAAGTCGAGCTGGTGTCACATGGAGCCTTCCAGCATCTTTGGTACAGGAAAGTTCTTTGCACGCTACCAAGAGAGGAACATAAACACCAACCCAGTCACAAACCCTAATGGCGTTCTGCTATTCTCATAGATCAGTTTCTTTCTCAGCAGTCATTAGAGAGGCTTCCTCTGTAGCAGATGGGAGCAAATACATAGAACCACAGCCAGACATTATATAAAGAATGAGAGATCTCAGAGCATGCAGCCCGAAATGGGTATAGTTGATTGTTATTTTCGAGTCCTAAAGATTATTGGTTAAGATATCTTTGACTTTAATATGTGATGTTTTAACTCAAGGAGAGTTGGTGCCTGTGTCCTTCTGGGTCTTTGATATTAATGTCCACAACTTTGCAAGAATGACTGATTCATTAGAGGAACGATGGATGACCAATGTTAACCCATGGGGAGATGGGAGGTGAGAGCTATGATGTGTGTCTAAGTGATTTCACCCCCAAATTTCTTAAGATGAGTAGGGGGATTGAGGATTGAAAGCAAGAGTCTCCCACACGGACGACTGGCATTGTCGTGCCCACTTGTCTCCTGCAGAAGAATGAAAAACAACTTTATCTATTATACATTTGGATATAAGTAAAATCAGGACTGAGTAAGTTCTAGAGGCCTGCTCTTCTGTTTTTAGGAGGAGAGGCTGTGCTTTGATCCCAGGTTTTGGGTTTCAAATTAAGAGCATTTTAATCACCAGGGCAATTTACTGCCTACTCGCCCTAGACGTCAATCATCCCTTAAACAGCATACACTCCCTCACAATAGTAATAACAATAAACAACAATAATAACAATATTGAGTATTGACTTACAAAATCTTGCTTCAATCTAGCTGATCAAATGCAATTATCCAGCTCTGTATTTGCTTCGATTTGATCGTTTCCTTTCATATTTTTCTGCTTAAAAGTATAAAGTTTTAAAACTTTACAATTCATTTCTAACTATAAGCAATGCTTTAAATATAATGTCTAACATGCTTATACTTTTATACATAATTTCAAAGATATTTTCATATGTTAAAAATTCATATTTTAAAGCAAGCATACCACGGCTGTGCTACATTGGTACACAATATAGATAATTTAGACCCTTTTGCTCTTATATGGGCTTTTATGCATTATTTATCATTAGTTTTGTAATCTCAGGCCCATCATTTTACCTCTGATTTTCAGTTTCTTCATTTGCAAGATGAAGATAATAATGGTGCCTACTTCGTCAGGTTATCATGACACAGTCAGTATGATTGGTGACGAGGAGTGACACAGTAATAGATGGTTGTGAAAAATCTTTTTCTTCTTAAAATTTTAGTAAGGTCTTATTTTCACAAAGGAAGCCTCCGAAGGTCAAGGACCACATTTATATGGGCATTTCAGGAAAATGTTCTGCATTATACAATGTACCGAAGGCTCTGATCAATGCTATTCAAGTGTGTCATCCTGAAAGATCAAGTAGAATAGGTTTTGAAAACAGGAGCTTTCTGCTTTCACAGGCAAGTTGAGTTGGTAGAACACAAAGTAGCGATAAATTCAAAGATTCCATAGAAGAATTTAGTAGCTTTTCAATGGTCTGATATCTGTTTTCTGGAAATGATTGCCCTGCCTTAATCAAACTTACCCGTTGTTATTTAGTGGGAAAACTGGATTTCTGTGATTACCAGCATGCTATTGCTTAGCATCCAAAGGACCACTCTGTTTGGGAGGATGGGCTTTCTGATGACATAATAGGAAGGGACCCTCGCCTTTAGGTGGGCAGCATGGAGACTCTATTGAGCATGGAAGACTAGCTGCAGCTCTTTAGATGCTTGTATTCCTATCTTTCCCGTGCACAAGAGCCTTTCTGCACATATAGACACCCTTTTGATTCTCATATATACAAGAGGCCAAAATCATTGGCATAGGTAGGAGTGAACTGGCACAATCCTTTGCAGTTTCTTAGTCCTAAGATGTTCTATTATCTCCTATGATTCAGTTTTTCTAAAACATATGCCTATTATACAATTTAAATACCCCATAAAACATACCTTTTAAAAATCATCTCATAGACTTTTGAAATTATTGTGACTGGTTCGTTGTAGCTCAATGAATTATGTTTCTGCCTCCATAATTTTAAAAATTAGATATACACTTAAATCTTATTTATGTATCAAATCCATACAAAAACAACTTACAACAGTGCTGAGGTAGTCTATGTGCACTTTACTATCAATTGTATCCATCTGTGTTTCACACACGGGACGATCAGAGATTAGATCTTAGTTGTCATCAGCTACTTTGTTTCTAAAATTCTCATTATCTCTTGGGGATCCTGGAAAGAGATGAAGAGAGCATGCCATGCAGAGATCCCTACTCCTCTGCGTGTTTCTCTTTTCATTCGGCTGGTCTCTGCAACTGACTTTTGGAATGTAGAATGTGATCCGCGGTGTCCATTAGAATGTGATCTTGCAGTTGACCCTGCTACTGAGGCTTTTCTTCTTCCTCTTATGGGTAAGAATAATCTTTAATTTTTATGATTTTTTTCTTATCTGTATCTTTTTTTTCTATTATGACATTTATGATATTCTTATAGAACTTCAAATATGTAGAAGCTAGTTATATATTATATATACTATGTTGTATTTTATGAGTATTGGATGACCTTCTGGTTACCTATTTGTCCTAGTGTTTTTATGATCAAAAGCAACTTGGGGAGGAAAGGGATTATTTTAGTTTACAGGTTATAATCTATCACTGAGGGAAGTCAGGGCAGAAACTCAGGACAGAAATCTGGAGGCAGGAATTGAAACAGAGGCCAGAGGGGAGTGATGCTTACTAGTTTGCTCCTAGAGGCTTGATCATCCTGATTTCTTATACAACCTAGGACCCTTAGGGATGTCGTTGCCCACAGGGAGCTGGGCCCTCCCACATCCATCATTAATCAGGAAAAAAATCCACAGACTTGCCTATAGGCCAATCCTACAGAGGCATCTTCTCAATTAAGGTTTCCTCTCCCTCAGATACACTCAGGTTTGTGTCTAGATGGACAAAAGGAAAGAAAAGAGTATTCGAACAGCTATTTGTATCAGGTGCTCTTTGTGAGCCATACCAGATGGTGAAAGCCAGGGTCGTCTCCTCAGCTCTGACAAGGACTGCCAGGTAGATTTGCAGTTATCTGAGTGCAAATTTTACCTTGGTAGCAAAGGGACAGAAACCAGCTGCCTTTTCTGCCACAGACTGACTACAGTAAAAACTGGCATCAGGAGACTGTTTCCCCTCTTATCAGTAAGTCTTCTATTGACAGTCGTGTGTAAAATATATAAGAAAATTAGAAACAGAAAATCTTAAGCTGTTTAAAAATATTTTATATTGCACGGGATATTTAAGCACATTTGTTAAAAAATATAAGAGTACCAGCATTCAATAAGCTCATACAAAAAGGGAAATCTATTTACCAACTTTAATAACTGTCACAGAAAAATAGAAGATTCATCCTATGTCAGGCATTGGGGTTTATGTCTATAACCCTAACACTCAGGTTGAGGTAAGAGTGTCAATCCTGAGTTTAAGGATGAGGTGGGCTATAAAGTCAGACCCCAAAGAAATCAAAATCAAAATCAGAGCTGGAGAGATGGCTGAGTAATGAAGACTCCCCCACCCCCGTGCTCTTTCAATGAGTTAAGTTCCCAGCACCCATTTAGGACAGCTCACAACTGTCTGTAGCTCCAGTTCCAGGAAGGGGGGGGGGCTTTCTGGCATTCACAAGCACCTACATTCACATGTGCACATGCCACACACAACACATAATTTTAAAAGTAAACCTTAGGAAAACCCACAAATTAAAAGAATCCTTACAGAAACTGAATCTAGAAAACAATTATTGCAAAGTAAAATATAAAAGTTAAAAAAGACACATATTTTGGGGCTGGAGAAATGGCTCAGCAGTTAAGAGCACTGATTATTCTTCCAGAGGTCCTGAGTTCATTTCCCAGTAATTACCTGGTGGCTCACAACCATCCATAATGGGATCTTATGTTCTCTTTTAGTGTATCTGAAGAGAGAGACAGTGTATTCACATACATAAAATAAATAAATAAATAGATCTTTTTGAAAATTAAAAAAAAAAAGAAAGGGTATATAAAAACCCCTCCTCACTTGTCATTTTAATTAAAAAAAAAAAACCACATATTTTATTATATTGCATTTAGTATATTTGAGCAATGGTAATCAATAAAATTATTACAATAATTATGCTGAAACTAGTTTTAATTTAAAATTTATAATATATTTTATAATATACCCATTAAAATATAAATATTTTATATCTATACATATAAATACCTATAAAATATAGGCATATTTATAATAACCTATAAAATTCATAATATATTTTGCATGTTCACATATACATATGTAATAACTAATATGCACATATTGGTGTGAAATCACAGAGAACATTACATATATGTATATATGATATGATATTTGAGCAAACATTTCAGGAAAGGCTTGGACACTTGGTCCACTGGAGAACTAGAAGTCAGAATGAGAGAATATCCTTTGTACATAGATAACTGATGGCCAAAACAGGGGATGGCTTGCTTAGATGAGAAAGATTGCATGGTGCTTCTTTGTCTCATGACTGTTGGAATCCACCACTGAATGGAGCCTCTGGGAGCACAGTCCTTACAATCTATACAGGAAACCGGGAGGGAGGGATACAAAAGGCTCCATGTCTCACTCGGAGCCCTTGATCAATTTCTGTTCTAACTCTGTCATTCCTTAGTTGTCTAATCTATGCAACTTATTTCTCAGAAACTCGCGCTCCATAGAAATAATGCCCATTTCTTGCCATTATCTTGGAAGATTTCTGATCTTATACACATGAGCTGCCTACCTCCCTACCTGCACGCAGTGTGCACTAACCAGTGACAGTTTTCTCATGGCATTTACTTAGTGTTGACAGGTCCAAGAGGGACAAACGGAGACAGTCTAGCTGACTGTGGTGCCTGTAAACACACCAAAGCACGTGCTGGCCTTCAGGCTCACTCAGTACCTGGGGCTCCTCTCAGAAATTCTCTCCTAGCCTCTACTCTAGACTTTCCTAGTCCATGGGCTTCTCTTCCCGCAGCTTCTCATTCCTATATAGCCCTGATATTTCAGTCATGCATACTCTCTCTTTTTTCTCTGTTCTCTCTCTCTCTCTCTCTCTCTCTCTCTCTCTCTTTCTCTCTCTCTTTCTCTCTCCTCTTTCAAATACCTCTGGCTGTACTCTCCATCATTTATTTGTACAATAAGAATCCTCACTTTACCCACACTTTGGAGGGGTCATGTCCTCACTGTATACAATTGTGAAGCTCTATTTCCTGGTAACCATTAGAGGAAATTTAATTTCATTGCACATAGGAATCTCTCCCAGCTCCTTTGTTTTATTTTCATTCCAAGGTGATGCAAGCTGGTATTTATTCTGTTTCTTATGGAATAAATGGTGGATATATTTCTATTTGGTAGTCAGAGTTACAAAGGATTTATATCCGTGAAGGGCACCAAATCCTTTATGATTTATTTTATCCATGATTTTAGTTCATCTTGCATCTTAAATCCCTTTCCTGGACACTGTATCCCATTTATTCTCTCTTTGCTGTTTATTAACTTATATTGCTTTATCAAAATGTACCTTCTTTTTCATCTTGCCTCTGTTATCTCTGCACCCAGCACTATTGTGTGCAAGACACTAATTTCAGAGCGTCTGTTCTTCAGACAGAGCCCTGCTGGCATATGGCGATGCCCACCTACCAAGAGACCTTGAAAACATCTTTTATAGGCTTTCCAGTTTACCTGTAGGTGCTAAGAAATTCATATTTTTCTCAGCTCCAAGGATCCAAATATGATTCAGGGAGGCAAACCTTTAACCAAGCTTCCTGCTTAATTACCACTGCCAGTCATCTGTCTGTAGATGTGGTGCACTGCCTTTGGCTTCTCATGTACCAACTTGAGTCTAAATGGAGACAGGGCACAGGACGAAGGCAGGAATGGTAGCAGGCTGATCAGTGTAGCCTGTTTTGAAATTCTTGGATGTCCTGTTCCCACTCAAGCCTCGGCCATTTCCTGGAAGTATTCTCTCCTGGAGACATTGATACCGTCCTGTGAAACCTCTGTCTGCTTCTTGTGCAGCTCAGGAGCCTATTCTAACTTTAAGATCTCTATTTCTTTTCCTGGAATCAAACAAGGTCCTTTTTTAAAAAATATTTTTTTCTGCAGTAGCAAGGATTGAACCCATTTAAAAACTAATCCAAAGGCCAAAGTCGGAATCTCAACCCCATGATCCAGTGGACAGGACAGAGGAAGTGTCTGCAGCAACCTGTATGCTTCCTCTGCTGGGAGAATTCAAATTTTGTTTCCAAGGCATATTCCAACTGAATGACTTTGCTTATTTATTTGTTTATAAGATACTAGTATTGCATTTTTTAAAATCTCATTTCCAGTACTATATTAGGGTAAATTCTCTAGGAGTAGCTTGGGGGGAAAGGGAGGGATCTAGGGAACAGCTTGCATTGTTAAATCTAAAGTCAGAGCTTCCAAACTTGGCTGTGCTACAGAAACATTTGGAGGAGGATTTTTAGAAGTTTTTTAAGAACCAGAGGAACAGGGAACTTGTTTTGAGAGCACATCTTCTAGAAACGTCAGATGCTAAGCCTATACAGTCTCACCAGCATGGCGGTCTAATCATGAGAAGAGCAAGGGTGACAATAATAGACGTACCAACATGAACAAGGGAAAGCTCATGAAGCTCCAACCTTACACAAAGAACTGCACACAACTAAGGAATGCCCAGAGTGGGGCAAAACAGTCTTCCCGAGAGAAATGCACACTAACTGGTTATCCAACCAATGGCCAGCTTTGAAAACATACATACAAGGACATTATAGAGACAGAGCAGGTTGTGGGTATTTATGTATTTAGGAACTCTCTCCCCTAACACACAATAATTAAATACAAAAGAAGCCATGAATTTGAAAGAGGACAAAGTGGTACACAGGAGAGTTTGAAGGGAAGAAAGGGAAGGGAGGAATAGTATAATCTCAACAAAACAAAACAAAACACCAAACCAAACAACAAAAGCAATAAACAAAAAAACAAAAACAAACAAACAAAAAACAAAACAAAACAATCCAACTATTTAGAACAAGAATGTTTTTTCCAGAAAGCTAGACACAACTTCACAAAAATGTGTAAGACAGGGGGCTTGAGAATCATGTCCAAATGTTTAATCAGGCGGCACCTTCAGCAAGTGTTTCTGAACTCTGGGGTTTCGTCCAGCTCCAGAGTGAGTCCATGCCTATTTCTTCCTCCTGCCCAACTTGTGTAGCTTTCTCATAAAGTGACCTCCATCTCTCTTCCACACCTGTTCCTCATACACCCTCACAGTAGGTAGAAAGCAATGCCAAGACTAAATTGCCAGAACAAACATGAGTAGGAGCAGGTCTCCTTGTGGACACCAAGGCAGGCATTTGTAACTGCTCTTCTTAAGCCATTTGCTGCAGGTCACTTGAGATGATATCCTTTCTTCTTCTCTGACCTGCATCTAGATCCTATTTGAACCTTGCTCAGCCATTTCTGCCTTATCTTACTCAAGGATCTCAGAGTCATTACTATGAGGAAGAAATCCTCCTACTGAGGATGATTCCTAAGTAGTTCTGAGATATGAGTGTGTTGGGCACTGAGCCTACAGCCTGGCACATAGGCCCTAAACCCATGATGCTTTCTTAGAGTTTCTAGTCCCAGTTTCTGTTCTCCAAGTTGCAAAATTGCATGTTTTCATAAACCTATGAGTTTATTTTTTCCTCTGAATGAAGCCAGTTTTTAACATAGATGGTTACGAAGTTACTTGATCATAAGAATGAGCCACACGGACCAACCGTCCTGTCAAAATGGTATATTGTTCTCTTTTAAAAGGCCAAGTCCTATGTGTTCAGGCTTGACTTGAATTCACAGTGTAGTTGAGAATGTTCTTGAACTCATGATATTCTTGACTCTACCTTCTAAGTGCTGGCATAATAGCTGTGAACAATCACAGGGGTTTTTGTGTTTTTGTTTTTGTTTTTGCTTGTTTGGTTCTTTCATTTATTTATTTATTTATTTACATACCTAATGTTGCCCCTTCCCCATTCCCCATCTCAGAATTCCTCCCCCACTTTGCCTCTGAGAGGGCACCCCCCCCCCCATATCCTTCCATCCTGGTGCATCAAGTCTTTGCAGGATTAGGTGCATCATCTCCCACTGAGGCCAGACAAGGCAGCTCTGCTGTATATATGGGGGAGGGGGGCTTGATCAGCCCATGTATGCTCTTTGATTGATGGCTCAGTTTCTGGGAGCCTCCGGGGGTACCAACAGTTTCAGCTAAGCACAGAGTTTTTTGAAGAGTGTTTTCTTTGTTTGTTTGTTTAACATGAAATGGTGCACATTTGAAGCTACATCTACCTGGCTTTGTAAAAAGGAGAGACTGGTCACTTGCTTTTTGCAACCTTTTTCTAAGTTGCCGATGTGTATCACATTCTGGCTTTATGTTTATTCAGTTATTAACTTTGTGGGTTGCAAGAAGATTTTATTTGTTATTTTGTTTCCTAAACATAATCAATGAAAAGAGGGTTCATTGATTCCTTTCAAGGGAATAGCACTTGCTTTGGATAAGAATTCAACAGAGCAGAGAAGGCCCAGAGTAGGACAGGGAGGGAAATTATGTCAGAATAGACATTCTGAAATACCCAGGCATAGATGGGTAAATATTTAGAGAACCCATGACATCTAAGAACAATTTTAAAATAAGAGGCACACACTTATTTTCACTAGTATCCTCAGAGATACATGGTGCTTAAAGGAGAAAGGAAGGAAGGAAGGAAGGAAGGAAGGAAGGAAGGAAGGAAGAAAGAAAGAAAGAAAGAAAGAAAGAAAGAAAGAAAGAAAAAAAGAAAAATGGCTTCTTCAGGCCACAGCTTTCTTCCAGATCTAGGCAGATCTGGTCGAAGGCACAAGGTACAAGACAAAGGAAGGAGTAAGATTGTTCTAGAACCTACAGACAGACATCACTTCATGGCATATCCTTTTCTGAGAAAGAACAAGTCTTCCAATAAGGACTTCAGAAAACTCATAGCAACTGATAAAAAAAAGGAAAAAAAAAATAGGAGGACTTGAACAAAATATGCAGAAACAAAATATGCAGAAATAGGGGAACATGGACAGGAACTATTTGACTATTAAAATAAACAAAAATGTCTTGTGAGCCGTTCTGTTCCCGAGCCATCTGACAAGTTTCTGTTGCAGCATGATCTCACTTCTCTCTACAGATAAGCAACTGTCTGCCTCCCTGGGGGAGACTGTCCTCACAGCCACCTCAGATTATAAGCACGAAGAATTGGGAGCAACCTTCACACGCTCCAAAGAACAAACATCAGTTCCCATATGTCTCTAACTCAATTTTATCTTCAGCCATGCCTGGCACTTGTCTCTAGGTAGACTTTTGGCTGACACTGAAATCAATTCATTTGTAACATTGCTCTGGGAGCCCCACCATAAGCTAATGGAAGTAGACAGACTACACATCACTATTTAAAAGCTTCAGGCTGGGCTTATACAAATAGACTTATACCTTGTAGATAAATAAGTTGTGCAGATCCACAGGGGACATCCTGTTGCCTGGATGTTGGTTCAGGAAGTGTTTGGACTCTGACAGTCAAGTTCTTGACAAGCCAGCACATTTATGTTTGTTCCATAAGACAAATATAAACAGTATCTCATTAGCTTTTCATTTGTTGCTTTAAATATGCCTGTCTAATACCCTGTTAAGAGAAGACATGGCTGTGTAGTTTCTAGGCCCATGAAGCATATTATAAATAATAAGGGAAGAAATTGAATGTGGAATTACACATAGAGTTTGTGACTTTCTAATTTCATGCAGGGAATCCTAACACCCAGTCAGATAGTATTAAGAGATAATGAAGATCAGGAGCTATAGCTTGGTTAGTAGTAGGCTTGCTTAGCTTGTAGGAAGCCTTGGGTGAGACTCATAGTACTTCCTAAAGCATGGGGGGTCAGAGGCGCAAGGTCATTCTTGCCTACATAATAAGTTCAAGACCACCTTGAGATACACGAGACACAAGGAGCTGGGGTGATCCCCTTTCCACGGTTTGAGGATACACCCTGCTTCCTCTCTGTAAGGTGTCACAGGACAGTGACATCTTCAAAGTGGAGGAGAGCCCTCAGCAGAAATCAAATATCAGGTCACCTTGGTTGTAGGCATAGGAGTCATCCAATGGGAAACAAATTTGCCCTGTTTGTCCAGTCTGTGCTGCTTCATCATAAATGCAAGATCAAATTAAGACAGAGAGCAGAGCATGCTTGTTTAATCCGCTGTACACGTGCATTGCCTTGTGATGGCTTTATGTGGTATCATGTCCTTTGCCTAAATGCCTGTCATATAGATTTTTAAAATGACTTTTCCTGGGACAGACCATTCTTTTGAAGATTTGTACATCATGATTCAAGCACTGGAAGGTGCTTTTGAGCATAAGATGTTTAAACCTGTGAACTCATATGTGTGTTTAGCTTGCTTTTGCCCAAATTCATTCAAATAAGTTTATCAGCTATTTTGTAGTGACCTATAGTATGAATATATTAGAAGTAAAGTTAAAATGTAAGAAATTCCTAATTCTTCAAAAGTATGTTTTTTGTTGGTTGTGAAGGACTGAATCACATGACTCAAAGAATATAGTGTAATAAATAGGCCAACATCAGTTAGCCATGTACATGACGATTGGTTCTAATTAGATAAAGACAGGCATATTGTGCCGGCCTGGAGGAAAACTTGAACTGATTTAAAGATTTAATAAAATGTGGCCAAGCAGAAGAAGGAAGAGTGGATAGTCTCACGTGTACTAGGTATGTGGGCAAAGCAACATGTTGGGGGTTCGGGGGGGGGGGGGGGGGATGAACATAGTCCATTTGGCAAGCTATAAAGATAGTGGCTTGTCCTGAAAAAAGTATTGGGAAATCTGTCACTTAAGATTAAGCAAGTGACAGAACAATCTCAATTAAGAGAGACTGATTTAATGTGGAATTGCATTTCTCATGAAGAAACCCAGAGCTACCGTGATGTGAGGCTACAAAAGAATGAGCCCTTTCCAGCTGTTTTTGGGGGTGAGGTGGGGGTGTGATTTAGGTACATGTTAATCAGTCCATCTTTCTTTGAGGTATATTAATTCAGCTTGCTGGGTAAACAGGCATTGAAAGAAGTGTGTTCAGGATTAAACAGTGACAATACAAATACAGATCCCTAAGCTCAAGAGTAGGTAAGGGATCGTTTATTTTGGCGGCAAATATGAATGACCATACCTGGGAATTCAAATTTAGATCACCTCAGACTCTGTATTCCAATGTGGTAATGGCTTCGAAAAGCTTCACTGTAGCAAAACAGAGGAAGTCACAGCACAACACGCTCTCCAAATACATGAATGGGAACATTGAGTGGGCGGGCTACACCAAAGTGGAAGAATCCACTTTGAGTCGGTGGAAATTGGAAGTCAATGTGGTCTGTTAGTATGATATGTCAGGTACAGGGGTGGGTAAGGGATATCTACTAAGGGGACCAAAATATGCTGAAAGAATTTGGCTTTGGATCTGCAACATTCCAAGCTCTTCACAGATCACTGATGTTTTAATCGGTCACTCTGTCTTTGTAGAAAAAAAGGTGTCGGGTGTGGCTTCTTGTGGGGGGGGGGGGGGGGGGGGAGTCTACCTCTCAGTATCAGATACACAAACTGGGAAGAGAGACCAAGAGATAAGAGAAACAGGGAGGAGGAGGCGGGTCAAAGACAGACACATCCAAACCATCTCTTAGAAAGAGAGAGAGAGAGAGAGATCAAAGACAGACACATACAAGCCATCTTGCAGGGTGAAACCAATAAAAAGATAGGTCATTAAAACACCGCTGTAGTTACTCAGTCTTGATCCACCAACACCAATCTACATGTCATTGGGTCAAAATATCACCAGGCAGGAGGACTGATTTACTAATTAATGTCTTGACTGGTGTGTGCCACATGAAAGAAGACTTGCATTCAAGCACATCTGACAGGCAGTACACGTGGACCATGTTTATAAAGGCACTTAGAAACTTGCTGAAGCTGTTTGTCTAACCTTGAGAAGGATGGCAGCAGACATCGGCTGTGACTTCAGAACAAGGCTTGTTCATGCCCGATGCTTAGGCTCTTACACATTTATCCTAGTTTCACAATGTGGAAGGTTTGGATTTCTGACCTGACTTGTCCAACTTTTGCTCTGTCATATAGAATACAACCGTGTGGGAGGTTATCTACACGCAAGATGCCTTTGCCAGTTTCTAACTGTCATTCTGTGCTTCCCTCCTTTACGGAAGCCTCCTGGAAGTTAGATACACAAATCTACTCATATCTCATTGATCATATTGGCCACATAACGATTCAAAGGCAAGTGAGAAACATAGTCTTCAATCCAGACTCCCAGTACTTCAGTTAAAAACATGGTGTCTTTACTACCACAGAAGGTAACACTGGACACAGGAAGCAACTAACCACTAGTGCCACAGAAAATGACAAGGGATATAGAAAGCTTTCTTTGAGTATGTCTAGATCAGGGATCAGTAAATGTCTTCAACAAAGGACATTAAGTTTTGTGAGCCATATTGTCTCTGGTGTGTCACCGTAGCGAAAAGCAGCCACAGCAAGCAAATAATAACAGCTGCCTTCCAGTGAGACTGTTTACAAAACGCAGGTACAAAATAAAATTTGATCTTTTGCTTGTATTATAAATTTAATGTGATCAGTGGGAGTCATTAGGCTTTCATAGTCACGCTATGTGGACAGAGAGCAGGGCAGGGTAGAAGGATTGCTGAGCCATTGTTGAGGATGGAGTCAGACCTGGCCTGTCACAAATTAGACTTGCAAATCTGTGAACGTTGCTTTGCCTCACAGGCTAACAGTCTCCTAATTTTACTAATGAGGGGATTGAGCAGAAACTCTCTCAAGTTATTTTCAATTTAAAAGACTTGGGGAGTACCAGAAATAAAAAGTCTAATTGGAAACCTTTCAAGGATCCTGGGGTGAAGTACTGGGGAAAAAAATCCAAAGATGATGCCAAGCACATTTTAACGGAAAAATAAGCAGAAGACAAAGATATGGCTAGAGATGAGGAGATGCTTGCCAGGTCTTGACTGGGGTGTAGAAAGGGGGTTTGTAGAATGTAGTGGCCCCGAGAGTGTGGTGGACACTGAAAGAGTGGTGGTTTTGTATGACAGAAATATGGGGAGAATCTGTGTTGTGTTTTATAAAAATAAAGAAGGAATACGTTTGGTGGAGGTGCGGTAAGGTGTGGGGGAAGGGGCTGCCGCCGCGGGCCCATGCTGAGAGACCAGCCACACGGTACAGTATACAATAGAGTTTATTCAGGGCATGGGGAGCAGAGTTGAGAGATTAGTAGAGGCAGAGAAAGGCAGAGAGAGTAGAGGAGTAGAGGCTGGTCAAGAGCACATGGAGAGAGGCAGGGGAGGGGGTGGGGAGCGAGGGGAAGCAGGAGGGAGAGAAAGAGCAAGAGCAAGAAGGGAAAAGAGAGAGGAGGGGCCAAGTAGCCCCATTTATAGTGAGTCAGGCACACCCGGCTATTGCCAGGTAACTATGGGGCGGAGCCTGGACAAAATACTAACATTCTACCCCATGAACGGCATGAAGGAGAATGACATTTCCTCAAGACAGTTCCTCCCATGATGCAAAAGGTTGGCAAACTTGTTCCACAAAAGCTTAGACGTTAAATGTTCTACACTTCCGGCCATGCAGGCATGGGCATACTCTCCTCTTCTGCTATTGGTGGTTTAAAAAAAAAGTAGAGACGAGGAAAAGCAATGAGCGTGGCTTTGTTTCAATCAAATGTTATTCATAGACCCTGGGATTTCAATGTATGCAACGCTGATATGTCACAAAATACTCATTTTTTCCCCATCCAAACCTCAGAAGATATATACAAACTACTCTTAAGATATGGGCTGTACAAAAACATGTCAGGCCGTATTTAGTACTAAGGACATTGATTTGCTGGCGTCTGCAAGATGCTGGAGTCTGCAGCATTGCCTCTGGGATTCAGGAGTGTGTGGTGCTTGCCTCCTCCAGCCTCCTTTCTCTGAGGCGCTAGGAGCAGCCTGTATTCTTTTCCTTCCTAGAAGGATTCTGCCAGTTGGAGAACCAAGGCAAAAAGCAGTCTGGAAGCCAGGCAGTATCTGTTTGTTGATCTCCCGTATTTGAAATTAGCTATGCACTTGCTGACATACATAAACTACGTATTCCAATAAAAATCTATCTGAATCGTGTTTATTGAATTTCCTTGGCTCAGAAATTGGACAAGAGCTATTTATCATATGATTAAGGGTTGTTTGTTTGTCTTTCTGTTTTACACAATAGAATATAAATTGCTCTAGGTTAGGGGCTTATGTGTCCCCAACATCTAGAATAGTCTCAGGTGGTTGATTGAAAAAAAAATTTAGAAGCTGTTATATTTATATTGTGAAATAAGTTTAAAGATACTATTAACATGCATCCTTAAGATGACCCATGAATATATCCTAAAAAAATCCTGGGAGAAGTTGGCAGGAAATATTGTTCATTGGTGTTTTGACTAGAACCATTGGTGGCAAATATTTTAATATCTTTTACAATCATCATCACTTCTAACCTATACTGGTGCTGCCAGTGTTCAGGGCACGGAGGCAAAATTTATTACATTAGCTTCTAACAACAAATGAATAAGTCACTGAAGACATTTTTCACTGGAGAGAATTGAAATCCAAAGTAATAGATTATCCACTGCCTCTCACCTAGTGCTTCTTATCTGAGTCCTGTGGTTGCAGTAGCTATACACCTAATACTGAAAATCAGGACTGAAAATCAGGAGTTTCCAGCACAGCTGTGAATCAGAATCATTTGGGGAGTTTACTGAGAGATTTCACACTTCAAATCCAGACCCAAGAGCCAGGTTAAAATAATTCCCTGAGGGTGTTTTCCCTTCATGTCCCAGAGGCTTTGGCATTTAGTGAATTTGACCTGAAATGAGAACTGTACATCCCAGAGCCAAGAAATCCTGTGAAATTGAGACATACTCATCCGACTCATGGTGGACATAGCCATCTGAAAACAAACAAAACACCTTTATTTTTGTTATTGAATTCGGAATAACAAATAACCAAAGCAGCTAAAAAGAACACTCGAAATTCTTCATTGGGAGTATTTGGTTTTCTTATTTTGATGCAACAAGCTTGTGAGTGAAGTCAATGTGGCAAGAAATCAAGTGTAGACTCTTTAATGGCCAGCAGAAAGCAGGCCTCGTTCTGAGAGCCAGTGATATCATGCATGCATGAATGTGGAGGCAGACTCTTTCCCAGGTGACCTGAAGTGATTTCAGTTTGCCAACACTTGGATCGATCGTCTCCTATGAGAGTAAAGGAGGAAACACAGACAAACTGCACCTGGTTTTCTGACCCATTCAAATCACAAAATACTAAATTCTATTGTTTTAAGATTCTGAATTTTGTGGCTGATTGGTTATGTAATAATGGTAACAAATACACTATGGTGACTTACTAGCATAAGCCTCTACCTGACATCTTTGAGAAAGCAAAATAGGTTTCTACATTGAAAATTAAACTCTTCCAAACCAGGGAACTGCTAAGCAACTTAGACCACTGCTTTTTATTGCATGGTCCTCCTTTTCTTTTCTTTCAAAAATCATTCGACAGTATTAAAAATGTACAGTGCAGCAAATTTACAAGAGCTGGTTAACAGTATGAAGTATTCCATGCACTAACACACATGGCCAGGGTTCATCACGTGCCAAATTTTGGTAAATTTTGTAAATTTCTTCCCAATAGAGTTACTCGTTTGTTGTTGTTCTGCACTAGCTGATACTTAGTTTGTTTTTGGTTTTAGTATCATTGTGTATTTTACCAATAAATCAGTGTGAACAATTGGCTGTTTAACAAAACAGTAAGTATAAGAACAAAAATAGTGGTTTTATGAGTCCAGGTTATCCTCTTTGGATACCTGTGTGTGTGTATGTGTGTGTGTGTTGGACATGTATGTGTGTTTGTATGTGTATGTACTTGCCTATGTGGAGTGTCCACAGCCATAAAAAGCTATATTTTTAACAAAGATTTCAGTGTAATTGCCCATAGAAATTCTTGGTCTCATTTCATGCTGGAAGCAATTAAATGAATTCCCCACCTTCATTAGAGGATTATACTCTGGTGATGTTACAATGGTGTTTGTCTAAAATTCTTATTAGTCATTATTTTTCATAGGTCTTCCCTCTCACAAATCAAAGTCTGAGTTTGCCAATTAGCTTTTCTGTAGTTCCCTTTGTTATGGTGACAGATAGCTTCCAGTGTGACAAGCTGCGTAGGGAAGAAGAATAGCAAAAATAATTCATTTTTACTTTGAAATTTTTTTGTATTGAAAAACATGTAATTACTTAGAAGGGCAAAGCCTATACATCTACTAAAATGGTATTTGCTAAATTATGATGCACTTATGTAACAAAATACCCTATACGCAGTGAAACCATACTGTAGAATACTCTTTATGAGTTAGTAATGAGCTTTTGCCTTATATGGACTTTTAATAAATGTAGATATTCGTGGTTGGAAACATCCATCCTGTGCTGTTGGTACCCAACTGATATTGTTTAACAGCCCTCCTCTGTGAACTAGATGTTTCCAACCTGATAACAGCTCTGAGTGAGTTATTAAGACAGCCTCACAGGAAAAATAAATCAGAGTGATTGCTTTCTCACGACGACATGGTGCTTAATAAGGTGATGTTTTTTCCTTACAGAATTCATTGTTTTGGAGTGCAGCATAATGAGAGTACACAGGTGGAGACGGATGCTTGACATCAGTCATTTCAGGCTGGGAAGGGTGGGGAAATCTCTCCCCAGTATCCAGCGAACTGACAATGTGAGTAAACCTGCTGTATCAGGGTGACATATGACCTTTGTTTTTATTTTTCGCCGAGATACTCTACACAGAAAAGCATAAATCAACATGGATCTTGGGCTATGTTCTGAATGTGCGGCAGAGACATACATATGGAAGGCATTCATAAGCTTCATGTTACCAACGGTTATAATGTAAGCCCTTTTCACTTAGCTCTCAAGAGAAATCTTAATATTCATCCTTATAACTATATAATTTATGAGTTAGTAAGGTCTTAATTTGGGAAATTTAGAGAATTGAAAACATACAGACATGAATCCAAAATTACTAATAATTTCACAATGCAGTGATTGAAAATGATCTGTGTTGACTCAGGATCTCCAAGACCAAATTCTCAGCACAAAGGACATTTATTTGCTCAAAAAGACAGAGGGTAGGGAATAAGGGACAAAGACAGGGGACAGAGGACAAGGGAGAGTAGGAAGAGAACAAAGAGAGGGCAAAGGTATTTGTCCCAGAGGAGTGGGGGAGGGGATCACAGAACTGCCTCTGGATAGAGAGGAGACAGACATGGCCCCTAGGAAAAGTCAGTTTATAAAGATAAAAGGGGAAACCCTGTGTTAGAATGAGGTGTTTAATTTTAATTGGGCATTTTAATTAGGTGAGCCAAAGGGGGCTTTTGATTGCTGAACCTCAATACTTGATAGCTGGACCCTGATCGGCAGCCTTAGGAGGAGGAAGTGGCCAAATAAGGGAATCTTATTTGGAGGCCAGCTTTAGGAATATAATCCAATGGTTGTTAGCAAGGCAGAAGGGATTGGGAGAAGGGCAAGACTTGCCAGAGCCATGTTCGCCATGCTTAGGCTAGCTAGAGTACCTTTAATGATAACTGTTATATTATTTTTTGGACTAAATCTATGAGTGTATATGTATATATGTATATGTGTACATTTGTGTGTGTGTTTCACTGTGTGTATGGAATATCAATCCAACATGCAATGTTCTCTTCAAATTGAAGCATTCGCCCAGGAAGAAGGGAAACCTCACAAGTCTCAGGAAGTAAAGAAAATTCTCTAGTCTGGGAAGAACAGAAGCTTTGAAAATTCTTGAGCTCCCCTGCTGACCACAGTGCACAATGGAGTGAACCGTTCCCAGGGATGGAGACTCTACCAGCCAAATGGCACAAAGAAAGAGGCATGTGGTGTGGCCTGCAAGCTACAAACAGGGCTGCAGGGTTTCGGGTTACAGGGAGTCATCACTAAGGTTGGGGTGGATTTTCTGGTGATGCAGGGGCTTTTGAGACAGCCCTGGTCCTTGTGAGTAACCCCTACATTCATAATTTTGTTAGTTACCCCAATCACGAATACCTCATTGAATATTGAAGCAATTGTTACTTTGGTCTGTCCTGGGAAATCTTTCTGGCATGAGTAGATTTGAGAGTGTCTTCCTAGGAAAACTATCACATCATAGTATGTGTATGTATGTATACATGTATATGTCTCTGTATGTGTTTGTGTGTCTGTATGTGAAGGGACTCTAGCCAACCTGAGCACAACAAATGTGGCTCTGGCAGGACTTGCCCTTCTCGTCCATTCCCTCTGTCTTGTTAAAAATCATAGATTACATTTCTAGAGCCAGTCCCCAAGGTCTGTTACCTTATTTGGCCACTTCCTCCTTTTGAGAATGTCTAACAATGTCCAGCTCTCGAAGAATTGACATCCATCAATCAAAACCCCCCTTTGGCTCACCTAATTCAACTGCTCAAGTAAAATTAAACACCCCATTCTGACACAGGGGTTCCCCTTTTATCTTTATAAGCTACCATTTTCCTACGGGCCATGTCTGTCTCTTCTCTATCCAGAAGCAGCCCTTTGGCCCCCTCCACTCCTTGCCCTAGGACAAATCCCCTTCTCCCTCTCCTTGTTCCCTTCCTTTCTCCCTCGTCCTCTAACTCCTGTCTTTGTCTCTTATTCTCTGTCCTTTGTCCCTCTAGGCAAGGATCTTTTGTGCTGAGAACTTGTTCTTGGACATCCTGAGCAGATATACACATCCCCAAATTTGTCATTTCCTGTATCAGACAAATTACTGAATCTCCCTGTGTCTTGGTTTCTTAATCTCTAAAATGTGATGAGAACATTTTAATAGCATTCCTGTGAAGGCTTTTTAAAAATACTTATATACATAGGAACCTGGATTATTAGTAAAAATCTATTATTCTTATGTATATATGGCTTGATTATAATTGAGACTACACTGAAGGTTTTTTTTTTTTAACTTTAACAGTATATTGGAAAAGCTATATCTAGTTCTTCATGAAGTAGTAGTCTAGCATCACTTAAAGAACTAAACACTACTTTGTTAGATGTCTGCACTATCATTTATTGAATGTATATACAGGTTTGCCTGTAGCAAGAACAGTGGGGTCACCTCTATGTAAACACAGTATGGAGGGGGGCATGCAGCTACAAAAGCATCTCCCGCAGAAGACCTAATTGAGGACTGCCTGAGAGACCAAGGATTGCTGGCATAGACAATGCCAGCCAATTAGGAACTGCTGCTTAGAAGAGATGCTTTCTTGGGACCATTGGGATGCAGGTGAAGTTTTTGTTTTTGTTTTTGGTTTTCAGGCAGGAAAGCAAGAAATGTATTTGGTCAAAACCCAACAACGTTCCTGTTGTTTGTGTTTTCTGTTTTGGTTTGGGTTTTTGAAAGCTCTAAAGTAGTACAATGGGACAATGTTTCATGGGCAAATGTCAGGAAAATCAAGAATAGAGGCCTTATAGGTATTATTGAGAATTGCACTTTCTCTTTATTTAAACTTTACGTTGTTATGTCTGAATGTGATTGGTATGTGTCCTTAGAGATCACATACTTTAAACCTCTTTCCCACTATTATTGAGAAGTGATGTGTAGTTAAGAGTCAGTTGCCATGAAAGGATTTTGGAAAGGCTGAAGCGATGGCTCAGAGGTTAAGAGCAGGTGGCGGGTACTAAAGGAGCTGGCAGCAGCGCTCAGATGAGCTTGCTGCAGCATTTCTCACCTGCTTCTGGAGTCTGTGTTATTGACTATGTACCACCTCACCTTCAACCCCCAAGGGCAGGGTAGGGTCGGGCAGCGAGTAGTCCAGGGCACAGGCAACATTTGCCATTATAACTAGTGTTGACACAAGGACCCTGGTAAGACTTAAATGTGATCTCAGTTCTCAGGAGGTGAAGGCAAGAGACTCAAGAGTTGGATACCAGCCTGGGCTGCATGGTAAGTCTGTCACTTAATTAATTGAATAATTAACTAACTTTAATAAGCCTCATTGACTTATTTTTTTAACCTTAGACTTTACTACAGAGCTGACTTCTTTCAGATAAAATACTATGTATGAAGAATTCTTGGATCACGTTGCATTTACAATGTAAAGGCTTTTTTGATAAGTGTTATCATATTGTTTACTATTTCATAGTGAATCTATGAGGTACCTTTTTCTGAACCCAAAGAATATAGTCTCTCAGTGAATCATCCAATCAATCAGCCAATCAAACAACCAATCATCCTATCTTCTTGTGCCACTCAGAAAGAAAACTCGAAAGAGCAGCAAAGTCTGCATCTTGTGATGACATCACAAGGGTAAACATATTTTTACCTTTTAAAGTGCTTAGAAATATTTGAATTCTTTTGTTTGGCCCAATTGGTCATTTTTTGAAATCCTTATTTAGTTGCTTTGGCATATTGATTTCCAGAGAATGACATGTAAGAAAATCAATAGCATTTTTTCATTATATACCTTTGATTAAGGTATATGGTACATAGATACTATATGTATGTATATGTGTATATATGTGTATGTATATGTAAAACTTGTATATGTGATGGTTTGTATATGCTTGGCTCAGGGAGTGGCACTATTAGGAGGTGTGGCTTTATTGGGATAGGTGTGTCACTGTGGGCATAGGCTTTAATAACCTTGTCCTAGCTGCCTGGAAGAGTTTTCTCCTATTTGCCTTGGGAATAAGATGTAGAACACTCAGCTCTTCCTGCACTATGCCTACCTAGATGCTGCCATGCTTCCACTTTGATGATAATGGACTGAACCTCTGAACCTGTAAGTCTGCCCCAATTAAATGTTGTCCTTATAAGAGTTGCCTTGGTCCTGGTGTCTGTTCCCAGCAGTCAAACCCTAACTAAGACAGTATATGTATATGATGTATTTGTATATGTAAAAGGTATATAGATACATCACCAAGGCAGAACAATCCACTGCTCTGTAAAACAGGTGAATTAAGTCAAAGGGTTTTTAGCCTAAGTAAAGACTAACAGAAACAATCACATCACTCAGTGCCTTGACTGTTCCACTGCGTAAACAGAGATATAGGTGGATGTTTCCTTTAATTTGCTTCAACATGAGGACTCTCAACCCTGCTAAACTTGTTCTTAAAACTAGTTCTAAACATGGGTGTTACTGAATGCAACACTATTGGCTACAATTCTCACAAAGGAATACTTTGGTCTTTAGGAATTTTCCAGAACTGTCTGTGAAATATACATAAAGCAGGGTCACATGCAACATAAAAATATTTCAAGAGAACCTGCAAATGTGAACATTTACATGAGATAGTTGGCCAACAACAAAAACTACTCACAAAAATCAATAGCATTCAAGACTGGAGAGATGGTTCAGTAGCTCCCAAAGGACCAGGGTCCAGTTTCCAGCACCCACATCTGGTAGCTTATGACTCCCATAACTTCAGATCCAGAGGATCTGACATATTCTTTTGGTCTATGCAAATACTCTCATATACATGACATGGAAACAAACACATGCATACATAAATAAATAAACTAAATCTTAAAATTTAATAACATTCCTAGGCACCATCAAAACTGACTAGAATATGTGATGCTAAAAATTGATTTGACAGGCCCCAAACCCAGGAGTAGATGGCCAGCACAAAATCTGTGGGGGGGGGGGTGTGAGGGGGGGAGGCTTTTGTTTTTAACATTTTTTTTGTCCTACTGATTTTTTGTTTGTTTCGATTTTTCATTTTTGTTTAATTTTTGTTTTTGTTGAGAGAGAGACAGAGACAGAGAGACAGAGAAACAGAGATTGTGAAGTTGGGTAGATAGGAGGGTAGGAAGGAGCTCGGAGGACTTGGGGAAGGGAAGTGATCGAAATGTATGTAAATTTTTAAAAATAAAAAGTGTAAAAACTCATTCGGTGTAGCAACCTGCCCCCTTTTATAGCATCTAAAAATTAACAAAAGTCATTTAGGGCTGTTTTAGAGGAAAAGTTACATCTCTGTTATTTTGTCCATGTTTATTAGTCAATTCAATCTTATTCTAACACATCTGTGTTGACCCCCATAGATAGACTTGTTTGAATGCTTGGTCATAGGGAGTGGCACTATTTAGGGGGTGTGTGGCCTTGTTGGAGTAGGTGTGGCCTTGATGGAGGAAGTGTGTCCCTGGAGGAGGGCTTTGAGGTCTCCTATGTATGCTGAAGTTCTACCCAGTTGTGGGGAACACTGCCTCCTCCTTGCTGCCTGTGGATCAAGATGTAAAACTCTTGCCTCCTACACCATATTTGCCTGCACACTGCCATGCTTTCCACCCTGATAATAATCGATAAAACCTCTAAAACTGTAAGCCAGACCCAATTAAATGTTTTAAATGCCTTTATCAGAGTTGCTCTGGTCAAGAATGACAAGCAATGAAACCCAAACAAGGATGAAATCTGAACATACTTCTCTGGGAGCTTGATAATGTTATCCTGCATTCAGGTGGAAGAATGAAAGATGAAGCGTATCCACAACAATTTAAAGGACAATGATGAAAATGAGACGAGGCATCGTGCTTTTCATCCCAACGGGATTCAATACTTATAAATGGTCTTTGTTAAACCAGTGGACATTGATATTAGATCATGTAACTAAGTCAAATTGAAAAAAACTTCATTGATGTGCCTACATTTATTTAAAACTGTTGTCATGGTTTGAATACGCTTGGTCCGGGAAGTGGCACTATTTAAAGGTGTGGCTTTGTTGGAATATCTGTATCACTGTGGGCATGGGCTTTAAGACACTCATCCAGCTGCCTAGAAGTCAGTATTCTGCTAGCAGCCTTCAGATGAAGATATAGAGCTCTCAGGTCCTCCTGCACCATGCCTGCCTGGACGCTGCCATGCTCCAGCCTTGATGATAATGGACTGAACCTCTAACCTGTAAGCCAGCCCCAATTAAATGTTGTCCTTAGAAGAGTTCCCTTGGTCATGGTGTCTGTTCACAGCAGCAAAACCCTAACTAAGACAACTGCTAAGGAGTGTAGTTTTGACTTCAATACATGTCGTTGTGACTGAATCATTCTATAAATGGAAAGAGTAAAATAGTAGCCCCAGTTTGTACATGTTTACACAAAATTTCAGGTATACTAAAGACAAAACACAAAGCACAATTCTAGCTTAGGTGAAATAATTACAAGACAGTCTTTATTAAACCAGGTGATGAAGGGTTTATTAAGTAGGACACAAAATATACAAATCATAACTGAAGATATTGATCTGTTTCTCTATGACAAAAGACCTAAGTGTGAAGATAAAGCACAGATTTGAAGAAGGCAAAAGATTACTATGGGAAACTCATAAGCTGTCTACATTCCCAGAAAAGCAGCATATTCATCCATTTATCAACCCTTCCGGTTTTCCTCCTATCTACTTATCCAATTGCCCATGATTCTAAGGAGAATAACCAATTTACATGGAAATATGTTCAGCTTCAGAGCTTTTTACCAGTTAAGGGCTATCTAGAAGGTATTATACCATCAATTATTTGGATGGTGATATTTTAATATAAAATAACAGTAAAAATAGGTTAAATACTAAAAGAACTTAAAGAGAATTTATAGAAGCAACAAACAAAGCAACCACTGTTCTAGGCGAAGAGAAAATGAAGAAGGGAACTGTGAATTTAGAATGCTCTGTCTCTTTCAGTCCTGTCTCTAACACAGAAAACTTAACCAGGAGATATGAGGAAGAGTAGGTACAGACAGCCACTAACTAAGCAATCTGCCAGAGGACATGTGGGGTTTGGACTAGACATACAAGTCACTAAGGTATATATGTTATTCGGCTTCATGAACATGAATATTTTGCTGGATTAGAAAAAAGAGCTTGATGGGTTGGTAAGAGAAGCCTTTATCTGGATGGGTTTTGCACTATTTTGTGTTGTACATATATGTATTTGTTTAGGACTGGCCATTTGTAATTGGATAACGTATCAGGGAACTGTTCCTTGGAGAAGACTAGTTCTCCCTCTCTCAACAACCATCATCATCATCATTATCAATATCATCATCATCATCATTTTGTGGTTGCTTGTGTTGGTTAGTATTTTACCAATGTGACATAAGCTAGAGTCACTTGGGAAGAGGAAATGTCAATTGAGAGATTGCTTACCCCAGATTGCCTATAGACAAATTTGTGGTGGTAATTTCTTGATGAATGAATGGTAGGGGAGGGTATGTCTGAGATAGGACTCTACTACTGCAATGAAACACCATGACCAAAAAGCAAGATGGGAAGTAAACGGCTTAGTTGGCTTATACTTCTTCTTGATGCTCTTCATCATTAAAGGACATCAGGACAGAAACTCAAACAGGGTACTATCTGGAGGCAGAAGTGGAGGCCATGGAAGGGTGCTGCTCACTGGCTTGCTCTCCACATCTTGCTCAGCCTGCTTTTTTTTTTTTTTTTTAATAGAAACCAGGACCACCATCCCAGGGATGGCTCTACCCGAAATGGGTTGGGCCCTTGCCTATCAATCACGAGTTAAGAAAATGCCTTACAGGCCTGCTTACAATCTTATCGCATGGAGGAATTTTCTTAATCAAGGTTTCCTCCTTTCAAATGACTTTAATTTGGGTACAGCTGACATAAAACTATCCAGCACAGGGCTCATCCCACTGGAGGCAATGGCAGCTTTGGGCAGGTAGGTCTCGGTGATGTAAGAAATCAAGATGAGAAAATCCTGGAGGGCAAGCCAGCAAGTAGTGTTCCTCCATGACCTCTGCTTCAGTTTCTACCTCTAGCTTCCTATATTGAGTTACTGCTCTGACATGCCCTCATGATAGACCCCTGTCTTCTCCAAGGTGATTTTGGTCAGAATGTGTTAAATGGTAATAGAAAACAAAGTAAGATACTCTTCATTTAGGGATGGGGTTTTATGAGATTTCCCCCATCCATGTTGGCATGTTAGCTAGTGGTATCACTGTGCAGATTAGGTGAACATGTGGTTGAGTTTTCATGTGTGCCGTTTCTCTGTCATGTGTAGATGTGTACATCTCATAACAGATGTACTGGTCCTCTGACTCCTACAAGTTTTGGACCCCTCTTCCATGATGCTTCCTGAGTCTTTGGTATAGGAGTTGTACTGTAGATATATCAGCTAGGATTAAGAATCACCACAGTAACTTGCTCTCTGCATTGTGACCACTTGTGTCTTCCTGTACTGATCTCTGTCTGCTTAAAAAATAATCTTCCTTGATAATGGTAAGAGCCATATTTATCTGTAGATAAATGTTTAGAATGGAGTTAGACATTGCACTGTTTCAGCAAAATGGCAGTAGTAGGTTCTCCTATAATGTCTATGGCCTCATCAGCAAATGGTGGTTGTTCAGGTTTACAGTACCAGGCATGAGTCTCCTCCTATTTATAAGGTCTTAAGTCCAATTAAACAGTTGGTTGCCTCCAAGGTACAAATGCCACTGTTGTATTCTTAGAGGTATCTTGCCAAGATGATCATTCTTATGGTACATTGGCTTTACATTTGGGGAGGCCTACTGACTGCTTTTCTCCTTGGAAGCTTGCAATCACCCCTAGAAGCTGTAAGAGTTGATTCTCAAGAAGGGGGATTCCAAGTTATTTCCAGTTTTTTGTTTGTTTGGGGTTTTTTTTGGTTTCTTTTTGGTTTTTTTTGTGTTTTTGTTTTTGTTTTTGTTTTTTTGAGACAGGTTTTTTCTGTGTAGCCCTGGCTGTCCTAGAACTCACGCTGTAGACCAGGCTGGCCTCGAACTCAGAAATCCACCTGCCTCTGCCTCCCAAGTGCTGGGATTAAAGGCGTGCGCCACCACTGCCCGGCCATTCCCAGTTTTATTCCTCCAAGACCTGTGTCCAATAGTGTCTTCACCAATAGGGTATTTATTACCTTTAAGTTCTGGGAGGCAACAGCAATGGCCTGTATTATTTTGGGAATCTCTTCAATTCCCCTGACAACCTCAGTAGGAAGGATCCCATGCCTAGCAACCATCACTGTCACTTTTGTTCCTTTATGGCTTTTAGGGAGTTCACTATCACCTCCAGTGGCATGGTGTTTTTCAGCGTAAGATATATGTGTATCAGATATATATAGAATAATACTCCCCTCTCCTTTCTCAAATATCCCCATTTTTAAATTCTTTCGGGGAGGCAGAAATCTTTGAGATCCAGAGTAAAATTCATGATGGAATTTTATCTAGGCAGTGATGGATATCTCTATTTAAGAAGACCTTGAAACGTAGCTGGTAAGAAAATCTGAGCAGTAGAGAATAGTGCATAAAAGAAACTCCAGGGTGATGGGCTCATTTCAAATGGATGGAATTCTGAGGATCCGTTATGCCTTTGTTGAAGGTCACAGGGCCTAATGTCCTTATGTGCAGTGTAATGCAGATGGGCATTAGAAATGAGTAGTCTTATTTAATTTTAATTTACTTTACATTTTATTGCAATATCTGCCATGGAAGTCATTCTAGAGGTGATTTTGAAAATATGACCAAACCAAAAATAGAGATCATTATTATAAAGGCTAGCACATTTTCAAGGAGGTCAAAAGCTCTTTTGAAGAATTAATTAAAATTTGTGGCTCTCTGGAGAAGTAAATAAATATTATTTCTCTTATGGAATAGTAATCTTGGCCCACTAAAGTATTATGTTGGTGTGAACTTTAGCTGAGAGTCAAATGGTAGAATTTGACTCTACATTATGTAGAATGTTTAGAAAACTTAAGATACTCTATTCTGTTCTCTTGTAAAGCTACCATATACCAAAATTTCTGAGTGTTAGTAAGTGAAAAAACAATAAAAATTCAAATAAATAAATAAAAAACACAATCAAAGCAATTTAAAAAAACAAGTGAAGTTTAGAGCTATGAGTTTAATCTTTAACTGTCTCTGTGTGTGTCGTGTGTGTGTGTGTGTGTGTGTGTGTGTGTGTGTGTGTGTGTATCCTTGTTGGAGCTCACAGAGGCCAGAAGCCAGAAGTGGGTATCAGACCCCCGAGGGCTGGAGTTAAAGTTCTTTGTGATCTGATTGACACGCGTGCAAGAAAATAAACTCAGGTTCTTTGCATGAGCAGAGCTAAGTGTTGAGCCTCCAGCCTGACTCTAATCTTTAAAATAAAGCATTTACTTAACCTTGAGGGTTTTGCCTATTTAAGCACATTTTCTATTGTATTCTTGATTTTTATTTCTTTGATGAATGTGACTTATGGCTAAGTATCTATATACATTCACAGTTTACTGTTTGACACATAAAATATATTTAACTGTGAGGAGAAACCTACTCTTGATATATGAAGTTCATTTCCAAGGGAGCGAGTAATATATCTACCCAAGTAAATGAATTGCTCATTAAAAGCATGCATATAGTTATGTTCACTCCAAAATGAAAAACATTTCAATGAGGAAATTTAACAATATACATAAACATTTGGAAAAAATGGTCTTTTAGCGCATTTTGAAGTGTAAGTCACCATATTTCAGGGCAGGAGGGTAATTTTTTCAGATTCTATAATGTATGCACCATAATCATTTGATTATATTGCAACTCAGAAGATATATAATTAATCTATTGAAAATTGTATCATTTTCAATAAACAAGGGGTATACATCAATGATATGTTTCAGTGGTGATGCATCTAATTAATGAAGATGTCTTAGATTTCATGGGCCAGATGAATTGATGATTAATATAATAAATATTAAATCTTTGGGCTTTGTTTATGGACTTCATACAGGAATTCATTTTTGTTAAAAATACACTACTATTGCTCCAACTAATTAATAAACTACCTATAAAATCCAAAGAGTAAGCCTGAAGAAAATCTCCATTTTGGAGTGTAATTTAATGAACTTTTTTTTCCTCAGAAATCAATTTAATGGGATATTGCTGGCTCACATTTATCTTCTCCTGAGACTATCATAGAGAAAGAAAACCTATGTGAAGTGGGTACTTATGGCAATAAGTTTAATTAATATAAAACAGCATTAATTCAATGGTTGGACTATGGAGTTGGCAACATTCGTGTCTTCCCCTACCCTGCCAAATCCTCACCCTGTAAGTGCATGTGTCAGCTACTTCTGAATTGGGGGAATTTCCTGTCAAGCTTTCTTGAAGAAAGTTTAATTTCCTTCTTAGTTTTTTTAAATGCCATTTTCCCATTTATTCAAGATGATTACCTCTAAACCTTTTAGGAGCTGTAAAACCACATGGCCACCACCTCAACCACACACTGGTGTTACTAGTCATTGAATGTGATGAACCTTTATGATTTTTACAGTACTAAAGAACTTCTCACTTCTGACCTGAAATTTCCATTTTGTTTTTTCAATATCACACAGAAAGTGCAATGGTCACTCTGGTGTAACATATTAATATATCTTTCAACTCAGATCTTTTGTATGTGTCAAGAAAAAGTTAAATCTACTTTCCTGGTGCTTTGCAAGCACCTGATTTAGTATGCAGTCTCTGTTTTTAATCCTCTCCTTCTTTGGCTCATTTACTGAATGTTTTCTTCCCTTTTAGGAATTGGCAGACAAATCAATTCATGGTGAGTGAGAAACTGTTTTTTGGGCAAACAAGGTCCCTTTCCTATGACACTTTCCACAGCACATGTGCTAGTTAGGTCTATGATTGTTCGTCACTAGATCACATCTTCTGTTTGAACTGCGCTTCAGCTTTCAAATGCACAAACCCATCAACTGAATGAAGGCTTAAAAAGAGAAATGTCAATCAGCACACTGTGAGTTTGCTGTTTCTTGATCCATATGGAGCATTCAAACCATACTTTATGGTTGGTTAACCCAGACATGGCCATCTTCACCCAAAGTGTGAGCCAGAATTCACAAATGCAAATTCTAGATATCTAAAGACATGCAAATTCAGTATTTTGGAATGTCACTTCTGAGACTATTCACATATGGATCTTGCAGTAGATAGATAGCCTTGCTGTAGTAACAAAGTCTTTATGTATATGTTTATGTTTATATTCTGTTGGTGGTGTGGTTCTCCCTCACATATCATTTTTGACCAGGACTCAGGCTAAGAAAGTAGTTGAGATTTACAGTGTCAACGACTTAATTGCAAAGGATAAAAAGCAAGAGAAATTCAAGAAAACCAGACACTTCTTTTTTTCCCCCAACACCTAAAATTTCATTGTTTATTGTGTCTTTACTGTTTTCATTAACAATATATTGGTATAATTCTTATCTCTTGGTTTTATGAACAAGTTTAAGAAGCACTGGAGTCTGACACTGCTTAAGGTTCATCTCCGTTGTAAATTCCTGTTACTCAAAAGTTTGGTCTGATGCTCAGTACCTTCGAAAGTATATTAGAACTTGAGAGAAATACAACATTTAAGGCCTCGACTGAGATCTGTCAAACACAAATCTTTATTTTAACAGGATCTTGAAGTAATTTTGCATGAACGTTTGAGCAATAACAATATACAACACATAATCACTCAATTAAAACTCTTGAAGTGACAAAAAGCAGGTCAGGAAAATATCCACCTACAGCAAGTTATATTCATCATATGGAAATGGGTGAAGATAAATAATACTCTCAAGAAGGGAGCAAGAAGTAGGCCCCATTCTGCAATTTATAATCCTGCAGCTCCTGTTCATGCCATAAAGGTAATTATTTCCATTGTTAGATCTGCTTACTGATCTAGTTTTTCTGAGTGATTCCACTCCAGTGAGGAAACATGTACCTTCAGTCTCATATAGCTCCTGTTCAGTCAGGTAAACATACAACCCCATACTCTTCACAACTCAAAGGTTGAGATAAATTTACCACCTGTGTTCTACTTTGCCACTCCAAGACTCAGTGTTTTCCTAGTTACACATTCTCCTCAGCTTCTCCCTTGGGTTGTCTACTCCAGGATATCTTAAACTTTGCCCATTCATTGCTCTTTTAACCCAAGAGACCTTGACATGACCCCAAGTACACAAAACAGGTATATAAATCAAACATATACCAATAATAAATCATACATAAGTTTAAGTCAATACTTTGATACAGGTATGATTTATCACTTATTAAAGACAAAAATTACATGCAAATGTGATGTGTATGCTTATTTACTTTTACCAAAAGATTTAAGTCTTGGAAGTCTACTTGATTCTACAGAGTATACAGAAAGCATCATTAATGTTTTATTTTCCAGCTCAGTGTTTTATTTCTGGTTATATTTTTGCCAAGATCCCATGGACCTTTGAAGGTGCTGGGCATAAGACCAAACTTTGAGTAAAAAGGATTTATTAGAGGTAAGCCTTAAGAAGTGTCTGACTCCAGACTTTCTCAAACTAGTCCATAAAATCAAAAGGGAAGAGTGTTATCAATTTACTTTTAATGAAGCCCAGTAAAGACACAATAAGAAAATAAGGTAGCAGCTAGAAAAAAGAACATTGATGATCATTCCAGTATGTTTTATTTTATAAACCTCACTTCTTAGAATACCAAATAAACATACACTAAAAATATGACAAACAATATGTTTCAGGCCATTTCAGATATTGCAGGGCAGGCTGTACTAACTCCAAGCCAAAAGTCATTCAACATTTTAAAAAATAAAACTCAACTTAGCAACTCAAATGGCAACTTCTACAGTGACACATTTAACACAATACTGTCTTTTTTTGTGTGTTGTTTTGCTTTGTTTTGTTTTTCGAGACAGGGTTTCTCTGTATAACCCTGACTGTCCTGGAACTCACTCTGTAGACCAGGCTGGCCTCGAACTCAGAAATCCGCCTGCCTCTGCCTCCCAAGTGCTGGGATTAAAGGAGTGCTGTCTTAAAGCATGGAATTTGACACTTACGCATTGAAGGAAAATGTTAACAGTTTGCTTCCATAATTAAATAATTCCAATACTATAAAACAGAAAGCTTTGTAGGCACACACAGTAATCATCCGAAATCTGATAGAGTGGTTTCAGATAGTGTTTGTTGGCTTGATATAATGCAACATGTATGTGTGTTCAGAACAAAGGTGCACTGATGTCAGGATGCAACACAGGCAACTCTGAAGGATGAAACAAGCAAATGCCATTATAATCCTCTCAGCTTCATTACTCTTATCATTTTAAATACATTTTTAGTATTTAATACAATTTAATATCTTAGCACACCTGGCATCATTTTATTACTGCCATGTTTTTATTGCTACACCAATATGCAATAACTCCATATGGGGTCGCGACTCACAGTTTAAGAAGCTGGGGTCCAGCCTGCTCTTTGTTTATCTGGGCTCAAGCCACACTACTCAGGTTAGTGAAAATGGAATTCTGAGGCTTTTGTTGTCCAGAGAACAATGGGATGCCTTAATCATTCATGATGAGGACATGCCATACTATGTCTGTAACCTAGATCTATATGTGCTTTACAGCAGCTATGTCTCACTGTAGGCTTCTAGCATGTCTGAGTCACCATTCCAGGGCTTCATTTTCTTCTTGTGTTGGGGTTTTCTTCGTTTTGTTTAGTTTTTGCAGTTCTCCGATCTAATGCATGCACCTCTGGCTAGCCTACAAAATAGTCTTTTACTAAGCCTTTTTTCCCTTCTTATTGGTACTTAGGTTTTATTTTTAGTTAAAAATTTCATATTTATTATTTTATATTCATTATTATGTAAATTCCATTTTATCCTTTTTGATTACATTCTCTACTTTCACCTGTCTTTTATCACTTAAAAACCTCTTTTCCTCCCAAGAAGTCTTTGCCACATTTATATCTTTTTGCTTTGTTTTATGACTCACTGTGTTTAACTAAGGCCAACCGTGTGACCATAGCTTTGGTACTATCCATTGTCTCCTGTAGTCTCACAAGTATACAACTAAAGATAAGGATTCCTCTGCTCCCATAATCCATCAGTAACTAACATTCCAGCAGGGAAGTGTAGAGCCCCTCAGTCATTTCCTTCATCCCCGACTGGCTACTAACCGAGTCAGTCTTGTCTACGCCCACTTCAGACAACCATAGTTATTATGTACTTGTGATTGCAATGGCTGCATCATGCCCAGAAACTGACATTTGGCTCATTTTCTCCCTGTCCTTTGGCTTGTATTTTTCCTGCTCCCTTATCTGAAATGTGCCCTGACCCTAGGAGACGTTTGTATAAATGTCTTATATGGGAATGAACACACACGATCACACACAGTACTTACTCTCAGTACTTTGAGTGGCTATGAGTCTCTACATTCACCACCGTTCACTGTTAGAAAAGTTTTCCTGATTAAGGCTTAGCATAAGTAGCATTTCTCTATGTTTATAAGCATAGATGTTTATGATTCAGTTTGACATTGTGTCAATTTAACCAAATAACAGCAGTAAGAAAGCCCCTGGGGTCTATGATCTCCCCAGCCATATGTTGTTTACTAGGTTTACTGGGAATACATTCCCTCTTATGGGCTTCAAATCCAATGTAAAAGCAGTTTGTTACCCTTATAACCATGACACAACTATAACCCAAGTGAGCATATCTTGCTTGGCAGGTTAGTATGTTAGTCTATAGTGTTCATAACTGAATCAGTTCATAAATTCCTCTCCCTGACTCCATACCTCCCTTAATGCTGTCTGGCATCATGAAAGTCAACCAAGAGGGAGGAAGCTTCCAGTTCAGTTCCAGCTTTACTAGGGCATCTTAGTGGGGCTGTCGTTAAATTCCTATCCTGAGTCCAAGCAATTGGTTATTTGAAGTTAATGTTGAGATTTTATACTAATTCTTTTTTTTTTTTTTTTCATCTTCTTTATGTACGTTTCAAATGTTTTCCCCTTTTCAGGTCTTCCCTTCAGAGACTCCCTATCCCATTCCCCCTCCCCCTGCCTCTATGTGGGTCCTCCTGTCCTGGCATTCCCCTACACTGGGGCATTGAATACCCTCAGGCCCACAGGCCTCTCCTCCCACTGATGTCCAACAAGGCCCTTCTCTGCCACATATGTGGCCAGCACCATGAGTCCCTCCATGTGTGTTCTTTGGTTGGTGGTCCAGTCCCCAGAAGCTCTGGGGGATCTGGCTAGTTGACACTGTTGCTCCCTCCATGGGGCTGCAAACCCCCTCAGCTCCTTCAGTCCCTTCTCCAACTCCTCCTTCGGGGACCCCTGAGCTCAGTCCAATGGTTGACTGTGAGCTTCTGCCTCTGTATTTATCAGGCTCTGTGCAACTAGGATAAGCTTTACATTCTCTTAAAAATTGGCTTTTTTTTTTTAATTCTTAATTCCATTATGCTATAAATTTAATATCCATTCCAATTTCAATTTATGTACCCTTTATGCAATGAAATTCATCCTCTGCCAAGAATCTATCATTCTAATACCATAATTTAAATAAGAACATTCTTATATTCCTTTTAATTCATTCTAATATTACTTTTTATTTGGATCAATGATAGATAGATAGATAGATAGATAGATAAATAGATAGATAGACAGATGGATAGATATTATTGTTACTGTAGTCATATTGACAGTATGTAGAATTACCCAGGAGGCAAGCCTCCGGGAATTTCTATAAGAGATTGCCTAGATTAGGATAGCTGGAAGATGCATTGTAACTATGCACAGTAACATTCCATGGGTAGGAATCCTGGACTGAATAAAGAGAAGAAAGGGGGCTGAGTATGAGCACTCAACACTTTCTGCTTCCTTCCTGGACACAATGTGACTGGCCACGTTCTGTTTCTGCAGCCATACTATCCTGGCCATGGTAACTATACCACCTGGAACTGTAAGTCAAAATAAATCTTTCCTTTCTTAAGAGTCTTCTTGTTGGGTGTCTTGCTGCTTCAACAAGTTACTATATAGTATATGAGAGAGTTATGTTAAAAAAAACCATGGCTTATATGATGATGGTAACTGTTGGAAAGGTTAACAGCCTGGAGACCCAGGAAAGAGCCTATGTTTCACCCATGTCTGCAGGATGACTCTTCAAAAAATTCCTTCTTGCTCAGAAAAGGACAATCTTTCTTCCACTACAATCTTCAAATTATTAGCAAAGGCGGCCAATCTGCCCCACTTACATATACCAGTTGGAATGCCAATCTCCCTCATAGAAACTAACAAAGAAAGTAACTCTTTCACAGAAACATCCAGAATAATAATTGGACTAAATAAACAAGCAAATTGACATAAAATAAGCAGTTCATTTACTTCTATGACCTCACTTGGAAGGATCTGTGGACCCCCGGATCTTAGTGGCTATCCAGAGCTCTGAGTCTTGAGGAATGCTTTCTACAATATTTTCCATACTGCCTTGATGAAAGTATCACAGAGAGTTTGGCAAAGCTCGTGAAGCCTATGTCTTGGTCTATTTTTACTTATTCAGATACAAGGTGTGATATTGTTACCCGAATGAACCAAAAAATTGATACATAGCTCTGAAAGGAGATGAGGTAGATGAATTAAGACATGTTTTATGAGTCTTGACAAAGAATTTGACATTTTGACAATCTGAACTCTCATATCCCTTCCAGAGAACAAGGGGAAAGTCTTTTCAATGGCTTCTTAAAACAGGTGGTCAGGTCATTAAGAAGTTATTAATGACAGCATTGTCATTGAGACCTCAGAGATGTGGCATAATGTGAAGTCCTTTATCAATTTTGCTTTTGAGAGGTTGAAATGTCTGTGTGAAAAGTTCACCAAAGTAGGTAGGAAGATCTATAAGAACAGACATCAAAAGAATAGTTGCAAACATCAGAAAGCAGGATGGGAGAATTCCATGGACTGCCAGGGAACTCTTCCTTTCTGATTTGCCAATGGGGGTATCCTGACACTAAGAGGCAGATTTTGTAGAAATCATTATGCAAAATTATCATACACACTTGACACCAACCCCACATACAAGCAAAATGCAAAGCTCAAAATCCAGAATAAAAGATGTCCCCTTTTGGATTGGCAAAGGCTGATCCTTGCCAGCATGCCACAGGAAGGTGGACATGCTTTGCCTGGTTACAACATTCTAAAGAAATCTTTGTGATACTTTATAGGAGAAAGAAGCTTGAGCTGGCTCTGTAGAAATGCTAGAGTGAGTGAAAAAGGCCAAATCAGTTGCTTTTGGTAGGAAGAGTTTTGCTCTGTGTTGTGAACCACAGGGAAAACTGACTGTGTTGGTTAAATAAATAATCTTTCTGTATGTAGTCTCCAATATAATAATATCTAAACTTCTGCTCTCCACTCCCTCTGTATAAGTTTCCGCTGGCTCTGTCTTAGTTAGTGTTCTATTGCTGTGAAGAGACAACAGGACCACAGCAATTCTTATAAAGGAAAGAATTTAATTGTGATTGGTTTACAGTTTCAGAGATGCAGTCCATTATCATCATGGTGGGGAGTGCAGCAGCATGCAGGCAGTCATGGTATTAGAAAAGTAGCTGAGAGTTTTCTCTCCGGATCTGAAGACAGCAAGAAGAGAAAGACACTGGAACTGGCTTGGCTTTGGAAACGCCAAAGCTCATCTCCAGTAACACACTTTCTCTAACAAGGCCACACCTCCTAATCCCATTCAAGTAGTGCCACTCCCCAATGACCAAGCATTTAAATCTATGAGCTTTTTGGGCTTTTCTCATTCAAACCATCCCAGTCTCTTAAAATAGATTTTACTTTTCAGAGTGGTTTTGGAGTTAGTTCTTAGAGTGGTTTAGGGGGCAGAAATGAACAGGAAGTACAGAAGGCTCCTTTGATTCTGCACCCATGCAGTTTCCCTGCCACCAGCCATTTCTAAAATGTAAAACTGTCACTCTCTAAGGATTTTCTAAAAATAGTGCTTGAGAGGCAGTGGGGGCCCTCAGAAACTGTCATCACCCACGTCTTTTCCCACTAGGTAAGTTTTCTGTTGATTCTAAAACTATCTTCTTGGACCTTTGAGAGGTATTGGAGCTCCTGGGAGAAGGAAACACTCTGACTTCACTGGGATTAGCTTCTCCCATATCTTTGTGGTGACAGCTAGGTGCAAAGGTACTAATTATGCAGCAGTAGGGTCGCTTTGCTTCTCCCCAAACAACGGCTCAAGATGTCCTAATTGTCCTCCAGGAAGGGTCAGCAGCTAGCATGGCTCCATCCTTCCTCCCACAGCAATGAGAATTTCCTTTCAATTAGGCATTAATTTTGATTTAGTGATTGACTGTTTTCTTCTGACCATTGCTTTATTCTCTAACTTCTTTGCATTGACTTTGTCTCCCATGATTTTTTAGGACCATGTTTACAGGCCTTCCTTCCTTTAATCAGCAGGGCCTGGGTTTATTTGTGTGTTTATTTATTTGTTCTAGGATGCCTGTGACTGTTGACAACATGATCAATGCAGCCTTATGTACTACCCATAATGCAGCCGTATACTACTCATGACAACATGATCAATCAGCAGGCATTGTACTCATTCTTAGGGCCATGGTCAATATTCTTGTCCCTTGAGCAGGATCACTTGTTCTTGGACTGTGCAAGCCATTGATGATGTGTTTACTGTTACTAATCAGTGTCATAGTTCACACATATTTTGCATGATATTGTTTCCTGGGTGTTTATTTTGGGAAGATCCTGTACAAAGCACCCAAGAGATGCCATTTCATTTAACTTCTTCAATCAACTCTGATTTGCAGGTAATCATATCTATTTTTTATGAAGCAGCTGATAACAGAGATTTAGCAAAAGCCAATTCTCTGAGTAACATTGCATGACAATTTCCAATAGGAACAAATGCAAAACCTCACTTTATAGACTACTTTTATGCTGACTAGACAGTATCTTTGGTCACTTGACATACATTATTTTAAATGAGATTACATGCCACAAAAGGAACATCAGTTTTTTAGTTGTTTCAGTGAACCCCTGGTGACCACCTCCCAGGACAGAGTTCAGAGCTCTCTGGTGGCTTCTTTATAATAGTGGATTCTGTGACAAATACTTTTCTGTTGAACAACCAAAAACCCATTTTCTTTTTATGGGAGGGGCCAGTCTGCATTCTGACAGAAGTTTCAGAAAGCTCATGTTGCTTTAAAATGGTTAAAATAGAGTTGGCATTAAAGTTCTGTGCTCTCCTGTACTCCTGGTCTATCCTCTACAGCTGCCTATGGGCTTTTGCTTGTCTCTGTTGCATACTGGTTAGTATGGAGACTCTCAGGTAAGGTTCAACTATTTTTACACTTGCTCATTACCTTTGTAACTTGGGCAGTCTCTTCAAGGCCTGTGAATTTTAGTTTGTTCCTGTGGAAAATGAGAATCATAGTGGAACTTACCGCACGATAAGCAAATGCTTAAATTCCATTAGGTTCAACATAAAGGTAAGTGTTTATATCCCAGAGCTGAGCCAAGCTAGCTAGCAATATGAACAGATCTGCCTGACTCTGGTTTGTACATCTATGTCAATGATTTAGTAAGTATTCATATAACCCAAGAGAGGAGGAAAAGATGATTTGAACAAGATAAATTACATAAGACACGTCTAAAACTGAGTACTGCTCTTGTTATTTTTGTCACAAAGTCTTCCCTCCTATATCCATCTATCAGAAATGGCTTCTGTAGACATGTAGAACATATATTTTATTTAAGCAAATAGACATGTATATTTCTTTTATTTCAGTTTACTTTTTTGATACTTTACATTTCAAATGTTTCCCCCTTTCCAGATCTCCCCTTTGAAACCTCCTTATTCCCTCCCCTCCCTCTGCCACTATGGGGGTAGTCCCCCAACCACCCAACTACCCACTCTCATCTTCCCTCCTTGGCATTCTCCTATACTCCTATACCCTAAGACCCTCAGGCCCAAGGGACTTTGCTCCCCCTGATGGCTAACCCTTCTCTGCCACATATGTGGCCAGCACCATGGGTCCCTCTATGAGTATTCTTTGGTTGGTGATCCAGTCTCCGGGAGCATCGAGGGGTCAGGCCAGTGGACACTGTTGCTCTCTCCATGGGGCTGCCAACTCCCTCAGCTCCGTCAGTCCCTTCTCCAACTCCTCCATTTGAGACCTCATGCTCAGCCCAATGATTGCTGTGAAGTGAATCTTGGGTATTCCGAACTTTTGGGCTAATAACCACTTATCAGTGAGTACATACTGTGTTCATTCTTTTGTGACTGAGTTACCTCTCTCAAGATGATATTTTCAAGTTCCATCCATTTGCCTAAGAATTTCATGAAGTCATTGTTTTCAATAGCTGAGTAGTATTCCATTGTGTAAATGTACCACATTTTCTGTATCTATTCCTCTGTTGAGGGACATCTGGGTTGTTTCTAGCTTCTGGCTATTATAAATATGGCTGCTATGAACATAGTGAAGCACGTGCCTATATTACGTGTTGGAGCATCATCTGGGTATATGCCCAGGAGTGGTATAGCTGGGTCCTCAGGTAGTATTATCTTCATTTTTCTGAGGGTCCACCAAACTGATTTCCAGAGTGGTTGTATCAGCTTGCAATCCCACCAGTAATGGAGGAGTGTTCCTCTTTCTCCACATCCTCGCCAACATCTGCTGTCACCTGAGTTTTTGATCTTAGCCATTCTGACTGGTGTGAGGTGGAATCTCAGGGTGTTTTGATTTACATTTCCCTGATGACTAAGGATGTTGAACAAGAAATGTGTATTTCAACTATTACTGACACATTTTTTTCTTTTTTATAAGTCTCTCAGTAAGAGTTGAAGGCAACATTGCCATCTACAAAAACTTCCCTACCTGTATCTGCATTTAAACACTATTTGCATATGTATGATTGTAGGGCTTGTATGCTGTATAAATATGACTGCTTAGGAAGATTTATTCTCCTTCGTCCATTCAGCATCAGCATTGAGAGCAGCTGTAGACCACTACTACCTTACTACCTTATGGTATGGAGACATCATCGCAAACAAGGCATGCAGGCTCACGCACTTGACTCTGTCAGTTTGGGGTTGAGAAATGTGTTGGTGAGAGAGGACAAGGACATGATAGAAATGGGAAAATTTTGGCACTGAGTTGGTAAGTTCGATCACTGGGAGGTCAAGATGTTAATTATTTTAGAAGGAGGCCTGAGGTGTTCTTCCTTTGGTCATGTTCCCTTGAGAAGCCTAGATTTTTGCTTTCCTGTCTCATTTTTGCAATCTGACCTTGTCCTGCCTGTCTCCTGTGTCCTCCCATCATGCCTGTGGCATCTATTAGAACTGTATCTTGGATGTTTGCTTAAATCATGCCTCTCCTTTAATATTTATCTCATGTTTTCATGGGGAAACTGAAAAACAAGTTTAGTCAATTATTGATTAGCGGCGATCTATTAAAGCTAAGGGAGGCAGTGCTAAGGAAACCCACTGTTTATATTTATATAATCATCTATATAGTTCATAAAGGCTAATTATCCCCCAAAGTGCCAAGGAATATACACCACTACCTGTAGATCATTTATATTCTCTGAGCACTGTTTGACGGGAATGAGTGTGAAGAGGAGAGATTGCTAAGTAATGAGAGCTCCATCCAAAAGCAGATGCATAAGCTGCTGCCTAGTCAGGGATTAAAGAAGGCTTTACTGCTGGTTGCAGTCATAAGAAGGCAAAATCAGTGAAAATCCTGCAGAGAGATGCTCTGTTCTTCTTTCACAGCATTTTGGGGTAGACACACTCCAAGACTATGGTTTTAACATATTATATATTATATTATCCTCTGATTTTTATCCCACTCCTTATTCCATCTATCAGCTCCTGTGTCTCTATTTATTTTTCACATATTTCTTTTTATCTTCAGATGTTGGGATCATCTAGTCAAAGATCCATTTATCATTCTGTGGGAAAGTTTATTGCACTGAACACCATCCTTACTGGGAACTATGGGACGGTTTATGACAGAAGCAAAGAGACTGGATCAACTTCAACTTCTAGTTCAGCTCTAGTCATCCCTGAACTTCCTACGGACATGTTAAACAAGGCCTTTCTGCCAAGGACTGGCCTTGGCTTGGAGTATGGGTTCCTGAGTGAAGGGGTGTCTGGGAGCGGCTAAACTAAGGACTCAAAGTCAAATGTGGGTCCAAACTGACAGTCTATGTTCTGCTCCGGTTGAACTTTCCAGGCTGCTTTCCAGGCTGCTCTTTCTCTGTATTCTGCTCTTTCCAGACAACTTTTTCTTGCTATTCTAAAAACTCTCTGGCTTGCTCCTCTCTTGCAGACCCAAAGCCCAGTCTTTTATTTTTACATATCAATTCAGTCTTTACCATAGGTTCCTTTTGGATTCTCCCATGAATTTGCTTCCCATGACCCTATTCCCGTGATTCTTAGAAAGAGACAGCAAACACAAGCACAGATAATAAGATATCTAGGTAGGACCCCACCCTGATATTATTCTGACTGTGCCTGCACCTAAACTAGCTCCAGTCCAAGGCTGACCTTGAATTCAGGAAACCACCTGCTTTTGTAAATGTAAACTAACAAACAAAAACTTAACTGGGGAATCTTGCCTCTCCATCCCCACTCCCTAAATCTCTTTATCTCCTTTCTTAGTATCTTTCTGTCGAGCTGGCTCTTAGTGCAGCTGCCTCTGTTCCTTTAGACCTGTGAAGTTCCTCATACAATTCATATTGCATCCTATATTTTGCATAGTTGAGAACTTATATATTTTTGAACTCATATTTTCAGCATTCTTTCCCACAGCATTAAGGGCTGTCCTGAAAGTCACAGTGTCCTACCACTTTGCTGAGACACAGGCATGCCCTCCTCTCTCAGACTCCTGCTGTCTCCAATTATCATGGAGTCATTAATCTTGGCAGAGAGGAGCCAAGGAGGCTCAAAGGAGGCCTCAAAGGAGGCCTCCTCAAAGGAGGAATGTGAAAATATGTACACTGCTATATATAATCAAGCCTTTCACCCATAGCAACCATTGACACTTAGGAAGGAATACTATGCCCTGCTGGCTCTGTTCCAGGGGCAGGAAGCCATTTTATGCTGTCCCTTACATAGCCAAGCCAGATTCAGCATATCTCTCTCTCTCTCTCTCTCTCTCTCACTCTTTCCTACACCTTACAAGCTTAGATAACACCTATAAAAAGCAAAAATCCGAAAGCAGAACAAAACTGATTGTACCGTAATCACACACACAGTCTTTGATTGTTTGTTTTAAATATCTTTTTGAGATGGGGCCTCTGTTCAGTCTGGGTTAGCCTGGAAATCAGCCTGGAAGTCATTCAGTAACTGAGAGTGGCCTTGAACTCCTAACAATCCTGTTGCCTCAGCCTCTTGAATGCTTCTCTTAATACTTCTTAGCTGAAGATAGTAGTATGCCTAAACATTATTCTCACACAGCTAAAAGTATCTGCACTATGTATTTTAAAATTGTGTATTATATAGTTTTAGACATTTTTTATAGAGCTTACAGAAATCACAGAGAAAGTCATAAAACCAAGCACAGTACTTTTAAAACAAAGTTAAGTTGAGTAATACGTGTTAACTATCTAACAGGGAATTCTAGCATGTTGCCAGCAGTGGATATTTTTAGAGTATTCATTAGTCCACTTAACGTATTGAAAATTTATAGAATAAACCTACGTTCTTGGGATGAGAAGTCTTGATAAATGCTCAAATTCTCTGTTCTATAGATGACTTTGCTAAGGGAGGACTGGAGATATTCTTTTTATAAATTCCTATGTGTTGTTGTTAGTTTGTCTTCATGAGACAGGGTATCTCTGTGTAGCCCTGACTGTCCTGCAACTTTCTCTGTAGACCAAGCTGTCCCTGATCTCACAGAGATCTGCCTGAGTGCTGGGATTAAAATCGTGTGCCACCACTCCCTAGTTTGTTTTAAGAGTAGGACCATGAAGGATCATATTTAGCCAGTGAAAGGATTTATTTGGAGCCTCAGCTGACTTATCTGGCTGATAATGATAACATGTTACCAATGCTTGAATTTTAAGTTAATTGTATGGCTAAGATGTGTGTATTATTATGTTATAGAAATGACAATTGAACTTTATTTTTAATATCAAAATACAGAAGTTTTAATAGTAAAAACTGAAAGGATATTCTGGGTTATCTACAAGGCACTGCTGTGCCTGTAGTGTGACCCCTTCTGCTATTTGTGATGTCCAGTTTAACACACACAGCACCCCAAGATTCTGTGAAGTCTTGCAACTGTCAAAACACAAAGCATAGGCTAGGAGTCAGAGGACACACTCCAAAGCCAATCTATGCATTTAGAGTCTATTCCTAGCCTAGAGTGTTATCACATGAACTTGTCAAAGATTCAACTGTCCACATTTCATTTTCCTTAATTCTAAAACAAGAAAATAATATCGTTGTCAAAGATTATAATAGTTAGATATATCAGGGATTTTTAGTCACTTTTTTGTACAATAGAATCTGTTGACATAATTAAAACTAACATCTAGGTTAATAAAGATAATCAATTGTATTGAATACAATTATCAAGATAGTAAATGTCATATGGCATAGTAATATATATGATTAACTTATTAAATACAAAGGATCTGATGATAATATGCATAATTTCAAGGTACTATGAGCATAAATACGTTTTACAAAATAGCTATTATAAGATGTGACAAAAAGAATTCATGTTTTAATTGAAATAATATATGTTTTTATTGAATGAAATGATGGGTTGGGGCTACAATTCAAGACTACTTTACATTTTCAATTTTATTATTTTATATGCAAAGTGTTTTCCTGCATGTATGTCTATCCACTTTGAAGAGACTATTGTGACATATATTGTGGGTGTTGGAAATCAAATCTGAGCCCTATGGAAGAACATCCAGTGCTCTTGACCTCTGAAGCATCCTTCCAGCCCCAGGGCAACTTTTCTTGCTCTGACCAAATATTTGAGTACTCATGGAAGGAGTGTCTGTGGCTCAGAGTGTTTGTGGCCCATCCACATGGAGAGTGCATGGTTAAGAGTTTATAAAGTAACAAGCCACATTGCTTCTGTAGTCAGGAAGCAGAAGGTAGACCAGAAGTGAGACTTGCTATTCTCTAAACTCCCATTTACATGCTGCAGTGTGTATCTTGATAGATTTTATAAGCTGACTTCACTACCATCTAAATAAAAGATCAAAATACTGTCCTGAGTCCCACTTCTATTCTCCTGCAATACTATCTGCTCTCAGTAAGAGTAACATGCCCTGAACTTATTAGGTGATGCTTGTAAGCTATATCTACACTGGTTCAGAGACACCGCTTAGTCAGGAACATGCTGTACAAGCCTGAGGACTTGGGTTTAGAGCCTCAGTAACCATGGACTAGCTAATCATATTGATGAGTATGTGATCTAACTCCTGGCAGGTAGGAGAGAGGATGGTCCCTAGAGCCCACTGGCCAATCAGCCTGGCCAAGTTGGGGAGCTCAAAGTTCAGTGAGGTACCCTGTCCCCCTCCCCCAATAAGATAAGAGATTGAGGAAAAGACCCAATGTCAATTTATTGCCTCCACATGCATGTGCATGCATACAAAGGACATGCACACCTGCACGCATCATTTGCACATAATTTTTTTCTATACCCACACAACCATGCATGCATACTGTTCACATGCTTACAGAGAGGTGGGTGAGATGAGAGAGAATAAAAAGAGATACTGGTTAAGAGAGAGAGACAAAGAAAGGGAGTGAAACATAGATAGGTAGATAGATAGATAGATAGATAGATAATTCTATATTGATAAATGTAGTTGAAGTTCTTAGGGTCTTATTATTTGAATATGAATAGACTAGTGATGGCAGGTCACTCTAATACTAGGGTATTAGTGGTCCTCCTTCTCTAGCTGGTCTATACTTAGCCGTTAGCAATTCATCAAAACTCCACTTACACCAATCTACCAGTTGGCTTCCATTCCAGTAAGCTCATATCCTCTGAAATTCCCCTTGCTCATTTTTCCAGGTTTCATGGTGATAACATGTACTGTGATGTTAATTCTTTGATGAATTCACAACAATAACCTACTTCCCATTTGGCCTGTGTGTTTCTTACAAACACCTGGTGACTACTTTCAGTCAAGTTCTTTGCATGTGAGAGCTGAAACTGGAAGCTGAACATCTTATTTTTTTATGAATAAAATTTGTATAACTCAGGATGCTCTTCTCCATTTTGAACAATGTAATATTTACAGTGTTTCAGTCAGGCTGATTTTAAAGTAAATAAAACTAAATATACTTAAAACCGAAGTAGCTGGTTTGCATATAATTTCTCTGTACCTGTGATTTCTCTTTACTAAAATCTCTCCTCTTTGAAACAACTGTACTTGCTCAAAGAGCTTCCTCAGTGGTTAGGAATGGAGAAAAATATTCAATATAGGCTTTCTTCTATAGATAATACCCTTAGGTGAGCTGTGAAGGACAAGGTTGAAGCCAACAGAAAAATGAAGTGTTGGAATCTGGGCAACGAGTGATCTAGGCCATCACAGACCTCCATTATTATGCTTAATTGAGCAGGCTACATCGGAAATAGGAGCAGAAAGAATAAGGTGGGTGCTGTTATGGAAAAGACCTTGTGGAGTGTGAGATCTCTTCATCTTGTGAAACGTTCTTTCTCTTCCGAGGGCCCTGCAGAGTTTTCAAAGCCTTTGAACCATATTCATCATCAGAGAAGGCTGATTCTGTTCAAGATTTGACAGTCTTCTAAAGATCCACTTCCGTGACAATTTGTTTCCACTAAGGAACGGTTAGATATTAGTGTCTGGGATGTTAACTGTCCGTTTCTATGAGTTATAGCATCAGGTTCTTTATTTTTTTTTCCTTGCAAATGGCCAGGTGATATCCTTGGAGCTTATGTTCTTTCTGAAAAAGCACAGTGCAGTGTATCTTAGGAAGCAAATAAAATGTTCCACAAACTTAATGCTTAATTGCCAGAGCAGAGCTCTGCTACTTAAATTGCCAAGAAAATATTCCCAATATTTATTTTTCTAAAATTGCCTACATATTAGTTGTCTGCTATTGCTTTAAAACACTCCAAAAATTCAGTGGCTGAGATGGACAAATAAGATTTTATTATCTTTCGCTTGTTTCTATAAGTAAAAGGTTTGGAAAGGGCTCAGCCAGGCTTGTATCTTTTGAGGTCTGCTTGTGCAGCTACAGTGGTATGCCACTGTGCTGTAGTCATTGTGAGACGTACTTGAGGATACAAGATCTATTTTAAGGTGTATGTATTAGTCAGAGTTGTCAGGGTTGTCTAAAGTAACAGAAGTTATACAATGAATCTCTCTCTCTCACTATATATATATATATACACACACACACACACATATATATATGTGTGTGTGTGTGTGTGTGTTATACATATAATATATGTACACAAATATATACTTATATATTATACATATAGTATATATACACACATGTATGTGTGTATGAATGTATTTATGTATGTATGAAGTATACATATAACAGGAGGAATTTATTACAGTGAGTTGCAGGATGCAGTCTAGCTAATTCAATAACAGTTGGCTGTGAATGGGAAGGAGAAGGATCCAATAGTTGCTTAGTCCATGAGGCTGAGAGTCTTCAGTACATCCTGAAATCCTAAAGAAGTAGACTCTACCACCAGTGAAGGAATGGACTTGCTACTAAGATGAAGGCAAGCAGGCCAAGAACAAAAGCTTCCTTCTTCCATGTCCTTATATAGGCTTCATGAAGAAGGCATGTCCTAGATTAGATTTGGATTAAAAATCTGGATTAAAGGTGTGTCTTCCCACCTCACGATCTCAAGTAGTAGTGGATCTTCATACTTCCAATTCCCTCCCAGGTGTGTCCCTCCATTTTGGGGCTTTAGTTCCAGGTATAGTCAAGTTGACACCTAAGCATAGCCATCACAGTGCTTCTCTGGTATAACTTGGCAATTTGGTGTGGCTGTTTCTCAGAAACCTCAGCTTCCTACACCCAGGTTTCTCCATTGAGGAGCATTGTTGTCTTCAAGGCACAGTGACTGACTTTCCCTAGACGTAAGAAGCTTAAGAATCCTTGAGTGTCCAGGCAGAAGTTTCAAGTGTCCTGCATAGGCTAGCACTGAATTTCACACTGCCACCCTAGCTCAACCTCAACAGTTCCAAGCCTGTTTAAGCACAACAGAGTTCTGAAAAGGGGATAGCTAGCAAAAGGTATGGATCATTTTGGTCTTTTCTGGATACTGTTTTGTGGCTAATGGCTAAAATTTCTCCAAAGGCTCGGTTGGCAGCTGATGCGATTTGGGAGTTATTAGGTCATAAAGACTCTGATCTAATCAATGCACCAATTCAAAAGTTGATAGTATTATTGAGAAGGGGTAGGACTAAGTGGGATTAAGGATAACAGTCTTGTGTATGTGTTGTGTGTGTACATTGTGTATTTGTGTTGTGTGTGTCTCTGTGTGCTTATTTCTTCACAACTGAAGAAAATCATGACGTTTGTTACGTTAAAGAGAAGATAGCCCCAAATACAAATATATGGTTAGTCATAAGGCTTGTCTAATAAGTATTGTTCCAAGCTGTCTTTCCACCTTTTGACAATAGTTGCTGGTTGTCCTAGGCTGTTTCCTATGTCTGCATCCATCTGCTCTCTGGCTGCCATAAGGTAGGCAGCTGTTTGCTAGAACATACTCACTCCCCTTCGTGATGCTCTGTCTCACCATATTCTAAAAGCAATGGAGCCACAGACTGAAATATCTGAAACTGTCGTGTGATACTACTTTGGTGGGCAGATGGGAGCAATATCTACTCATCCCAGATAGGAAATTGAAGATAGACCAAAGTAATGATATTACCACAGTACAATATGGTGAGCCATAATAAACAATGTGTTTATTGGGGTTGCTTACAGGAGCATAAGTGACTCAAACGTAGGAATGTCACTGAAAACCTACTCCAGTTATGGTGACAGGTTATAAAAACTGGAATCCAGCAGTTCTTTTCAAGGCTTGTATACACTTCAACATGTTTAAGAGTCTCATACTTAGCAGTCCTTTCTTTTTATATACCTTTTGGGAAGGAGGGGGATCTTGTGAATCTTGTAAATTTCAGGGACCTACTGAGACTTATCAGTTGTTCACTTCCTGAGAATATATTTGTTTACACGTATTTGTGTGGGCATGTGTCAAATGTATGTGCATCCCTGATGGTCACAAAACATGTTGGATTGCCTGGAGCTACAAACTGTTGTGAGCTGCCTGATATATTCTAACTGTACCTTTTGGCTGCTTTATTGAGTTCTTATATCTACCACCCTTCTCTACCCTGATCCCTTCCAACTCCCTAAGAAGAAGGCAAGAAAAAAGGTTAGAGTGAAAAGGGATATAGATATCCTTAGACTACTTCCTGCTGATTAGGGGTGTCAAGAACCTTAGAGCAAGTCTAATCTTCATTATCAGGATATCTCCAACCAGCAACTAGCAACAACAACCAGCAAAACAGCAAACCAGAAATCTCGAATAACTCTGGTATCTACAGCATGTAGTAGCATCAAGTAAAGTTCAAATGGCACCCACATATTCCAATTCCCAGAAGAAACCTTGTAAGCATGCTCTCCTATTAAGAAGTCTGAGGAGTTGATTTTTAGGAGTAACCTGTAAGAGTTTAGAAATTTTGGTGAAGGGAACCCTAGAATTCTACAAGCAGGAACTGATGGGTAGTTCTCACGAGAACTTAGAAGACCCACATCCTAATAGGATATGCTATTTAGGAATGTCTCCTAATAAGACAGCATGCTCACAGGGTTTCTGCTGGGAACTGGAATAAAATTCATATGTTCTATAGTCTAAAAATCTCAGAAATGGGGGTGATTGTTAAGGGATGCTTCATGCAATAAATGGAGACATCCTAAGAGAGATGATGTACAGGTTACGATGGATAATGTCATAGGAGTGGGGCTGCCCAAGCCCTTTGGTTTCACTAGATGCTACCACATGCACATGCTGCATATACCAGCGATAGGGATAATTATTTAGTATTTGCCCTTTTATGTTTTGATTTTGCTTTGATTTCCTCCATCCTTACTGTGTTTCTTTCCTTTTGGAATAAGAGTATTTACTTTGTTATCAAGAAGAGGTGATAGGAATACATATTTTGCACTCTTATATATACACCTAACAAAATCAAATTACTACTCTGTTATGCCAGCTTAATAAGCATGTTTGCTGAGAAACTGTAAGACTGTTTCAAACTAAAATATGTTAAAGCTGTACTTAAATGAGCTGACTTCTGTTCACTTGTTAAAGCCCCTAACCCTTATCTTGGGAAGGCAAACATTTGCCAGAAAGTGCCTGAAGGAGAGATTACCACAACTATCAGGACAAAGGTCATACTGTATAATTTGTTTGCTAAGAAAGAAATTCTTTTTATTGCTACTTGCAAAGCATCTACCTGCAGAATGTTCATTCTTGTGATCATTTTTTTCTGTAAAAATGTATGACTGTGAGAGAAATTCTTTTGGTGGGCATGGGAGTCAACATCCACCTGTTAGCAGACATGTATAAGCTATAAGAAATTGGAAGTGGGGAGGTGGCTGCTGTACTTCCCAAAGCATTACCATGAGCTTTTGCCTGCACATGAATAGAGTTTCTCTTCACTCTTCAAGTGCATGCTCGATTCTTGATGGATGGGATTTTCCACAGCAGTAGAAGTATGTAACATGCTCTTTGGTTAGCACAGAGGCTTAGAGCTGTGGGTTTATCTTGTGTCTCAGAGGAGACTTGGGGCTCCAACTTTTCAGCAACACTGAAAGTGTTAAGATATATTATGGGATTTCTTGGAGGTTGACTGAATACATTTTGCATTTTGGAATCAATATGACCCTTTGGGAGTCACAGTGGAGTGTTATGGCTTGGATATGTGGTGCCCCTTCCCTCACCCCCACCCTCTACTCACCAAAGGCTTATTACTAAAGGTTTGGTCCAGAGTTGGTAATGCTAAGAGGTGCTAGGAGCACAGGCATAAACAAATATGCTATTGGGAGGTGGGGTCTTGAAGGAAGTGGATAACTGGGAGCCGCATGAAAAGTAGAGAGGAAAATTGGTACACTAGCATCCATGCATTCATTCACTTCTTTCTGTCCTTGCATGTAGGCACAATATGACTAGCTGCTCAGGTTCTTGCCATTTGACTTCCCCACTAGGATGGACCAAGGCTTGTCAGTGTGAGCCAAATAAACTCTCTCCTTTAAACTACCTTCCTTAGAACTGTTTATCACAGCAACAGAAAACACTAAACAGTTACCATCTTACTCTATAAAAACAGTAACAAAATTATACCATTTGTGCTGGCCAAACAAATATTTGAAAGAATTTCCAGCTAGGTGTTGTGAATAATGCTAGTCTAGAACACGGAAATAGAGAAATTATGAAAATATTGGGTTTAGTGCAAACCTATTTCCAAGGAAAGCACCAGAACTCTCTGGAAAAGATCTTGCAGTTTAATGGCTGTGTGGCCAGTCCCAGCAGTAATGGGCTCCATCCCCAGAGGACTAGAGTGGGGGTTCAGAAAAAAGGGAGCAGAAAAAGAGGTTCATGTCAAAGGTACTCTTGGATCCTAGAATTATTGAACTATACAAACTGTCTTGGACAAATAATATTGATAAAACACAAAAAGCAACCCACCCCTAAATCCAGGGTATTTCATTTTCATTATGCACACTTTCAGACCTTGCAATTTGAAGCAGAATGAGCATAATCTTATGAATGGAAATATAAGCTCTCAGCATTGGTCTGTGGCTGTGTGTATGGTGTTTAAGATAGCTGGTTATTGCAAATATCTTTTTCACATACTCTGTTGTGAGCAAGAAACCTCTTTTCACTAGGGAGAGATTTTGAAATTCTGTCAGATTTTCAAAGGAAAACTTTATAACTTATTTCTGAGTTGACAGTTACATGAATGTTTATGTTTCTTAAAGGACATCTTACATATAGCATCCTACCTATGAAGTTCCCATAAGACACATCCATTACACTGTTTCAATTATTATATATAATTACTAAATAGCTATGGATATGGAATAATCTATTTTATTTGTTATATGGCAGCAATTTGGAAACTTTATGTTCCTTGTATACTTTTTTTTTTTTTTTTGTAGATATTATACCTGGAGTCTAAATTTGCCCTCCCTTTAACAGGTATCCATTAAAAACAGTAAAGTAAAATGTGATATATTGCTTATAAAATTTATATGCTATTTTATTGATTTTTGCAATTCAATGGTGGCCTTTCTCTATTCTCAAATCCATGCAGAGTAAATTATGGTAACTTTCCAGAGCCGTTTTTCTCCAGGAAGCCACAGTTATTACCTCACTTCTTTGCATATCATACAAATCGGCCGACGTAGTATTATTCTGCTCCTCTTCGTTTTGACCTTCCTATATTACAGATGCTAGCATTATATGTCATCACTCCCTTACAGCCAGGCTTCTGCAAGTGTTTCAATATCTCTCAACGGTCGCTTGGGAACATGGAACTAGACGTGAACAATGACAGGAATATCTCAAGGAGAAGAAACTCATCCCACAAGTCCTTGTACCTGGCAAGCCTCAAGGTGACTATGACACAGTTACATCATCTGTCTTAAATCTTAACAGGCTGTCTTTTTTAGAAGGGATTGTATTGTGACAGAGCATATCAACAGAGTAGTTCAAAAGTGATGGGGATTCCAGCTAGACATTAGCTATGGAGACGTTGAGTACGGTCAGATCCTGAACACCCTTTTGAGCTGACTCAAGTAGTTTCATGGGTTGAATATTAAGGACAAGAGGTGAATCTCCCATTGGAAAAAGAATGTTACCAAATGTATCATGATGTGGTCACCCATATCAGATGCTGCCCATGGATCAAGGCAGAAGAGGATGGAGAAATGATAATTGCCTTGGTGGATGTGGTCGGTGACCTAGTTAAAAATAGTTTTTATAAAGTTGAGCGCAAAAGACAGAGGGATGGGTTTAAGAGAGCTACTAAGGGATAATTTGCAACTGATCTTAGTCAAAAAACTGAGAAGTGATCGGGAGAATAATTGATTCAGAATGTAGATAATGCTTTGAAGGCATTTTTCTTCTCTTTGGGAAACCTGATATTATATATTTATATATTAGAAATTATGTATTGGTCTTCATTTCTTCTTCCTGGCACAGAGGCCCTAATCCTGCCAGAATTTCCTGCATAATAGGAGCCTCTTTTATTTTCATGAAGTGACATTTGTTGGGATTCCAGATGGCATTTGCTTATCAGAGAGAATAAAGCATGATTTGAAGTTCAGAGTTTTCAGCCCTTCTGCAATCTTCCAGGAAGGGGAGAGAATCTGGAGTCTGAGTTAAGAAATCATAGTTCCTATAGGATAAAGTTTTCATAAAAATCCTTATCAGGTTCAGAGAGCTTCCAGGTTGCTGAACTAGCAGATGTCTATAGAGTTCGTAGTCTAGGTAGGGCCGTGAAGGCTTGGTGACCCTTCTTACACCTTGTCCTGTGAGATTATTTTCCAATTTGATGTTCCTGGGTAATATCCTTTTGTAACAAACTGGTAATCTAGTGGGACTCTGTTGCTTTCATCTCTTGTCTGAAATAGAAAGTGGTTTTGTAGGACTGATCCCTTAACATGGGGGATCTAGTGTTATCTCCATGTAGATGTGACAATTGACTTAAGTCATATAATACACAATGGATTTGGATGGAAGAACTGTATTGGTGTGTGTGTGTGTGTGTGTGTGTGTGTGTGTGTGTATGTGTGTGTGTAAACACCTACCCTTGTATCTGGTGTCAGAGCAGTGAAATGAGAAGTGTTTATTATAGCAACAACATTTGTTTATTTTCAATGCAGAAATCAATGCAACAGAGAGCTAAATAGCAGTAGACAGGAAGGGAAAGAAAAGTTTGTTAAGTATGCAAGAAATAGCCATTCATTCTAATGTACTTAATTAGTGGATAAACTTGATGATGATGTAGGATAGAGTTCAGAGAACTATTTGAATGATGTCCTTAACTAAAAAAGAAGGATTAGACTCTAGTGCTCACATAGATAGGTGGGTTTAAATGGGCTTAGGGCAACAGAAGTGAACCTAGGACAGGGCCCAGCAAAGCACCAGGAACTGATTATGGTTGTGAACAGAACCAGAAAACCAAATCAAAGCCACAGAGAAGCAATGGAACAGAGAAGGACATCTTCACTTGGTCCATGTGGGATTCAGAGAGCCTGTTTTAAGTACAACCAGATCTCAGGAGAGACAAGAGCACAGATCCTACTGCTGATACCCTGCACTGGCAGTAGGAGGGGTGGACCAGTGCTGGATGCCCTCTTGCTTAGTGCTTGGGATGTTGGGGTAAACTGCAAATTCAGCTTCTTTTTCTTCTATATATCTAATGCCAAATTATGGAATGATATCTATTACACAATTATTTTTTGCATACAAGCAAGTAATTTTAAGCAAAGAGCTGAATGGGCTTCTCCCAACATGGTGTCTGACTTTTCAAAATAAGGATGTAATTTAAATAAGAGAAGTAAAATCCCCAAATGTCACAATAATGCATTATTTTCAAACACTTCAAAAGTTTATATATATATAATATGTTCTTCTGTAAGATAGATAGCATTATAATGCATAAGAAAACTGTGATGGAGACATGGAATAGCCATGAGCACAAAGTAGTGAGAGGAAAATTCAAACCCCAACTTTGATTTGGAGACTACAAACGTATTAAGTTGTGATGTTTCAAACAGTCCAGGGAGTTTTTATTTAAGTTTCCTCATTTACAGCCTTAGATATTTTCATTTTTTAAAAAGAAAGCTATTCGTTCAGTTAGTTAAAACCTTTAAAACAAATTCTAAAGACTGGATGGCTTATAAGCAACAGGAATTAATTTTTACAGAGGGAGAGCCTAGACATCTAAGATCAGGCTTCACGGTGTTCTGACTCAAGCTCTCTTCCAGGGTTTTCACCGCAAAAGTCTTGTGTCCTTACGTGATGGTAAAAGGTCTCCAGTACTCTCTGGGTCTTCATTATAATGGCAGTACTCTCACACATGAATGCTGTGCTGCATGACCTAATTCCTTCTCTAAGGCTGTCTCCTCTCCTTGGGGATTAGCATATAAAATTTCAGCATATAAAATTGAGGCATGGGAAGGGTGAGACAGACAGCCATTCTATTTCAAAGGCCATCTTGTGAATTTTTCCAACCTCAAAGGAGATATTTTCCTTTAGTTCCATGTTGCAAAATAATGCCCACCTCTTATAGTCCTTGATACCCTTCCATACACTTTGTTAATAACTAAGTGACTTAAATTGGTGTTTCCATTTCTGCTCGGGAATTCTTTTACGTCGTCCCACTTTATTTTGTTTAAAACAGCAGCTTTGGAAAGTCTCTTATGCAAAGAAGACTATTTTCAACTTGATTGTCAACAAAGAAAATTGTTGATGCTGGTTTAGCGAGGCAATTTGTAATGGAGCAGCCGTGCCCTACCGTTTCTCCAGTGAATAGTCTATTTTTGACTGCAGACAAGCATGTGCATAATGCAAGCAAAAGAGGCAGGATGAGACTGTGTCTCTTTCGCACCTGCATTCGACTCGTAGGCAGGTGTTAAGAGCTGCTTTACATGAGCGTTCGTATAATACGGTGTGTTTCTTCATCGCTGCCAGTGCAAGCAATCAGACTCCAGAAAGAGTTCTGTGCTTAAAGAAACTTGTCAATAAGTCGACAAAGTTGATCTCATAAAGAGCAAATGGGCATCACTGTTTAAATGCTTGCTTGGGAGACCATTATGAAGACAAACTTTCTAACAATAGTAGTGGTAGTGCAGGTAAAAAGCGTCCATCATTTACTATACCAGTATTTTAAGATCAATAATCCTTTAATTTATTCAGTTTGGGATCAAGCTACAATTTACATCGCAGTATTTCACTGTGCTATCTGGAGGAGGCTGTTTATAAAGAATGTGCATGGCAGGTTGTAAAGTTCTTCATAATGTGTGAGATCTGGCAGAGGTGATGATAAAATACGTTGAATGCCTTTGTTAGGAAACATGGAGCCAGGAATTGTTGAGCTATATCACCCAAGTCCTCTGATTCCCCTTTTTCTTACCTTGTCGAATTTCTGAGATCTGAACAGAGCTGTGCAGGTACTGGGGGGCAGAATGACTCTAATAAAAAACAGAGAACAGAGAAAACCTCAAAGGAATTTTTAGAAACTCTTATTTCAAAGCCAATTTTCTGTTCAAAAACCTATACAAACTAGAATTTAATAGCCTATTGGTTTCATTGCTAAAATGATAGACTTTTAATGTTTGGAGAAACAAAAGCCGAGAACTTCTATCTCATTCCATTAATTTTTATGTAGCTTCTATAATAATTTTGTGTTGTGAATGAATAATGCTTTAACATGTTTGACAATAGAATAACGTTAAAAGCTATGAGTTGAATGTTGTCCCGCACACATGAAGATCACAGCTCTCACTTCAAGTTTATTCTGGAGCCAAATATGAGTGAGTATATCTTGGGGACACAGATTCAGGTCATGTCAAATTCCGTGTATCAACGTGGTAACAGTTTGATGAAATTTGATTTTTTTTAAAAGAAATCTGAGATCATACTACAATACATGATTCCCCTTTTCCCCCTTATGAAGATTTTTACAGTAACAGAGTAAAGTAAGTAAAAATTCAGGAATTTTTCAATTTGGTGAAATCATGAGATGGGTAGATTAAAGCAGAGAGAGCATCACTGCTAGAGGCCTGGGTTCTATCTCAGGACACTCAGCTCTTCTGGCTAGTGGAAGCTAGTGGTCTGTCAAATTAATACATTTCGAAAAATGTACCTATTAATCACAAGGATGACTGTTTCTTCATCTGTCCCCTTAGGCCATTCTGAATTTTGTGTTCTATAGTAAATTCCATCTTGGAATCTGACCATTGAGACCTTCAACATTAGTCTGTAGATAGTTTTCTGTTTTTCTTTCACAGTTGTGCCATGTTCTTTTGTGCAGTTGTGGCGTTATTTCTCCTGTTAAAAATATCGAGGTTGTTTCTAGAACTTTCTTGGAAATGCCACATATCCTACAATGAACAAGTGTTTGTTGTCATTTTATGTAGTGAAAGGATATCTGTGAAGTGACTTTCCCAGAAATGTCATCCTTTCAAATTCATTACTTCTAGTCAGGCCACAGGGGAGCCAGGATTCAAAAACCATATTTGTATATGTGTACCATTTCAAGTGCATGTCACATCAAGTGCATGTCACACATGTGCAAGTGCCCATGGACATCAGAAGAAATCCCTAGAACTGGACAAGTATGAGCTGTCTGATGTGGATGCTGGGAACAAAACCTGGGTCCTCTGCAAAGGTGTAAAGAGCTGTTAGCTGCTGAGACAGTCCTCCAGGTCATCAAATTATATTGGAAAACATCTATAAGCAAACTGTCTCAGCCCAACATGGAAGCATGAAGAGTGTATGTGTACATTTTTCTCACCTCAGTAAGAGTGTGGGAAGTTTTAAAAAGGGAGACATCTCATAGGTTGCTCCTCACAGACTGATGGGAAGGAACCATCACTGAAGACAAGACTTATGGAACTCATTGAACATAGAAAAGTCAAGATGGTGCCTACATAGAGATGGCACCCTTGATACTGAGAGCTACTCTGTATACTACCAATGGAAAAATGTAAACACCAGCCCAGTCCTTGATGTAGCTCAATGATGTCCTGCCTGCAAAATATACTAGGGTACAAGGCATGTGAGAGTAACCAATAATATTTAACTTGACTTAAGGCTGAAGATGGAATTCATTCTCAATACTGCTTGTTACCAAGAACCTGAGATTAGCTAGCCCAGGGACACAGGGTAAAACCAAATATTACTGTTTAAAAAAGTGTAGCATTAAAATGGCTCTTAATGACATCTGCTACACTCATAGAGCAATGCCTTGCTCAGCCTTCATCAGAGAAGCTTCCTCCTGTAGCAGATGGGAACACATACAGAGATCCACAGCCAGACATTATATAGAGTGAGAGATCTTAAAACATTTAGGCTAAATGGGATGTCTCCATCAAATCCCTCATCTAGACCTCAGAGAAATCCATAGAAAGGTAGAAAGCCCGAAGGGATAAAGGACATCCTGAAAACAAAGACCTCTTCATCAACATGATCAACACACATATGAGCTCACACAGACTGAGGCAGCATGCACAAAATCTGCACCAGTTGGGGTCCTAGAGCTGAAAGAAGTGGACACATGTCCTCATCCCTAACCCAGAAGCAAATTCCAACTGGTAATCACTTGCAAATAAAAATTGAGCTTCCTCCAAAGGAGTCTCACTGGAAAAGCAAACTACTCTTAAATATAGGCTCCATGCCCAGCAGTAGAAGGCCAACAGAAAATGGACTCAACGACACTTTTGTAGGTTCTTTGTCTCACAGGGTCAGGTCAGGGAACTTCCTTTTTTTGTTAATTTATTATATCTTATTTTTAATTTAAGTTTTACCTTATTTATGTTTGTTTTCTTCTCTTTTTTTGACCCTACAGGTCCTTTGTGTATATATTATGGCTTTCGGCGTAGTGTTTTTATGAGATTCCTGAGTGTTCAAACAAGCGGGTCTCTGTTTCTTGTGCCTTCTCTTGGGCTCTTTTCCTTCTGTTTGGTTATTTTGTCTATTTCCATTGTGTTAGCTTGTTTTTTATGTTGATACATTTTATTTTATTATATTTATTATTATTCTGCAGAAGCCTGTTTGTTTTCTAATGAGAGACAGAAAGGGAATGCATCCTGATGGGAGGGGAGGTGCGGTGGAGGCTGGAAGGAGTAGAGAAAGGGGAAACCTTAATCAGAATAGATTATGTGAAGGAAAAAAAATCTATCTTTAATAAAAGGAAAATGTGTCTCAGTAGCAGCTAGAAAACAGGAAAATGTGCTGGAAATAATGTGTCCAAGATACAGGATACAGCAGGCCAGGCTAAGGAAAACAGACCACAGAGAAAGAAGTATTTAGAAACAGGCTCCTGGGGCACATCTTAGCTCATACTAAGAACTGGAAGCCGAGAAGATTCAGCATAAAGGCCATAACTCCAACTTGCATGATTTCAGAAAACACAGAGGCGACTGAGTCATTTCCTGTTTAAGATTCTTCCCTGGTCTCATGTGTCCTTTAAACAATGTAAGATCTTTAAGGTGGTAACCCACCTGCTTTGATGTCTCTTGATCATTGACCCCATTTACTTATCACATTCCATTCATGTGACCATATCAGTGTGCCCTCTCTACAGTAGACATAGGCGCTTTATCTCTCACTCTTCAGCCTAAGAATCACATTCCTAGAGAAAGATCACTGACCCTAACCGGAGTCGTGTACACTGAGATGGTTTTCTGCTGTACATGGCTTTTTTACCTTTGTTAAACTCATCACATTAGATCATTTATTTACTTCTCACCTGCCTCTCCAAAACTAAAACTTCATGATGCCACGGAAAGACTGAAGGATAAAGGAAACTCTGCTGACAGAGAAAGTAGAGGATCCCTTGATCTGGAACTCTTGATGGCTGAGAAGGCAGAATCCCAGATCAGTTAACATTTAGTATAAAAGATGCCAACTTCATGTGGTAGCTGAGGTTTAAAGCCAGGATTGAATATCTCTTTGGTCCTCTCACCAGATAATGACTGAGTGTCTCAAGCAGAACTTAAACTAAATGCTAAAGGACAAAATCAATTGTCAACAGCCATGAAGAAAATAACCCTTGTTTGCTACAACAATAGCTGCAACCGACTCACAGTGTTTTATCTGCTTACTTCTCTTGATTTTATTACACAAAGAAGAATAATATAATTAGACATGGAGAAATGTGTCCTACCACTAACAGACCTGGAATTATTAATTAACTTAACTTATTAAGTAAACAGAACCATTATTAAGTAGAGCATACATAGTATCCAGAATTAAACTAAACCAATCATAACTGAAGCTTGGTATGGAGGACACACTCCAAATGCTGAGGCAGGAGGATTGAGAATTTGAACTCAGCTTGGGCTACACAGCAAGATCATGTCTTAAAATAATATGTTTTATTTAAATGTATTGGGTTTTAATTTTTAAAAGTAAAACGATCTAGGTTTTTAAGTTAAGTTCAACAAAAATTTCAACATGGTAAGAAAATAATTAAAAGTATTTATTTATCTCCTAGTGGTACTGCAAGTTGATAAGCCAAAGCGCTGACTGATAATCACAGGTGACCTCTCCTTTTCTGAGGATAAGCAGAGGAGGGGTGAAGAGGGGGAGAGTAAGAGGGAGGGGCTAGGAGGGGAGGAGGAAGAGGAAGCTGAAATAAGGGTGTAATGTAAATAAATAACTTAATCGATAAAAACATATCCTTGGAAAACAAACAAAAGTTTGTATCTCTCATTTACATGTGAGTATCAATAAGCAATGTTTTTTAAAATTTTCTAGAAGGATATGTTGAAGGATAGCTAAGACAGAGCTGACTCGTGTCCATTTAGCTGTATACATAGCACCTGGCAGAAAGACTCCATTCTCCTTGCTTCATTGAGAAGAGATGTAGCCCTGTAGTTTCAACAGGGTGAGAGAATACCAGGAAGAGCAAGACACTAGGGGGAGCTCCAAATTGTGCGCACAAACCTCTCCACGTCTTGTCAAGCTTGTGGAGCAAAAAAAGGACCCAGGGTCCCATGGGAGGCTGGGGGTGAAGAGTGGCCGAAGGCCAATAAAAGCTGCCTGGAAACGTTAGCAGTTGCCTGGACGCTGGGAATGCAGCTACCTGCCTGGTCCCTTACAAGGTATTTGGAAAACATCTCAGTATTTCAACAAAACCTTGATGATGGTGTCTTAGGGGAAACAGGCAACGCTTGCAAAATTAAAAGCGCCATGTTTCAGTGAAGTTCGGAAATCCCACCTCCATGCTGCCACGATGCTCCCTCGACAAACTGCAGGTGGAACACAACTCAGTGCTTTTTTTTGTTTTGTTTTGTTTTTTGTCTCACGCTCCCCTCTCCCCGCCCCTCCTCCTAGAAAATGGTAGCAGAGGTTCCCACCCTCATCCAGGCTAACAGAACAAAGAGATGTACAGAATGGAAAAGTTCAGATACAAACGCAAATAATCCTAGGTGATACCAGGCGTAGTTACATTTAAAAGGAAAACAAATACTTCAAAACCATAGTGGCTTAAAGGTTCTAAAATGAACCATCTACAATGCTTAGTATACAGATAGTTTCCATCTATCTGGTCCTCCCTCTTCTGGCCCTTACAATCTATCTACTCCTTCTTCTGCAATTGTCCCTGGGCTGTGGGGAGAGGGGGTATGATAGAAATGTCCCCGTTTATGGTTAAGCACAGATATTTTTCTTTGTACTTTAAGCAGTTCTGAGTTTCTGACTTAACTTCCACCGAAGTACACAAAGCAAATTCTATGAAGAGGATTTGAACTCTGTTCCTTGTGTTTACACAGATGGTTCTTACCCACTGAGCCATCCACAGGGTCCTATGTCTGTCTTCTTGTGTGGATTCTAGGGCTCCAAACTGACTCAGGTCCATGTGCTTATTCAGAAAGCTGAACCATCCATCTCCCTATCCCAAATCTTCACCTTTATATCTATGCAGTATGTATGCACTGTTGGGTATGTGGGGGCGCATACATGTGCATATGTGAGAACTCCAGAGATCAGCATTGAGACACCCCTCCCCTTCCACTTGAACCAAGGACTCATCACTTGGACCAATCTAGCTAATCATCTTGGAAATGGACAAAGTTGGGGGAGTGCAGTAGAATCCCTGTCCCTGCCTTCAGAGCACTCTGAGTACAGTGCTGTGTCATTATCCAAACACCGTTTACATATGTCCTGGGGATCTGAACTTGGATTCTCAAGCTTGTACAAGTGTTTAACCAACACCCTGGGTCCTGTCTTTACCTCTTGATAAAATCTCTTTAGGTTAAAATATCAATATATGAACATGGGGGTGGAGATGGAAAGGGGTTCTGGCCACATTTTGCCCACAGCAATGCTCAAAATCAAAATCAAATTAAATTTTCCTTATATAATGTGCACTTCCAATTTAACACAGGTCTATACATTCCTCCCATGATTTTGATTAATATGTTAAGTGACTATAAGTAGGAATTTCAAACACTGCTTGTAGTGGCTATTCCTGATTGTCAACTTGACTATATCTGGAGTGAGTTACAATCCAGAATTAGAAGGCTCACCTGTGATCTAGATCTTTCGTCTGGAGACACAAGTTTCAGGTGTGGTGGTACGCACGCCTCTAATCTGGGCCACACCTGCTGCTGGAGACCTACATAAGGACATTGGAAGGAGGAAGATTCAATCTTCTTCGCCTTTGAGCCTTGTGGGACTAAGCGACAGCTAGATCCTCGGGTTTTCATTCACAGCTGCTGCTGACCATTGTTGGGGAGTTTGACTACAGACTGTAAGTCATTAACATATTCCCTTACTATATAGAGACTACCTGTAAGTTCTGTGATTCTAGAGAACCCTGACTAATACCCTGCTTAAAGATATATTTTCTCAAGATAATATTAAATACATTGATAGAGACGTACATCCTTACATAGAATAAATCTAGGTATGCTTATTATAATAGTATTATTTGATATGATAGAGCTATTTGAGGTGCTGGAATTACAAATCATGTTTTAATTTTTTTTTATCTGAGTTTGTAATAAAACTAAGAAGAAAGTTAGTGACATTTTTCTGTAGACCTTTTTAAGTCCCCGGAATGTTCTGCTTGACTCTGTTGTTTGCTTTCTGAGTAAAGAACCTGTCGGAGAATGAAGTGTTACTTACTGTGGTATTTCAAGGAGCCCTCCAGCTGAGCTGTTCTCTGGCTAATAGGTCTCTGTGGGCTGGTCTGTCCATGATTCTTAACACTGAGTGTAGGAGAAAATATATTTGGGGTTCCAAATAGCATTCCTAGGAATAAAAAGTACGATAGGATGGGGACTTTGTGTTCTGTTCTAGTCACTCTGTCCCTTTGGCAGTCATTTACTCTTTCAGGCCATTGTGAGACTCTGAACAAACAGGAGACAATCTGTGTTCATACTTTGAGTGGCAAGTTTAATTTAGACAAATCTGCAAATCTGAGAACAAGATTCCATTGGCTCCCTCTGTGCTCTTTCACCCCTTCAACTTGGCCATAGCTCCTCCACTCTTGCCACAGTCATGGCTGGATGTAGTGTGTGTACACAGAGCTGTGGGAACAATTCAGCACTGGGATTCACTGGAGCTTGGAGTCGATTGTTAAATCCCAGAAAGGGCCTTTTAAAATTGCATCTCTGGTTTCCTGGGTGATGTACACATCTGCAGTCATGTGAGAACAATACACAACTTTGTTCCTCAAAGTGTGGGCTTCTTGAGTTTGGTACAGGAAGGAAGAAAATGAGAATCTGTATAGCATGTAGATTAAGCTTCCTGCAGGAGAGGGAAACATGGGGAATATGCTATTTTGCACAGTATTAGAATTGAAATCACATAGGGTCAACATACTCAAACCTCAATGTATGAATAATTCTTTTACTTCTCTTTAGGATGAAAACAAACCTTTAGTAGATAACTATAGGCCCTTGGAGCTACCGGTGTTTTGAAACTTCAAATGATTATTACAGGTAGTCCTTGCATTGCACAATAATGTAGGAACAGAACATGTTTGTGTGCCCTGAAATCATGCAAAGCTATCATGATAACAAATGAAGAATCTGTGTTGGTTCTGTGGCCATTAGAAAGGGTCAACACATTAAAATCTCTTATTGTTGGTTTTTAATGTGGAAAGAAACTAAAATACAGTAAGATGCATATTTAGTACATTTTGAGTGTAAACATTAGAATCCTTAATAATGACATTGTTTGTAACAATTTAGCCAAGGTGATTCTATCTGTGGCTGTGGGTTGGACAATGCATCATACGATAGCAACAAAACACAGTTCATATGAATGTAGCTCTAAATGGACACTCAGGGAGGCTGATTGACAGACTTATTTTTCTAGAGAGAAAGAAAGATTTCGGGGAACATGGAGAACTGATTTCATCTGAAGAAATGTGGCTGTGTCTTGATTCTAGCAGGCCAAGAACTCTACTACAAAAAGTGGTTAAACAAAAACTTTCTTCCATCTCTTATGCTTCCTTTGGATGCACAGTAAATTGCTTTATCGTGGTCTATCTATCCTAATCTACATATCCTAGTCTATATGTCATTCCTTTCATATTTTATATCAGTGCCCCCAATAGGTCCATGTGCTGAAAGCTTGGTTCGTGGCACACAATGCTGTGTGATATAGTGAAAACTTTGAGAGACAGAGCTGAGGTGACATTTTAAATTATTGGGGACATGCTTGCAAATGACTTTTTAAAATATTTAGACATTTATACTTGTATTTTGATTTTCGTCATGCCAGATCCTGCTGTTAACTACTCTCGGAGCCATCCCCACACCTCAGACCACCCACCACCACTTCCTAGCTCTCTACTCTCCCAAATTTTGCACCCCCTTTTTAACCCAAAGACTCACTGTTTTCAATTTGTGTTTTCCGTATATTTACAGTGTGGTGTCATCCACTGGCGTGTGGTTATCTGACTAAAGGTTACACTCTTAAATAAATTGAATATCTCTTCTCTGGAAGGGTCAGGACTCAGGAATCCCTTCAGGATCCATGCTGGAATGCTGACTGGATTGGTCCTGTATAGGTCTTGTGCAGGCAAGCACAGGTGCTAATGAGTTTGTAAGCACAACAGTCCTGTTGGGTCCAGAAAGCATTGTTTTGCTTTGGTTGTCCTGACCTCTGGCTTCTACCATCTTTCAGATCCCCTTTCCAAGATGATGTTTGAATCCTGGGATAAAGATGTCCCATTTGTGGTCAAGTACTCTGAAGTTACTTACTCTCTGTACTTTGATGAGCTGTGAGTTCTGTACTAACCACTATGCGCTATACAAAGTAACTTCTCTACTGAGTTGGAGAGCTGCACTAATTCTGGTCCAAGACCGGTTCACCGCATTCTCAAAGGGTATTGTGGGAGCCATTTCTTCCTCTGTCTCTATTTCACTACACAGCTGTCAAGCAAGCAACTTGTTCCAGCACATCCCTATCAGGATATGCGAAAGGCCCAAGGCAACGGGACCAACTAACTATCTAGTAAAACCTTCAAAACAGTGAGCAAAGAGAAGACTTTCTTTCTTTAATTTTATTATCTGAAATATTTTGCTACAGTATTAGAAAACTAACACACTACTGAAAAAATGAAATGTAGTTTTAAAAAATTAACCCATCATCTTGATGGCTAGCATAAAATTTGAAGGAAGGAAATTTTATAAGTAGAATCTAGATTGTCTTGTGTGTGTGTGTGTGTGTGTGTGTGTATGTGTGTGTGTGTGTTTAAAATAAGTGGTTTGTGCTCATTAAGTCAGTTGGTAGAAACATGTTTTAAAATGATTTTAGAACATGAAATAATTTGTCAAAATAGCTTTTAGGAAAATAACAAGAATGCATTAAAATAGTAAAATGAAGTGGAGAGATCAGGCCTGTGTTTTAACACATTTTGTGAATCAATTTTGGTAATTTTTTAAAGACAACAATTCCACATAACATGCAACCATATTGTAGAACCACAGACCATAAGTAAACACGTGAATTTATTGTAGGAGAGATGACTATCGAAAATGTCTTTATAGAGGGAAAAAGTAAGTCATTATATTAAGAAAAAGGATTAAAGATAATTATATTTGATCTGCAGTGTTTTCTCTTGGCCAATAGTATCCCATTCATAAGCAAACAGGAAGTGGCTCTGTGGCTGAAGTTTGTTAGGATCATGGATAGACTGACTTAGGAATTGGATTGATTTCCCAGTGATCTTAGCAGGGTTGAGGTAGAGCTGACAAACCCGAGACGATAAATATGAGTCAGTCCAGTTGGAACAAGAAAGCAACTTGTAGGGGGCATCAGCAATTGCTGCTAGATATGATCATCATTAGCATATTCATTAGGAATCTGGATTAGAAGTAAACAGTAAATTAATGGGACAGTTGACAAATAAGCAGGGAACATCAGCTTGTAGTAGTGAGGACAATGGAACTCATGTGAGTAGAAATTGAAGAACTGTTTTAATAAAAAAGACACCAAACAGAAAAGAAAGAGGGGTTTAATCTGAAACTCAGTCATGCAATATTCTGAGATTTTATATTAACTAAAGGTACCTGCAAAGTCAATAAATTTGGGCATTATAGGTTGTCAAGGCCTTGCCATACCAGAGAATTATTATGCCTACCTCTACATAGATCTCATTTTTTAAAGCAAGAAATTACTTAAGCAGAATGCCTGGATTGAGGTCTCTTTCTAGAATATCATACGCTATGCCATGCATATGTACAAATACGTGATAATGAAAGCAATAAAATTCTCGTGAACTATGAGGAGCACTGGATTCTCTTTTTCTGATCACATTGTACTCCCTTGCTGTTCATCCTTAGTACAGATGGTGAGTGGTATGAGTGTTCTCAGGTAAAGCCCTGAAGGAATTTACCGATATGAACTGAATGGCTTCTATAGGGAAAAAGAAAGGCTCAGAGAATTCGCTCACAGAATTCTCTGTCAGTTTCTGCGCCAGAAATCTAGGTGCCCAAATTACTCAGATGATGGTGTTTGCTTTTAAGTTAGAAACACTCCTTTGAATTTTTACACCCCTCTAATAAATTATGAGCCAACATTTCAGTAATAATGTACTCCAATGGGAGGGATTTTCTGGTCTATAAGTGACTGAGCAAGAATCAACTACCAGTAGTTGTTATTTAAATTAAAGTCCAAAGGCCAAAGAATTTTCTAGAAGTGCTCATCTATACCAAAACATCTACATTCATTTGGGATATAAAATGGACATATAGTTTTAATTAGACAGGAAAGCTAATACCAGAACCTATAGATTCATTAGAAAAGGCTCTCCTAGGACCACAGTGGAAAGGCAGCCCTGTTAGCAAATGAAATAGAAATAGAAATGAATTTTTTTCTTCCTTAGTCTTCATGGGAAAATTTCTCCTTCAAATTTTATTATTTTATTTTTACACCATCAAATTGTTCAAAATTACAGTTTTATAAAAGCAATTACATCTACTTTGTCCTGATAGCCAAGCCAATCACATACATTTAAATCCAGCTTTACCATGAGATTTTTTATGTTCTCACCACAGGACGGAAGTCCTCAGCACCCAGACAAATCCTGTTGTTTCATCATTGCCTCGAAACAAAGGACATCTTCCTTTGTTTTAAATAAAAGTTAGCATCTTACTTAGTAAAATAGTTTCAAGAGAAAATCTTCAAGTGCTTTAAGATCTTTTTCTTTACACTTGCACTGGAATTAAAACCTCTACTGAAATTTTAAAGAAAAAACATAAACCAAAACAAGATCCAGAACTAAATATTAAAGTAAGCAACACTACTGCAGAACTTAGAAGATTTGTAAGCACTGGCTTTCATATCATGTGAGCGTGTGTGTGTGTTTGTGTGTGTGTGTGTGTGTACCCAAGGTAGGGTCTAGGGTCTCTTTCAATCTCTTATCACCAAGGCAAGGTCTGTCATTTGAAACCAGAGCTCATTGATTTGGCTAACTTAGCCAGCCATCTTTCTCTAGGGGTCACCTGTTTCTGCCTGCTCCTGTGCTGGGATTGCAGGCAGCTGTGACAATTGCTCAGATTTTAGCTGGGTGCTGAGGATTCTAACTCCAGTTTTATCCTTTCATAGCCAAGACCTTACCCACTGAGCCCTGTTCCTATCCTCAAGAAGAAGGCTTTGAAGAGCATCTACTCAGAAAGTTGTATCGCACCCAGCTAGCTCCCTTGTCTCCTATTTTTGGTAACCCCATAGTCAAGAGCTCTTAAAGCATTCTTCACTTGTTTAAAGACTAGAGAAGCAATGTAATACAATTCTGTCTCAACTTTATGCACTTGAGCTTTAGTGACACCAAGCATAGCCCAGCAATTTACTGCTTTGTGAAGCATGAAGTTCCTTTGACATTGGACCTTCTGGTAGCATTTGTGTCTTCCCCAACACTGGATGAATGCCTCTACTGTGCTTCTCCTGCTTCACACAGGCAGATGGCTTAGGGGACAGATTTATATTATATGACCAGCAGAAAAGTTTCCTGCCTTCTGCTGGAAAATAGCTAACTGGTTACCACCCGGCTTGGGCATGTCTTCAAAATCCATTTCCTGTGCATACTGAACTAATTTCCCTAAAGAATCCACCCGGGTCTTCAACAGTCTTCAGACTGTTTTGCCTTGGTGACTAGAAAACAATATTTTTTCAGAGATAAAAATGTGGTCAAGAGTGTAAATTAACTTGAGTTACCTCTTCCTCTCTCTAATTCTAAAGAGCTTTGGCAAATAAAACACCCAAACTTTCTAGCTGCCTACTAGACTGATAAATACTTGTCTTAGTTACTGTTCTATTGCTGAGAGAAGACACCAAGACCAAGGCAAAGTTTTGGAGAGCTATCATGGCAAGAAACACAGTAGCAGGCAGGTAGGCTGGAATACTAGCTGGGAGCCTATGAGAACCATTCTTACTCATCAAAGTATTCATGCAAAAAATAAAAACATTTAGAAGAGATGAGGGTTGAAAGCCCTCTCTTTCATAAAAAGAAAATGCTACTTCTTAACTCATTAACACATGAATAGCAAAGAGAAAATTATTGTTCAGATAATTTTGCCCCTTCCCATGTATTTTGAGAAGTAGAATGCCTATGTACGTGTATAAAGAAGCCAGAGATTAACATTGTCTTCTGAAAAATTATTTCTTCACCTTATTTTTTGAGATACTTTCTCTTAAGGCACCTGGAGCTCATTAATTTGGCCAGACTGACTGACAAGAAAGCCCTTAGAGATCCTTTGGTCTGTGCCTTCCCAGGACTAGGTTTCCATGTGTGCACGACCATCCTCAGCTTTTTACATGAGTACTGGGGATATGAACTCAGATTCTTATTATGTTTGTGGGTTCTGCAAACCCTTCCCTCTTGAACATTCTACCTTAATCCCTCTTTGATCATTTTTTAATAGCCACTTGCTATAAGCCTTTATTAAATGTGCCCTAATGCTTGCCTGACTCCTAGGTAAAACTATTGAACTATATTGCAGAACCTTGCAAAACTTTAGCCTCCACTAACCCTGAAGCTAAGATGGGGTAACATTTGAATTGCACAAAAGAGGTCTGTCTTAACTAAAGATGTCATCTCAATCCCACAGAAATGATTTGTCTCCCTTACTAAGTCCTTCTAGCTTACGACTTTACTTGTACTTTGTAAAAACAATGATCTTTAGAGACTATAGAAGATCCTCTAACATCTTCTATGTTGGAACATGCCATTCAGAAGAACTCAAAGCCTTATTTTTGAGCCAGGGTCAATCATATTTGTCTCAGAATACACTCCGTTTATGTCCTTTAAAGCCAAGTGATTATTTTATCTTGACACCCATATAAAGTGACATCAACCATGCATATAGTACCCTGGCATATTCCTTCTCTTGATCACATCCAAGGGGAGGGAATTATGCAGTGTGTGAACACTGAGGGATGGGACCTCAGGGGAATCTTAGACTTTCACAGGACAGCTTTGCAGAATTCTTTTGTTTCTTCCTGTATCTTATAGGATGGGATAATACTGATTGATTCCTGTGTATCTTAACCATGTTGAACCTCCCACAGCCTTCTGAACCTAAATACCTGTACTGATTTGTCTTTTTCTGTTTTGAGAAGCAAGTTATTGCAAAGAACCACCCTTCTCCCCAGGACAGGTTCAAGGACACTTTCCTTATTTACTTCTGAGAAGCCGAAGGGCCCAAAAGTTCCTATTCTTTGTCTCACATGAATCAGCTAAATTGCTTTATTCTGAACCATCACCTGGAGAATATAGTCCATTAATCAGACTTGATTATGCTTTAGTTAAACTTCCTCCTTATCTAATCCATGAACTTTGGTCTACCTCAGCCTGAGCCAGCATATGCTTCCTACTGGGACAGCCCTCCTATGTAAAGGTTGACTGATCTCCGGGCAAAACACTCTTTGAGCCATTGTTTTATCCTGCCTTCTCTGACCCTCATTCTTTCACTGGCTTTCCTGCCTGGGGGTATGTATAGCCATGTCTACTCTTCCTGTAAATGACAACTCTGCTGCTCATGATGCCCTGAGCTCCCACTTTCTTCTGAGCACCTCTCTCCTTTAATCCTCTCTCTTAAAATCTATATTAAAATGCTGTTTAATAATAATAATAAAATAACCTCTGCTTCAAAACAATGGAAAGAACATCTTTTCTGTCTAATGAGCTGCCCCAGGTATGCTATTTAGTGATATGGACCTATTGTTAGAGTACTCCCCACTTCTAACAGCACTAATCCATTCCAGTAAAGTCTTTCTCTACCTACGTCCAAATTTGTTCTCTATTTGACACATCTATGCCCTTTCAGGCAGCATTCTCTTCAGCTACCATGATTAATTTCTTAAATCGTTGCTCTGAGCACAGGACAATTATTCCTGTGTCCCTGGCTGCTGTGCAAAGAGACAATGACTTAAGTGAGTCATGTAGAAATCTCTGCACAGCCATAGTCCCTTTTCTTGGAACAACTAATTAAAATTATTACTCTCAGACTCCAGTGAATTCAATATGGTTAGTTGAAATTAATACTGGGCTAAAATTAGGGTAAGTTAAAATTTCTTTCATTCTATTTATTTGGTGGTTGTTTTATTTCTTTGGTATGGAGACTGAACCTAGGGCCTCATATACTCTAGCTGTTTTAGGGTTAGTATTGCTGTGTTGAAACACGATGACCAAAAGCAATTTGGAGAGGAAAGTAAGTTCCTGAATTATAGTCCATTGAAGGAAGCTAAGATACAACCAGGAATCTGGAGACAGAAACTGATAGAGAAGCAATAGAGGGGCATTATTTACTGGCTTGCTCTTCGTGGCTTTCTCAGCCTGCTTTCTTATAAAACCCAGGAACACCATCTCAGGAATGGCCCCACCTACAATTGTCTGTACCCTCTCTATCAATCACTAATTAAGATAATGTCTTACAGGGTTGTCTATAACCTGATCTTATGGAGACATTTTCATAAATGAGGTTCCCTCATCTCAGATGCCTTTAGGGTGTGTCTTGTCGACATAAAACTAGCCAGCAACCTACCAAACTAAGATAGGATTTTTGGAGAAACAACCATTTAAACTTACTAAATCTTCATAGATAGTCAATAGAATAAAATTATTATTTAATTTTAAAATATTTATTTTACTTGTAATTGTGTGTGTGTGTGTGTGTGTGTGTGTGTATGTTCTCACACTCATATATGCACATGTGGGTGCCTATGAAGGCCAGAAGAGGGATTCAGATCCACTGGACCTGGACTTATTGGCCATTAGGAGCCATCAGAAACAAATACTAGTTCCAAATTCCAGTCCTCTGCAAGAGCAGTAAGTGCTTTGTACTACTATTTAGATACTAGGTCATGATGAAAGATGTGCTTTGGATATGGACTAGGTCTCAGCTGAATAAAGCAAAACCCACAACTCCATGATTTTTATGTGAAGTCTTAGGAGCTTGCTTAGGAAATGCTAATTACACTCTGGTTTCATTTGGGATATTTTTAGATTTTTAATGAAAATAGATTTGAAATTATAACCATGGTGTTTTGTACATTTTTCATAAATCTTAACATTTTTTTCCTCTAGTATAAAGGATTTCTGTCTAGTTGTTATTACATTATTTAATGATCAGATAAAACAAACCATAACAAAAGCAAAGCATGAATAAACAAAACACCATGTCTACTTTATTGAGGTATTATTGGCATAGGACCACATGTACATACATACTATACATTTTTTGAGCTTGGCAGTAAGTGCCCATATTGTATCTCAATGTCTTTCACTTTCCCAGGAAAATAGTTTATAATCTTCTAGCACAAACTCCTATTACGATAACTAGAGATATTTTACCTTAGGTTTTCTTTCAAGAGTTTATATGTCATACATGTTCACTAGTTCCCCAAAGACTCTGGCTCCATTTGTCAGTTGCTCATCATTCAAAACCTACAGATCATGAACTTATCAAGGTCTTGAGAAAGAAAAACAATGAGACCCTGAAATCCCAAAACTGCTCTGCTCATGGGTAGACTTCATAAGATGGTGTGGGAGAGATAGGTATCTGTACTATAAAAGCTGCTCTGCTGCATGAATATAGGTCAGGACAAACTCAGAGAATACCAGTCTGAGACAATAATACTTTGGACTTGATTAGATAGAGTACCCAGAATATCAATATGATATTCAAAGGTCAGTCCTTGAGATTCATAACTGGAACACATAAACATACACACACACACACACACACACACACACACACACACAATATGTAATGAATATATATATATATATATATATATATATAACTCTAATTTTGTTCCTAAGCTAGGGCTGTCAGTCATTATGTTTCTTACAGTGTGTTAAAATGTCCCTGCCTCATAAGTAAGCAGAATGAAGCCAGTAATCAGAAGAGCAGAATTCGACATGGAGGCAACAATGCTGGACTTGTTCACTGGGATCCCGGGCGAGTATGAAGCTTCACACATCTCTCACCTTGTTGGAATGCAGCTCTTCAGCTCTTGCTTAGATCCTGAGAATCCGTTTCTTACTTGTTAGCTGATCCTTATTCATATTTTTCTGTCTACCTTACTCTGGTCTTTTCACAAAACCAAATAACAATAGCAACCACAAAATCCATTTGGCCCTGACCACCAACTATGATTATGGTACATATCTTTGTGAGTTTATTGTTGCATTGACAGTGTTATGTATTGAACCCAGGTCATTGGAACATGCTGGTCCAGACTATACTTTTGGGCAACACCCCTGTGTTCCATAAATATGATCACTCACATCTACATATCTACACTACATCTTTCTTTGACTACCAACCAGTTTTAATTCTGGAAAGATACTATTAATGAAAGATTCCTTCTTGATGAGATACATATTTTCAAAGGAAGAATGTAGGATGGACACAGTGAAGCAGTAAACAATATATACATTGCACTATGAGTTTTTCCTCCTCTTGAAAAGGAAAAGAAGATACCAATATTGAGCCCAATACATGATGTTCAGATTTGAATTTCTAGTTTTTCCACTCAAGATGCCCTCACATTTACATTTAGTATTTAATGTCACATCTCTGCAATTTGCAGATACAGTAAACTGGAGTCTCATCAAATAGAATGAGTGGCGCTGACATATTTTATTTTGTTACTAGAATTCTCCTCCCATCTGGAAAGAGAGCCTTGGTGTTAGTTCAATAAGTGATTAGATCCAGGGAGGGGGATAAGCCCCATCTTCACGTTTAGTCATAAGCTACTTCTCTTTCTGATGACAAAGGATCTTGTTGTTGCAAGAAATTAGCTATAGGGAAGACTTGTGGTTTCTGCCAAAGGAGAAAGGAGGTAGATTACAGGGAAGGCATGTAGGTTATTTGAAGGTAAAATGACAGCACAGTTAACTGCGTGTTATAATGAGAAAACAATGACTAAGTAAATGGATGTAGATTCTTTCAATGATATAGCCACATGCAGTGTTTCCTGAAGCAAGAGCCTAAGATTGTGCTCCTACATTTTATTTTACTTACTCTTTCAGGACTGTGATCAAATACTGGACAAGACATAAGTTAAGGGAGGTAAGATTTATTCTGGCTTAAGGACTGGGAGGAACATTTTATCAGGGCAAGGAAGGCAAAGCAACAGGTGGGGAAGGCACAGTGGCAAGAGGAGAAGGCTAGTTGGCCACGCTGCTTCCTTACCGAGGTAGCAAAGAAGAATGATTTTGTGTGTGTGTCCTCAGATCAGTTTCTACTTTTTATATCAGCCTGTGCATGAATCCCAGAGAATGATGCCCTGTACTTTTGAGGTGGATCTTCCCATATCAGTTAACTTAATCAAGATGATGCCTTACAGGCTTTGCCAATAATCTCCAAGGTGATTCTGTCAAATTGATAATCAGCATAGCCACCACACACCTGAGGACCCATTCTGCAGATATAGTGAAGTCAACTGACAGCGTTTCTTAGGGAACTGGCACAGCTATCTTTCTTGTAGTTACAGGAGAGACTGATGCTAGAATAACTCCATCAACCATGTCAGCATCATGTCAGCCCATGTGCCTGACCATCACTCTAGCCTTTTTCTTTATATCCTGCATCTGTCTGCTCACTCTACTTATGTGAAGGTGCTCTTCTGTCCTTAAACAGCTATTTTTGTTCCTCTGTTCCTAGCAAGATCCTTGAGCTCCTGGAAAAGCTAGCTGACTCTGGGGATACAAAAGAGACTGGATTTTAGCTTCTCAAGCACACAGGTTTCTCTAGACAAAAACTGTCAGTGGGGAAAACTTGATATTTTGGCAGTGTCCTTGTCCCACATCCTACAAAGAAAACGATATTCTCTCTGAAAAAAACAACCAGTCTTTCTTGCTTTATCACCTTCAAACACTATTAAAAGATATATTTGAATGCTTTGTCCTTGGAGGCCTGCAAGTTGAGAGTGACTTGTATATGGGCTCCTTCTAGCACCCCTGCAGGGCAATTGAGCAACACCAGGAAATTCCCTAGGCTACAGCTTAGGAGTGGAGCAAGATGGTGTGATTTATAAGGTCCTTTTGGTTTCTAATCTCCATGATATAATGTGTAATGCTTCATAAATGGCATTTTTACTAGCCTGTGTAATAAAATACACACTCATTCTGCTTGACAAGTGTTTGTGTGGTAGATAAATGATTCTGAATATATTGTTATTATTTATCATTATTTAACCTTGATTGAGCTCTGGTAGTATTACCATTGAATAAGACATGGTCTCTGTGCTTTAAGAAACAGATACTATATGATTCAAAAAACTCATATACTCATATGTCCATAAGGAAAATTTGGGGGTAAGCAGAAAGTAAGGGAAACATGGATAAGCTTGAGTTTATTAAGTCTTTGGCATATATTTATATCTATCTCTCTATCTATATCTATATCTATATCTATCTATCTATCTATCTATCTATCGATCCTTGTTCAGGAATCTTTCTGGCCTCTTTTCTCTACAAATTCATATGCCTTCCCACTGGATTTCCGAAAGTTACCAACACAATTTGGAAGTCTATATTTTCTGTGTTCCCTTTTGAAGCTCCAATAACTTGCATAACTCATAACATAATGATTTTCTGTTGGATAAACAAAGTGTCTATAAATTTAGGTGGGTTGGTAAGTGGAGGATGCTTGCCATGCTGAGTCAAAGAAATGATACAGTATGGTCTGTGTTTCAGAGACTACTGCCTTTCTTTCCAAGAGTCAAGTATACTTTCAGTTCACATATCTTCTTTGCACTGGATTATACAAGTATCTCTGATTCAATTACAACACCTCTAATGTTACCCCTAAAACATCATTCTTAATCATGTTTTAGCTTACTTACTTGGAATGGAAAAACTGTCTTTAAACATGCCCTTATTAAAATTGGCTATCAATATCTCCAAGAGCTGAGATTAACACCTGGGGGGTGGGGAGGGGTCTGAGACAGGGGGATGAGGTTTTCTTTTTCTAGCTTGGTCTATAGCAACATCTTCATATAGGGTTAGCAAGCACTTGAGAAACCGGAATTTTGAAAAGAAAACTTCCCAATTAATCAACACAAAGCACATTCAAGTGTATAGAACTTGAAAAATAGCAGCTGTAGGCATTATTCTTTTTATGAATCCCAGCTGTTTTGAGAGAGATAACAACCACAGATCAGGAGGAGGGTAGGAATTTGTTATTTCAAATTAAGATAATCTGTTATCAGTTTCTTGTAAAAAAAAAAAAAACAACTTATTTCATGGTGATGTTCATGCGTTGGAGTTTTGTGCTATTAGTTTCTTGGTTTAGTTACCTTTGATGAAAGCTTTTGGTAGTGAAGATGACATTTTGATAGACAGGAGTAGGGACTGTTCCATCTTCACAAATGTTATTGTACCTTGAGTATATGAGCTTTGAATGGTAGCTCTGATAATCAGAAGACTGAGATGAAGTTCTGCTTACAGCCATAGTAGTGAGAACCAGAAAAATGTAATGATGAACATCAGATGTCTCCTTACAGAAGCACAGTCCCAATTTTACAACCAACTGCCTTACTGAGCAAAGTTCTGTTGTAATGTGAGTGTGCCTCTTACCCAACAGTGCAAAGCCAACTATTTTAATATGCATTGTTGAGTCAACAGAAGTATTAAAGTGTAAATGAAATGCTCAGCTGAGAGGTTACAAAGACATTACAAACTACCATACAGGTGATGGTTTATAATGGGTTTAGAAGTTATATGTGTGTGTGTGTGTGTGTGTGTGTGTGTGTGTGTGTGTGCACGCACCCGCTCTCTATGTTGGATGCACTTCCTATGCATGCAAGCAGGACAGAAATAGATAGTTCAAATCTTCAGTCACTCCCTAACTTTGTGTTTGTTTTTTAAGACAAGGTCTCCCCGGCACTTGGAGCTCACTGGCTTTTCAGCTAGACTGACTGGCCAGTCAGCCGCAGGGATTGTCCACTAGTACTGGGGTTGCAGACAAGTGTCCCTGTCCCCTGCTTTTCAGATGCTTGCTGAGGATCCAAGCTCAGACTTTCATGCTTGTGCAGCAAGCAAGTTGTGGAGCCTTGGGTTTGTTAAAGACCAAGTAGAATGATAGAAGACTGTATCCAGTGTTCTAATTTAGATGTTCTCCTGGTGTTCCGCTTACCCCTGCCATAGTTCTTAAGCACACACATTCACCTTGTGTGTAAAGGAAAGAGACTTCAGATCTGATGCTTGACTGAACTAAAGAATGTCAACCCTGAGGTAACTCCTTTCATTCAAGCGACACCTTTTAGCCCCCTCAGAAGACAATAGAATTGTAGTTTAAAAGATGTAATGTTCCTTGGACAAGTTGCCCACTATAGTAAATCAAACCTCAGATCTGTCTACTGACACAAGATAAAAGATAAAAGGCAATGTGGTAGAAGACGATGGGAAATATAAAAGAAAACACCTTTACTTTGGAGTTTAAGGACCATTTATCAACATCAAATCTCAATATCTTCCTGGCACCAGGGTAGAGATTGTAGTTCTCAGTTTATTTAATTTTGACATGTATGCATGCTTCACTGCTCCTCAGTCTGTATTCTTCTATTTAAGTTACCAAGTCATGAAGAGAGAGGATACGAAAGATAAGCAGAGGCCAAGCCTACTTGGTTTGGTATTCTACTGAAGATAAAAATTAACTCCAGATGATAAGCACAAAAGTGAAATTCTCTGCTTTAGGGGAAAAAAATCTGTCACATTTTAAATCCATTCTGGACTTCCTTGGAATATACAACACACATTCTTCAACAATGCCATAATAAGTTTTCAGAAACAAATGAATAAGTTGAACTGGAGAGATTTGATTTCCCACTATCTTTTCTGTATTGTATTTCCTTTTGAGTTGAATTTCTCTGTTTTTTGTTCCTGGAAATTAGAAAGGAGGAACATAAAACTAGGACCTGCAAAAAGTACTCGAATAAATGAATAAATACACGATGTGTAAAGCTGCAAATTAATGACTGAGGTTACAGAATGATCACTGGAGTCAAAGTCTCATTGCTTTCTAAGCATCTTCTCTAGGGAGGTACCAGTAAGGGAAGGTTTCAACTCCAAGCAAGCTTTGCCTTTGCCTTTTCTTTACAGAAAAATAAAGCATGTCTGCTTTAGTCTTGATTTTTATTAATCATCTCTTGCCTGGAGGTCGGATCTCCTATTTTTTAAAAAGATTTTATGTTTTTTGTCTTGCACCTATTCCCCCCAAAATACTGTCAGTTAATGACAAGTATCTTGTCTCTAACCACAGGCATACATCAAACATCCCATTGGGCTATTTCCAACTCCTATTCTCCACTGGAATGATCCATGATCCTTGCAAAAGCTTACCTTTTGGGCTTTTCTTGAAGAACTTTGCTGATGAGAACATTGCCTTGGGTTCATTCAGTATGACCCACCTGACAGCTTCTTCCCTGTGACATTTACCCCGTGACATATGCATTTCTGATCATATTCCATGCTGCCTCTTTCAACAAGTCCTATGTAAGGTCACTGACATGTAGTAAGCCACAAGTATTTACAACCTACAGTTCACTAAACTTTGACAAATGTGCACGAGGGTAAGACGATGACCAGAATAAAGTGATAGAGTATATCCATTACCCCCAAATTGCTTTTTGATCTCCAGGCTGATTTACATCAGGGTACTAGATCATTCCTGAAAAAGACTTGACAGAAAAGACAGAACTCAGTGTTTGTAGTTTTCTCCATCTTCTCCATCCTAGTCCATTCTAGGGGCGCCATTACAACGAATACAAGAAAATTTATTGTTACAGTTGAAAATCATTTCATACGATGCTGCTGAGAATTGCTTTTGTTTCTTATGCCAGAAACAGCTAGCTACCAATATCCATCCCTTTACTCTTCCTTTAGTAATGGCTCCCTATAGTTTTTGCTGAACAGAAATACGCTCTCCCTATTGACAACCTCATTTCCCAATTTCCTTTGTAGTTAGATGTGATATGGCTCTGCTCAATAGGGTGTGAGCAGAAGTCTGAGTACAACAACTTGCAGTCGAAGAAAAGGAGAGTGGATGCATGCCCTTTTAGCTTCGGACTGGCTACAGTGGAATTATGAAGACCACGTGACACATGAGAGAGACGAAGTATGGAAAGTGGCAAGACAAAATGAGAACGGATTTCTGAAAGTGATAATGGACGTATAAAAACCCATCAATGTTACTAAAAACATTGGGACTTCTGGCATTTTGTTGTTGAATCCCAAACTATAATCTAATTCTATTTTCTCGTCATCATTTACCTATTCGTTATACCCTACTCATTGTAATTAGAACATTTTTCCCATGGCCTGAATATTTCTGCCTACTCATAATTCAGATGGTGACATCTAACCTCCAATATGGTAGAATTAAGAAATGGGGTTTGGGAAAATGATGGCGTCACAATATCTCTCCCTTCACAACTAGAATTAGCATCCTGTGATAGAAGACTAAGAAGCTTGACCATTTTTTAAACCAAGTTAGTAGTCGTTAACCATGCATAGACCCTGTCTAAAGAGAGTGAGCCCTTATCAGAGTCATGGAACCAGCTAGCATCTTAATTTTGGAATCCTCAGACTTTCCAGTGATAAATATACTTTTGTTGTTTGTAAGCTATCCAATTTATTTATAGGAGCCTCTTGGCTCCTATTTTTAAAAGTACCATAAAAAAGTTCTGTTTTATAGAATACAGTTTTGAACTCAATAGGAAAAACTGGATAAGTGACTAAAACCCGCCTTTGAGCCATCTTACCATAATGATCATGTGCTTCCTCTAAAAAAAAGAAAAAAGAAGAAATATACAAAGATAAAGGATGGACTATTTAAAGTCAGTTCATGTTCATGCATGTCATGGACATGTGGCTATTTCTTTAGAAAAACTGCTTACGCAAGATTGGCAACTGGAAATAAAGTACTTAGATGCTCTATTTCTGTTCTTAAGAGTTACTCTTTGAACAGAACTTGGCTGGATACCCTCTTCTCATTTATTAGATACACAATATGAAGAACTGAAGGGGCTGGAGGGGACTGCAACCCCATAGGAAGAACAACAATACAACCAACCAGACACCTCAGAGCTCCCAGGAACTAAACCACCAACCAAAATGTTTACACGGGTGGATCCATGGCTCCTGCTACATACGTTTCAGAGGATTGGCTTATCTGGCATCAATGGGAGGGGTGATACTTGGTCCTGTGGAGGCTTGTTGACCCGGCAAAGGGGGATGCTTGAGGGGTGAGGTGGGAGTGAGTGGGTGGGGGAGCACCCCCTTAGAGGCAAAGGGGAGAGGGTATGGAATGGGGGAGACTGGGAAGGGGGACAACATTTGAAATGTAAATAAATAATCAATAATAAAAAATGTTCTTACTTCTCGAAGCCATTGCTATTTTACCTTCATGTCAATGTCAGTTAGAAAATTTTAAAAATAGGAACAAGACTTCATTTGATACTATCAAGTAAATAGCCTGGCATGGTGGTTTTGCAGGCTATGTTATGAAGAACTGAGTGTTAAATATGTCATCATTCCATACTTTCTCATCTTCAGAATACCTAATTTGACATTATCTTGTTTCCACGGCTGCAATGATTTTCCCTGCCAGCCTCATGCCCCTAAACATTTGAACTCCTTTATTATACTGGTAGATATTATGTGATGAAAGTAGTTTCGAATGACCGTAACATAACAAGACATTTACTGCTGCTGAATTGAAATACCAGGCTCGGCAGATGAACAGGTTGCCTAGCAACTGATACTGCAAGCTCCAGCGACTGTTCATGCCCACTGAGACTGACAAGGGATCCATCACTGGTTGCCTGTACCTTGCTATTTAAGCAATTCTGACAGTGAGACCAGAGACCCTAAAATGAGATGTGTGTGTGATTAACATAAAATTGGGAGCATCTCTCTCTTACTTTCCATATCTGGCATCTATCCTTTAGATAGATAGTTAGAGATAGAGTCAGAACGTTTTCTCCCTGAATTTCTTGGACTAAAAGGGGATGAAAGGGCCATAGAGAATAGAGCAAGTAGAAACACTAATATTTGAACAGAATAATATACAAAATGAACTTACTGTCGGTTTTGACTTCCTATTTTGTGTTGGGGTATGATTTAGTTTGGCTGTGAGTCATGGTTTATACACGCATGACTAGGCATGTCCAAAAAATTTTACCATAGAATATAATGATTATGAATTTCTTCCTGAATATCTACACAGGTGGAGTCCCCACGCTCTGCTCACTGTTACATATGCAGTCACCGCTGTGTGTCACGCTCCAGTTCCCAAGCATCACAGAACTCAGATTTGGAGCTACAGCCTTTTTGTCACTGGGAATGAGTTCTTTTAAATGGTCCAAGTAATTAAGTCTTAGAAAATAATCATTCTCCATGTTATTCATTACTCTCTAGAGCTTTCAAAACATGTGAATATGAAGTGTTATTCAGAATGTATCTCCTTAAAGTGCTTTTAAAGTCCTATCATTTGAGGCAAATTTTGTGAAATATGAATGTAATATCCTTTGTTTTGGGGAAAATGAAATCACTCATCTTCAGGTCCTTTGTATTTCAGAAGCAAATTATTAATTATAACTACCAGTCTATTTCAAATAATATCGAATTAATACTTTGGTATATATTTCATCTGGAAATTAATATTTTTATCTTCATAAATATAAAGTACATGATACAGTTAGCATATTCTAAAACTACATGTACCCTTTGATCCAACAATTATACTAATAGAAATTTATCTTCAAATAAGTTCTCTATTCACAGAAACAGAATCTCAAGGATATTCAATAAATATTAATTACGAGAGCAGAAACCTGGTAACCTAAATTTTCATTAATAGGTACTAGTATCATATATTTTTCAACATCCATATGTAAGTGAATTTTTCATCATTGTAGCAATACCTGGAAGAAACAATTTGAAAGAATGAAATATTATTTAATTTAAAGGTTCAGTTCACTATTGTTTGGACCATGTGCTGATCTTTGGGGTTTGCATGGATGTTTAGTGGGGGACAGGAAGCAGAGAAGGCAGAGCCTTGAAACAATATGTAGCCACTAATAAGACACTCAGAGTTGTCCATTTCTTCTAGAGGCGCTCTGTCTACAAAAGTGGTGCTACCAGCTAGGGGCCAGACACTCCACAGAGAAGATTGAAAGGGAACATTTTCTACTCAAATAACATGGGGCTATGAAATAGAATACAAAGTATCTATAACATAAAATAATATAGTGATGCAGATATATGTTTTTGTATGCACATAAAATATATCAAATAGCTAAAAGCTGAATGAGATAAACAAAAATGACTGTGTTAGTAAAAGTGCTAAGTGCACACATATTTGCAGTGAAAACGTGTTTCCATAGCAGTTACTTTTAGAAACAAAGTACTTAATGTGAATGGAACAAAGGGTGAGATCTTTTGTTGTTTTCTCTAAAAACCTTTTTCCTTAAGAAAAACAACAACAACAAAACAAACATGCAGTTGGAGAGCTGGTTCAGCAGTAATGAGTACTGGTTGCCCTTGCAGAGGACCTGGGTTCAGTTCCCAGGGTCTACACGCTGTCTGTAACTCTAGTGCCAGGAGACCTGATGCCCTCTTCTGGTCTCTATGACATTTCATGTTCATGGTGGATTTTCATACATGCAGACAAACAGTCATACACATCCAACAAAATAATACATATACAATTTCATATACAAATAATTTCATATACAACAAAATAATTTAAAACCCAAACACATATACATGTCTTTTTAAATGAATGCTAAAACAGATGCCTATCCATCCATCCATCTATCTATCTATCCATCCATCCATCCATCCATCCATCTATCCACCTATCCATCTATCTATCTATCTCCATGGACTTAACTTCTTGTCTTTCATTTGCGAAGCATCTTCGCAATCATTGAATCTCTACCAATCCTATTAGGAAAAAGATTACAGTTTGCGTCCCTAGATCTTCCTCTGGTCTTATCTGTGTTTCTGGGGTCTTAAGCAAATTAACTCACGAACTTTCTGAATTACAAGCAATTATCTTTTGAAAAGTCCTGAGAAGAGTAAGGGATTAAGAACAAGCAAATGTAATACTGATCTCTCTCTTTCTTTAAAGCCCAAAGCCCCAGTAATGTAATTAGCCCCTCTTAAGTTTATTCCCTCCTTCAACAACACAATGGAAGAAGTGTCAGGGAAGTGGAGTTATTGGCCAGCATTACCTCTTATGTAGAGGACATCTATACAAGACCATGATGAATAAGCATATTGTGGGCTGTATGGCATGCATGTCTGCTTTGATTGGTAGTTTCCACCTGACACCCCTTTCCTCAGGGACACAGCGCTTACATGTTTATGACATTAAAGACCAATCTAGGAAGTTAATAGAGAGACAGGCTGGATTAACTGTGAGATAGTTTCCTAATATTGGTCCCAAATGAGGCAATGCAAAAAATTAGTTTTGATTTCTAAGAGTAGCAAGAAGGGTTGGGTTCAGGTTATCATGAACTTTCTAAAAGGGTTTCCCTAAAGTTGATGTGGAGAGTACATGAAAGGCAAAGCACGTGAGTTATTAGGCACATGCACAGTGCCCCTAGAGAACGGATACGTTGCCTTTGAGAGAGGAAGTCCACTCAGCCTTCTAGTTTCTTGCTCTGACGGTGTGAGGTTTGGTGGTGGTGTATATGGGGTTGGGAGACCCTCAGCTGGCCCCTCCTTTCTCCTTTGAGGCCTTTCTACTAAGTGACTGCAGAGACTGTGTCCAGTGCCTTGGCTGGGCACCTCTGCCACAGGAAGCTTACTCTTCCGTGAGCACTATCATATTTGTTTACAGTTCGAAATGTTATTTGCCCTTCATTATTTTGAGTTGAAAGCAGCTTCTCTACTCCAATCTTCATTCCTAATTTTGCCTACTATAGCAATCCTGAAGGAATTCAACTCCTTCTAAGCATTTGCCTTTCTTTTTTTTTTTTTTTAAATTCTTAATGTTTATTATTCTCTAGGTTAGCTTACAGAGGGAGAGGTTTCGTCATGGTGCCTTCGTACATAGGTGCTGTTATACTTTGTTTTTCTGTGTTCCCCTCCCCTGCTATACCACCACACACCCCTTCTCTCTTCCATCTGGTTGGATGAAGAAAGCCTTAGTATTTTATATTGACTTTCTATTAGTTTGTAAAGCATAGACTAATCATGGTCTATCCTTCTGTCTTTTCATGACATTTCTGTTTTGCAAGACCTGTTGTTCCTTATTGCCATCTTCTGAGTACCATGTATAGTCTTCTAAGAATATATCTCTACCCTTGTTTGTTGTCCAATGCAGAGTGATCAGCCCTGAAACAATATACACACACACAAATATATAAATACAAGCTGCTGAGCCTGTTTTTGTTGTCTGTGTGTATATATATGTGTGTGTGTATGTATATATATATACATGTATGTACATATGTATATGTGATATATATATACATGTATGTACATATGTATATGTGATATATATATATATATATATCAACAATAATCAAAGATAAAAAGACTATCAACTCAAGTGTGATGGAGCATGAGAAATGCTGGAGGGAGGGGGAAATGATGCTATCCTATTTCAATTAAAATTTATTTTTAAAATGTGAAAAAAGGAATATGCCTCTATCTCATATAGTGAATAATTATAACTGAAAATTTTCTCCTTTAATTCACACTTCATGCATATGTCGATTAATATAGCCTAGTGTGACGTTTGCTGTTTAAGATACACTATCACAGGCTCATGTTAATGAGTCTTGCTTAATAATTATATGACTTCAGAGTCAAATATTAGATCCTTCATTCCTGTCTTTGTTACCAAAGGCTACAGAGTATGCCTCGGTTTCATAATTTGTAAAATGTGAATCCTAATAGTTTTGACAGGAACACTAACATACCAGTTCCTGTAAATGTTTAAGCCTCATTTTAGTTGATACTAGCTAGTGAATGCAAGGCAACTCAGTTTACACAAGTTGTTTTCAAACAGCTTCCATTGTTCCCCATAATGCCTATCCTAGTGTAGTTTCTTCTACATCTTCAAATTAATCCGAGTATTTTATCGCATGTCTTTTCTGTTGCTTTCAAAACTACAGATTAAACTATACATGGTAAATGCAAGCTAAGTACCAAGCCAATGGAAACTCATTACCCCCTGTCCGTCTATACTACTACTTGGCCTCTAGATGACATTTCTGAAGTGTTCTGCCAGCAACACTGTAAACAAATGTCCTGGTCTTATTCCTGTATTTTCCCTTGTAGTTCTGAATCCATCTGAACAGTATTTGTATTTTATAGGCATACAATAAAATAATAATTAAGACACCACTGCAGCTGGGCAGTGGTGGCACATAACTTTGATCCTAGCACTTCGGAGGCAGAGACAGTCAGATGTGTGGGTTTGGGGCTAGCCTATTTTGCAAAGTAAGTTCCAGGACAGCCAGGGCTACACAAAGAAACCTTGTTTTAAAAATCAAAACCAAAACACCACCACCACCACCAACAACAACAAATACACCATTGCAATCTTGTTATGAAAATACAAAACAACTATTATTATTTTGGCCTTTAGAATTAGAGAAGGCATCACAAAAGCGGTGGAATTTGAGCTAAGACTGACATGCAGTAGCATTATTGCCTGTGACAGTGGTACTTATAAAAGCATAATTCTACATCCAAGGGAAAGTTCTATGTTAAGGCTTTATAATCATCATCATCATTATTTTTGTTTTACTTAGAAAGCTTAGTGATTAGTATATAGGCGCTCTCTCTCTCTCTCTCTCTCTCTCTCTCTCTCTCTCTCTCTGTGTGTGTGTGTGTGTGTGTGTGTTCCTGTGAAGATAGGGATGGAGAGAGAGCCGGAAGGGGGGAGATAAGGCTGGACAAAGCAGAACTCAATTCTAAAGGGATTTGAAAGCTTTATTAGAGAGAGACTGGCAGCATGGAACTATAGAAGGTTTCTTAAAGTATGGCTGTGAAATACTTAGCTTTTTATTTTAGAAAGATAACTCCAGACATCCATAGAAAGAAGATTGAACTAGGCCATCGGCCCAGGGATTGAAGATAATGACATTGATTGATGGGAAATTTAGAGGGGGTATCAGTGGTTCTCATGGTTGATGGGAATGGCAGGAGGGAAACAGGCAGATAGTGGGCAACTTCCAGGTGTCGAGCTTGATTAGAAAGAGTGGATGGAGATGGTCAGCGTGGACTAAGGCAGAGAAAGATACTTGGTATGATGAGGTCTTCTATCCTGCTCCATATGTGTTTGTGAGAGCAATATTGAACAGAAATGCTATTGCAGATTGAGACTAGTGAACAGCCCATCTATCTCAGTGATATGACACCAGGGTAGGCTGGAAAGAGGTTTGGAAGACAGTGTCTGGAAGGAATATTATTTGCCTGGTTTATTCCTTCTGGGCAGTAGCATTTGAACTGCAGATAAGGAGAGATATGCTTTCCCAGAGTAACCTAAATCATAACAACTCCCAGCAGGGTTTCCTTGGGAGTTTAAGAAAATAATAGAAGAATGATCTGAAGTAGCTACCCATCCTCAGCAATGAGGGGCAATACAAGCCATTCAACCTAATCAGGGGAAGTCTCGGCAAAATGGTCTCAAGTGGTCACCAATCTATAAATGTACATTTTTTTATTAGGAAGTTGGTGAGGTTCTTCCATCAAATGTGATAATGATTTCTTTACTCACAGCCTTTACTGTTCCTATTCCAGAAGGTACTATTCATACATTTATCCATAATTGATCAAATTTCAGTTTTAGTACAGAGCCATTAAGCGTGGCATTCAGAGACCTTTATTCTACATGTATTATACTTAATGTGTGTTTTTAGCAGTTATTTAATGATTCTTTCCCATATGATTGGTCTTTCTTTCTCTCCTCTATAATTTAACCCCCAACATGCTCATTGAATTTAGTTCAAGGGATGGAAGCAAGAAAAGCTGAGGAACATGAGTTGAGAATTGAAAAATATTCTCTCCCCTCCTCATAGGGAGATTAATTTCCTAATGATGTCCAATTGGAAGCGGTTCCTCCCATAGGCTTATAGTGTATATACTATAATGCTCCCTGAATAAATTCCATTAAAATATTTTACTATCATATGTGATTTGCCAGTTTGTTTTGTTGGCTATCCTTGACAAATTATTCTTGCACTATGAATATGATATTCAAGCGAGGAAAATGTACAGTCAGCAGAGATAGGTCAGAGCAAGCTGGTAAGGTATCGTACCTGGAGAAGACAGAAAACGGTGGGAGGGCAGAAAGCAGTCACAGCATTCCACTTTGGCACAGCACCAAGTCACTTTCTTAAAAGACGTTCTTCTCCCCTTAAAATTCTCATAAGCCATTCATTTACTAAATCTAGCCTGGAATTCTCCTCAAAATGGATGCTAACTCACTCTTCTATGGTTTTTATAATTCCTGGGACATTTGCCCATCTCATACCTGGCTCATTTCCCAGGCTCTGTGGTCTTCAGTGACTACACAGAAACTCAAAATTCTCTTCTGCAGCCTTTTGGTATTTTTAAGCACCCGTTCTCCTGGGTTTGTGAGCCTCTAAAGGAATTTGGTGATTTCTTCCCTCATCTTCTCACCTCTCTTCTGATTTTTCTTCTAAATTTTAGATTTTCTTTCTAGTACTAGAATCTATTAGTTCTGTACTATGAAATAGGTTATATTAGAAAAAAAAGGAGATGTGGTTAAATTTTATAAAAATCAGAAAAGTGTATGTAATATAACAATTATTTGACATACTAGCTTTGAACTTAATACTTAAAGTTTGTAATTTTTTTCTAAAAATGGGTGTATTTAATCCATTTAACTTAGCAGCACTTTAGAACATTACTCTTTGATTCCCACTACACAGCCTCATCCATAAAATTGCAGTGGGATTTATCTTGGCTGTAATTTCTCTTAGCATATTAAACCCTAGGTTAAACTCTAAGATAAGGATGTGTATGGTAAGGACCTATCAAAGCAATGGAAGAATCTAGATAACATTGCTGTCCTCACAAGTGAATGGATTCCATGGGCAGACAAGCTCTCTGGTGGCATCTCATATACACCAGGAAACTCTGAAGCTTCTCTCTTGGTTGTTTTTTAAGCATAATGTTTAGCTTCATAGATCCCGGTGGCTCCTCCAGTGGCACATGGATGTTTCAGCCAACAAGAATGAGAAAGAGGCAAAAAAGCCACTTTTATGTATAAGAAGACTTCCTAGACATTCCTATGTCATTTAGTATTTCTAGTCATATCATACTGCTGTATATAGCTGTAACAGACATCAGAACCAGCAGTTATTTGGCCGGATGTAATTATACATAGTTACAAGTCTTGGCTTTATTTGAAAAAGAAAGAAAAATGGATTTCCAGCAGGAGAAAAGTTATCTTTGACTTTTCATTGTTCTGGAATTCATATTATACTTATCAGTGATGTTATTTATCCATAATTAATTTTAAACAGCCTTGATCCACTAAAATTGAGTACATTTTTTACAGTCTTATACTTACAACACATAATTCATGATTCCGAGATCACCACAGAATGCTGTTTGAAGTATGTTGGTACCAACTTTTCTCAGTACAGTTCCTCTGTGTTTCATAGAAGTCAAGGATATTGGAGGTTGCTGAGTGCTTCTTGCTCTTGGTTTTGCTATTTATGACTTATTGTCTCTGATAGGTACCACATTCCTATTGGATTTAATTAAGCCTTGAGAATAAACCATTAAAGAAGAGCAACGTTACAAATCTCATGGCAGATTCTCCTGTTTATTGCCAGACCAATCCCAGGAAATCTTGCTGAGTTCTTCTCTTTCTGAAGAAGCTGCCCCATGGGATGGTGCTGCTGGCGCCCTACTGTGCTGCTGGCACCCTACTGTGCTTATTTTCTTTCTACTCTTGTCTGGTTGCTCTATTAAAGAGTCCTGGTACCCTTCCTTGACTTCCTTCTTGTATGACAGAAGTCACCATTCCTCTATTATTTGGAACTCTCCTCTGTAGATGGCATCTCTTATTCGGGTTCAGTGACTCTTACTCATGAGCAGATGGACGGCACATGTGTTCTCCAAAGCAAGACTTCCTGGGATACACTTACTGATGAATATCTTCTGTTGACTACATTCTTACTCATCTCTTTGTCTATATCTTCCTCAAAACATCTAACAAAACCCCAATTAAATTAATGTCCTTCCATTCCTCAGACTGTCTTTAAACTTAGCACTTAAAATGTTGTCTGTACAATGGCTACTGCTACCATCCATGTGATTGCCAAATGTAGACAATGTAGTCATATTTCACAGCTTACTTTTCCTCCCACCATCTAGACAACCAACCATAAGTACAGGTAATTCGACTACTTACATAACAATTTAATCTGAGCACATCTTTCTACGTGTACCATATCTTCTAGGGAGACAGTCAACCCTTATTTAATAATAGATCCTTATTTGTCTTTCCCATCTACTCTTACCTAGTCTATTCTTCTCATGTCTAAAATATAATGGAGTTAAACGGTAGACCAGATCTTTCCTGCTTAAATATTTCAATGTTTTCCCATTGCTTCCTGAAGTAAACACAAGGTTTTTCAACACGGACTACAATTACAGTGCTTCATTCAGGGTGGGCACTATCAGCCGGGCAGTGGTAGTGCCGGCCAGTGGTGGCGCACGCCTTTAATTCCAGCACTTGGGAGGCAGAGGCAGGTGGATTTCTGAGTTCGAGGCCAGCCTGGTCTACAGAATGAGTTCCAGGATAGCCAGGGCTATACAGAGAAACCCTGTCTCTAAAAACCAAAAAAAAAAAAAAAAAGAAAAAAAAAAAAAAAAGAAAAACCAAAAGGGTGGGCACTATCAAGCCTCAAACTCAGCAGCCACTCTCATGTGTCCTTCAATACGTGGTTCTGTTTGGACAAGCCATTCTTTTTTCTGTCCAGTCCCTAAGCTTTTGTATTAAACTAAAGTGCTCCTCTTCAGACCACTGCTCATTCATTGCTATCTGTGGCATGAGCTTTAATTTGCAAACGAGTCGTATTCTCTGTGGATGTTTTCTCATGGCACTGAGTCACTGCTCCTTTCTCCTCCACAGAACCCGTTGATTTCATTAATTCATGGCTAACTGCAGTCTCCACACTACCCCACACTACACAAGGCTTAGAACCCTATCCACGTTCACCTCTTACCCATGCTTAGTTCCTAGCATGCTCTAGTTGCCAGCACAGCTCTTAGCACATAGGAGGTCTTCAATGATGGTTTATGGAATAGATGGATGCATCGATGATGGGAACTACTCTTTCAGGACTGATGCTCCTTTATAACTGTGTATATGGGTTTGGGTGGACTTCATTTGTACCCATAAACAAGATGTCTGTCTTGCCTTTGTCCACAGGAGACTGCTGGTACAGAATTGATTGTAACCCTCATTCCTAATGATTGTCTGTCCTTTCTCTGTCACTTGACTGTGTCTGGTGCAGTCTCCTTTTGTTTTCTTCCCTTAACTCTTTCCCTTCTGTTTGAATAGGGAAGCAAGTGACAGCAAATATGTGTGGAGTCTTGACTTCTGGTGCATTTCCTCTCTTTGGTACTGCCCCTTTTCTTTTCCTTAGACACGGCCTCCTTCTAATAAAACAGATATGACATTGATACTGGTCATTTTCACATTGCCTTGCCACCTTTCATTATTATTATTATTACTATTATTATCATTATTATTATTATCATCATCATCATTTTAGTTTTGGTTGCAGAAGAGAACTGTTATCTTTCTGGACAAGAATGAGATGTTGTCAGCTCATTCTCAGGGTGCATAGTAATTTCATGAGGGCATATTTCTGCCCCCACTCTAGCCCATATATCTCCCAAATAAAAGATACAGTAACCTAGTATTTTTATTAACAAGCCTAGACTGAGCAGGTACTGAGTTAGTCTAACCTACACCCCAGCCACAGGCCCTATGTTCTTGACTGTTTGAATCTGTCCTGGTTTGTTCTGTTCTATGTGTGTCCTTATGTGAGCTTCTCTTGGCTACCTGCTCGTGGTGCCTCATGGTAACCTTCACTCTTCTACCTCCTTTCATCCTTCTCCATGTGGTCTCCATCTGAGACCCCAACTCGATATCAAGTCCTGCCCAGTCACAGGCTCTAGCCATTTGTTACCCAATCAGAGATTACTGGGGTGCATTCTTTACATCACATTGGTCAGTACAATGCCCATGTCCAGATTGCAACTTTTTCGTGAGGCATAGAACTCAGCATCGGAATACACAGCACACAAGACCAACCCCAAACTCAAGGCATGTGAATGGTTGCAAGGACAAGTTCATTTGTTATTTGTCATATTCTCCAGAATTCAGCCAATGAGGACTGCTGCAAAGTTTTTTTCCTATACAGGGTTACATGGCTGAGCAAAATTAAGTGATTGCTTTGTTTGCAAAGTACTGTGCCCTGTGTGGATATACCTTCATCCATAAAATCCTGCTATTTCTAAGCTCCCACAAAGTCACCAGTGGGTAGGAAGCTACAGTTATGCAAGATGACTAAGTTCTAGAGATCTTCTGTAGGAGGTAATGCCTAACCATAACCTATTTTGCATTTAAATATTTAACCCAATGGATTTCATTGTAAATGGTCTTTCTGACCTTAACAATAAAAAGAGACATATATACATACACACAAAAACTCTTGGAGATGATACATCTGTTATTTTCTTGATCACAGTGACATTTTTACACATATGCATGTGCACAAACTCAACAAATTATATATATAATACATATATACTATAATATATACATATAATATATACACATTATATTGTATATAATATTATATACAATACAATTGTATATAATACAATATATTATTGTATATAATATAATGTGTATATATTATATGTATTATAAATTTGTAGTCTTTGGTTTATACCTTGGTGGCCTCATAAGCTTCCCTCTCTCCTGGTTACCAGCTCTGCCAAGACCATCAGCTCCAGTTAGCACCATTAACTCTTCCCAATTTATCTGACTTCTTCTCAGGCTCTGACATGCCAACCATGTTTACACTTGATGTAAAATGCGGTACCACTTCTGCAAAGGAGGATGTTAACCAGAGGATGAACACTCTGGCCTACTCTAATAGGGAAGTATAAAATCACCAAGCAGTGGTCGTCCTGCAATATACTGGAATCACGTCAAATGAAGCCACAGCCCATGGGTTTCCACTTGTTCCTTTGGATCACCATCTCCAACAGGCTCTCTGACTGCACCTCCTCTTATACAAGTACCCATTCTTCAACCTGTATCCTGCTCCTCACCTGTTGGCTACTATACAGCTACAGAAGTATCATGCCAGTATCACAGGGCTGCCTCGGCCAACCACAGGTGGCAGGGCCCCTGAAAACCTGGGGATTTTGGGGTCCAGGTAGGATGAGGCAGGCTTACCCTTTCCTGCCAGTGCCTTGAGCCCTGTTATTAGTGATTCTGGCCCTGAGGATGAGGAGTTGTTGATGTCTGTGGTGGCAGAACTGGGACTAGACTGAGTGAATGAGCTTCCTGAGATCTAGCTGGGGCAGAATGATGTTGATTTTACAGCAGATTTTCCCTCTGGCTACTGATGCCAAGTGCCTCTAAAGATTGAAGAACAAAGAAACCAACTCTGTTGTAAATAAATGTTACTTGCGAAGAGGAAAAAAACACATATATTTTATATGTGCATCAATAAACCTAATTTTTAAAATAGTCCTAAGAGCCAGAGTCATGCCAGTATGCTCCATCCTGTTCCCTTGTAGGGCTTCCATTAAGGCTGCTCCTGGCTTGACCTTGGACTTCCTGCCCCATTTTCAATGCCTTTCCCCAATTTGTTTTGTTTCTTTTTCAGTTCCTCTCCTGCCTTGCTTTCTCTCATCCTTTCTCTTCCCACTCCTAAATTTACATTTTCTACAGGTTTTGAAAATTTAATTTTTTCATCTCTTTTTATAAAGTTTCCTTGTTCTTATTAAGATGATACATTCACAAGATGAAGCTCAGATAGTTCTCCAGGGTTTCTCATGAGAAATAACAACCTTAACTCTTTTCTGTCATTATTTCCTGTTGTGCATTTGAACTCGTGTTCAAAAAGTATTTTCTGAGCATCCTGTACTCGACAAGCATGATTCTAGTTGTGTGTGGGGCATTGATAATAATGTAGATTTTAAGCCCCCTGCATTTATGGGACTTCTATTCTGTCAGAGAGGGCAAGAACAGAAAATACAAAGAAATACAGCCAACACAAAGATATATAGTGTGCTTGATTCTGGTAGAAGCAATAGAGAACAAACAAAGCAGAAGGCTGACAACTATGAGCATAGGAAAGAGGTGCAGACTAGTGCTCAGATAAGCCTTCCTAAGAACGGCCTAAGAGAATGATAAACTATCTGTGTGTGGTCCAGGCTGACCTGACAACCTGGAGTAGGCATCCAGTGATGCCTGCGGTATACATGGAAACCAGTGTAGCTAGAGTACAGGAGATGAACAGACAGGTAAGAGTCATGGCTCATGGAAAGCAATGAAAGCCAAGACATGTCCCTGGGGCTTGCTCCTGGGGAAAGAAAATTCTTCCTCTCTTTCTCAGAAATCCTTAATTGCCCACATCTCTACATCTAGGGAGGAGGCCCTATGAGATTTCCCCTTCCAACCGGCATGTCAGCTTGTTTTGTAATTGTGAGTCTTGTTCAGGTGACCACATTGTTGAGATATCACTCATGTAGAAAAGACACAATCTCGTGGTAGCCTTCTAGGTCTGCTGTTCTTCCATCTTTCTCCCCCCTGTTCTGTAATGTGTCCTAAGCCTTAGGTGTAGAGGTTATGTTATAGAGTTACCAGTGAGGTCTGGGCAGCCTATGGTCAGTTCTCTGTATTGTGACCAGTTGAGGATTCCTGTAATTGTCTCTACTTGCTGTAAAAAGAATCTTCCTTCCCTCTTGCTTTTTTTTTTTTTTTTTTTTTTTGTGATGGGTGAGGATCTGTGGGTATGAGCATTTAGAACACAGTTAAGACTGACTATGATTGGGCTGGAGAGATGGCTCAGTGGTTAAGAGCACTGACTGCTCTTCCAGAGGTCCTGAGTTCAATTCCCAGCAACCACATGGTGGCTCATAACCATCTCTAATGGGATCCGATGTCCTCTCTTGGTGTGTCTGAAGACAGCTACAGAGTACTTACATAAAATAAGTAAAATCACTTTTTAAAAAAGTTTTTAAAAAGTGTTTTAGGAAAGTGACAGCAGTAGGTCCACCTATTAGATCCATTACCTCATTAGGTGTGCTAATTGGCTAGGTTTATAGGACCAGTTGTAATTTCCCCTTTGCTGGTCTTAAGTTTCATTTGTTTCTTCTCACTTAAGGAGAGTTTAGTTTGTAAAGCCTCAGCATACATTTAGTTCTTCTCCTACTTTCCCAGCAGCTCTATTGTGACTTCATTTATTTAAATAACTGTCAATAATCCCAGTATCTTAATAAGGCAAATAAATGAGGAAAACAATTAATATCTACTGTGTATTTGCTCTTTATCATCGGATAAAGAATATCTTTTTTTCTTCTTCTTTTTTTTTTTTTTTTCCAACTTAGTGGTTCTCAGTTTGTGGTACCTGGACCCCTTGTGTTTCCCAGATCCTGGTGTATGCTCAAAGTTAACACTACTTCATCACAGTATTTTTATTTTCTGCTCTGTTGTTATTTGTCCACTAATCATATAAGAGTCTCAGTGGTGAAATTTACTGTGTGTGTAAGAATTCTAGGCAGTCTTAGAGGGGAAAGGTGCAAGAAAATCAAGACACAACACAAAGCTAGGTTTACATATAAATCACCTTAATCAATCTGCAAAATTGATCTCTTGTATTAAATTGCTCACCCTTAAATGCATGTCCCTTTCATTTCACACACAATGGAAGAGGCAGTATATAGGCTTCTCCTGCCTTAAAACACTGTGGTAGCGTCTGGATAACTCACGCTCCTTTTAGCACATGAGAAGAGTGTCTGGATTTTAATTGTCTGGTGTGGTGCAGCTCTCCAGGTGTGTGGAGAGTTGCCAGTTTGAGGCCAGCCCTGGGTACAAAGCAAGACCTTGTCAAAAACCAACAGAGACAAGAACCTGAACAGTGTCAATATAGCGAACATAGCTTCTGTGTAGGTATAATCATGGCAGTCCAACAAACACAGCTTCCGGTGTTCTGTGGGGCTCCACTTCCTGTGACTTAAGCTTCCGGCGTTGGCCCTATAGCTGAAGTGAAACGAAAGTTTAAATCAGTTTGCTAGAAACTTTTTTAAAAAATACCTTTAATTATTCTTTTACTGTTTTCTTAAATATCTTCCTGTCTGGGGTACATGATAATTCAGAAGCAATTTTCCTGTCAGCATGTTTTCTTTCTTGCTTTATTTTAATTTTTCAAGGACTTGAGTGATCACAAGGGGAGGTAGTAAATGTGCAGTGGAAAGTTTTGCTCTAGAATTAGTTGTGTAACTCCTATCTTGAACTTCACAGAAAAACGTTTATTTTATTTTTTCCTCTCGCAAACTGGAGAATTAAAAGCGGGGCTATGTTGATCATAACACAATGGTAAAGCAATTTCCACAAAGCTCTGATTTCAGACAGTCAATGCAAAGCAATCCGAGAGCCCGGCTCTGAGATGAACACATCTTCCATAGCTCTTGCCTCTGGGGTGCTTGATTGCAGCAATGCTCACCTCCTGACCCACCTAGTAAGCATAAGTTAGGTTTTTTAAAAAAAAAAAGAAAGAAGGGAGGAGGAGGAGGAGGAGGAGGAGGAGGAGGAGGAAGAGAAGGAGGAGGAGGAGGAGGTCTATAATCTGAAATCTTCAAGTGCCGCAAAACATCTCAGAACGCAGAAAGCCTTCTATGCCTTTTCTCTTTTCAGTGAGGACTACTGAGAGATAGATGTTGAACCAACTTCAATGATCTTTATTATCATGTAGTTAGGGAACTTTCTCAAATTTCAGCATGGGTTTTCACTGCGGGACAGACAATATCTAAAAGGAAATTCTCTGTGTTTCTTTACTAGTTCAAGGTACAACATGCCTACCTACAGGTGGCTTTTCAAATAAACCCAGGCAAGTGGTTCTTTTTGTTCCTTTCTTTCTGTAAAGAACAGAGGCCCTGTGTTTCTTTTGGTAACACTAGATCAAAGTCTGAGGCTAAAAAGCAGACACAATTGTAGAAAGGGCTGCAAATGTTCTCCTGTGAGGGAAACTTACATGTGTCAGTGCTCTGGGGAAACTGTTCTAGAATGTCCCAATGTTGGTAGGGCAGGCACATGAGGCAGAGCATAATACAAGCTTAGTAGTTGTCACTGCTTCCCGTTGCACCTGATTGGTCTACAGAGAAGGAGCAGGGTATAAGACAAGAGGAACTGACCGCAGGCAGACATTAATAAATGATCAATGCATACTTAACTTACATTGAATGCGATCGTTTCATATTAGTAAATCTGATTTGGCCTGGAACCCAAGGAAGTAAAACTTTCTTATGAATAAAGCAATGATACCATCTCTTTAGGGTTGTCACCCCATTACCACCTAATGGGAGCAACAAACTCCTTGCTTGCTTCTCAAAATTTTTTCCACACTAACATTCTAGGCTGTCCTTTTGGTCTTTCTGGTTACATCAGGAAATGTCTCTGATGGCTGAAAATGTTTCTAACAAATGGTTCCCAATTGCTTTTGTTATCTTAGCCAGAAAAGGAATGAAGATTGCTTTGCTTGTTTGTTTCCTTTTTCAGAAAAAGAAGTGAATAGCTGCTCCTGGGCGTTGCTCAGTCTTCTCTTGTTTATAATACTGTCTCTTTTTCCAGGAGAAGGATAGAATTTCAGCCATCTTTGATCAGATTATGTGACCAAGTGATAGATGCCAAGCTGGCTCCTGTAATATGATAGCTTGCAATGATTACCATACAAAATACTTTTATCTCCTTTTGAGAGAATTTGGAAGCATTCTGAAACATGAAAACCAAACCCAAACCAAACCACATCAAACCAACCAACCAAACAGGCAACACTATCATTCAAAAGCAACACTTACTAAGTGAAGGAAAAACATTTTTGCCCAAGAGCAACATAAGGTTCACATCATCCTGAATGCCTCCCCTTAGGAAGGGAGCATAGAACTGTGCGCATTTTTTTAAACCAGAGCTGGCGTTAATGCAACATCTCATAAGACTTAGTGTTTAGTAACTTTTACTGCGGGAATGCGGTCATACTCCTTCATTGATAAACATTCTCTTTAGGAATCAAATTCTTCATTATAATTGTAGACTGTAATTTAGACTCTCAGGAGATCACAGAGTCAGCATCTTGTCTTTCATTCATGTGCTATGCTGCCTCACCTCCTACACCCCTAGAAGCAGGAACAAGCTTCTTTGGTTCTTTACTTTCTCTTTCCTGTCTCATATTTCTCTGTCCAACAGATTCTTTTAATCCCTTGTATGTAACTAATCAGAACAGTTATTCCTTGAACCCACTAGGAATAAAGTGCTTGTTTTTACAAGGAGTCAAGGATTGAGCAGGAATAATCATGTGCTTAATCTCGATTGCAACTTTAGCAAAATATAGAAACGTACCTCAAGAAGATTGAAAAATGGCATGATTTTCTCCAGACACTCATAACATTTCTATGGCACTATAATGGTTTTGCAATTATGTTATACCATGTGCTAGAGAACCAGTTTTCTCTCGAGATAAAGATGCAAATTCTGTTAGAAAAAGAGGGAGCGTCATTCATTTCTCACAAGTACACAGCTGGAGCCACCCTGATGCCAGCCTTTGAAAGAACCCTTTGGCTGACCACCCCTGCTGGTGATTCATCTCCATCTTTTCTTCCCCTTCAAAGTTTCGCCATGCCTTGCCATCCTGCTGCACTACAGTCCCTCCTGAGTTTTCTTTTCTCACAGAGTTTCTCCACAGCATGGATGCTTCGTGGTTTCCAGGACTCTTACATGCTTTTAGCTAGGAGAGAAGCATACAGTTGTGTTGTCTCCAAATTGCTACATACCGTTTGTGTTTCTCTCAATTAAGCTGTCAGTCCTTTCTCACTCCTATTCTATTTTCTGTCCTTTAGTCCTCCTTTCTGCCTTTCATTCTCTGTCTAGTCTCTCATCCATTGGTCCCTAAAAATATTGATCATGCTTATTGAATATGTAGCTGAAAATAAAAACAAAAATACCAATTACCAAGCAGATTGGTAAATTGATCTTATTAGGATTTAATTTACATTTTTGAAACCATCTTTCATCATGTTTTAAAATAAAATTATTAGCATAAAGTCTCCTAATATATAGACTTTTGAAATGCTGAGGATTACATAAGCATAACTTGGGACTTAGAAGCAGGACAGTTTCTAAATGGTCTTTACTTGAATATGTGGCCAAGAACAAGAAATGGAGTATATTGTTCAACAGTCTTTACCCTCAACCCATCAAATATTTTTAGACTCCCCATTGCTTGACCAGGGAGCATATAAGCATATAGAATTTTGTAGGAATATTATATGCAGTGAGATAGGTGCTTGTGGATGCCTATGAGTTTTCTTTAGATGCACAAATAAAGCAGCAGAATTTCTCCCAATGATGAAATAATATTCAGAGATTTTTCTGACTGTCAAATAAATTCTGGAAACTATGGTGCTAGGGCTGTAAAATAGGAAGTTAATGATACTAATTAAAATAGGGCCAGGAAGGTCCCTGCACAGCTGTGCTGAAGCAAAGCTTTTTGGAGTTGTAAGCGAGGGCTAGTATCCTGCTCATAAACACACGGCTGTCATAATGTGGATCTCAACAGAAAGATGTGCAACCTCAGCTCTGTGATGCCCCAGAAACATGTTGCGTAAACAGTGAGGGTCTCTGCTTGAGTTCCTGAGGAAATATGTGTGCCGTGTGGTTACTGAGAATGATAATACTTATTTCATTGGGTTATCTTCTAAATGGAGCTATACGAAATGATCTCTGAGATCTGATGCTGTAGGAACTGCACTAAAGAAGACCAATCACTACTTCAAATTCATGTGTTTGGAGAGCCTAGTGTTTTGTTCTTTTTTTTTTTTTTTTTTCATCAGATAAATATTCTGCAACTCCATGAAAACAAACTGTGCTAATGGCCATTTCCTGGTCCATGTTAAGGAGGATCAGAATGGATGGTTTTGTTTCAATTTGACACAAGCTGGAGTTATCACCAAGAAAGAAGTTTCAGTTGAGAAAATGCTTCTATGAGATCCAGGTGTAAGGCATTTTCTCAATTAGTTATCAAAGGGGGAGGGCCCCTTTTGAGTGGTACCATCTGTGGGCTGGTAGTCTTGGGTTCTATAAGAAAGCAGGCTGAGCAAGCCAGGAGAAGCAAGTAAGCCAGTAAGTTACATCCCTCCATGGCCTCTGCATCAGCTCCTGCTTCTTGCCCTGCTTGAGTTCCAGTCCTGACTTCCTTTCGTGATGAACAGCAGCATGGAAGTGTAAGCCCAATAAACCCTTTCCTCCCCAACTTGCATCTTGGTCATGATATTTGTGCAGGAATAGAAATCCTGACTAAGACAAAGGATTTCTGTGAAGTGCTCTCTGGTTCTCTGCCAAACTTGGCTGGGGAAGAAGTTTGTTTTGGCTTCCTCCTACTCCATGCTTCTCTGCAGTATGAGGGAAGCACTTGCCCTCTCCTGAGACTGGTGCTCCATCATAAGCACCTCTCATATGAGTGGCCAGAACAGTTCCATATGCACTCCTGCTCTTCCTCTTTAAGTCGGCTGAGTAAATGAGCTTCCTGGCAAGTGAGCGTGCAGGTGAATAAAGCTGAGAGCCTGTAATAGTGTTTGAGAGTCTCAATCAAAAGTATGACCAATGGCCGATTTAATACTTGTACCACTCCATGAAGGAAAGTGGAACTAGATTTCAGCCATCTGATGGCAGTCCAAAGATGAGATTACATCAAGAGATGCACTATCCAACACTTCTCATCAGATGTGGCATCTGATATGGCATGTCTGTCTGGAGATTGGATTTTCAGAACTTTGAAAACAGAGCAAAATGAATGGTTTTCTAAACATTTACCATGCTCCAAGATCTTAAAACAAAAGCATAGTTCCTGGTGCAATGGCCTCATAGTGGAATCTGGTGAGGATCCCTGAAAATACTCCCGTTTTTAGGACAGTATGGGAGCAGGATCTCTCTGCTGAGTGATGAGATGACTGGATGCTAATGACAGATGAGCCTTTGTGTTTCTTCTTCTTCTATTATTCAGACCTGTGGGTCACTGAGAGGATGGGATTGCTAGGGAAGGTTCTGTCAGCTGCCCTGTATACTCCGTTTCCCTGTGTTCCAATGAAGGAGAAAATGAGCTAGGACAGCCTGGAAAAACCCTTGTCAGACTCTAGCACAGAACCTACTGGGCAACAATCTTAGCTGTTGTAATTAAAGACAGCAGGCAGCTAGAGTTTGCATAGATCTAAACTCATTCACCTTGCCTGCTTATAAAGCTCAAATGGCAACTGTGAATTATGATTTTATACAAGATACAAAACTTTATCTGCCAATATACCTAGCAGTTTGATATTTGTATCTCCAGAATTACTTCCATGGGCTAATATTGAAGAAAGTTATTGATGCAGATTTTCTTTTGGGGAATGTCACTTAATTCTTAATAAAGAATTAGCGTTAGTAGTTGCTAGGCATTGCGTTAAAATGGTGTGGCAGGGGTTGCAGATACAGCTCAGTGGTGGAACACTTACTTAGTATTACCAGGCCCTGTCTCAACCCTGGAACAACAACATCATCAAGAACAACAACAGAGCCACAACTGGGCTTGGAGCATTATTTGATAGGAATGCTGGTGAGCTGTGGGCACACAGCTCATCTTTCTTTGATTGTTTTTACATTCTCTCCCCCCAACACACATTAAAGGCAATTCTTCAAAGAGAAACAAACCCCCAAATAAATAAAAACATCCCTCAGGACAATGTGTACCTTTTATTTATGATTATTTGACTTGCATATAAGTTGTCTTAATTATACCTCAAAAGTTGAAGTTTTTGATAATTTTCTAAGGAAATACCAGATAACTCATTGTGGGACAAAATCAAACTCTCAAAGCATTTCTCCATATTAATGGTTTATAGCGATTTCTTGATCGACGGGCTATGTCATATTCCTCCCCGGTTTATAGAACAGTGAGGTGTGATTCTCCTTCTGCAGCATTCTTCTCTCTTTATGACACGATTTTATGGCTATGAAGTAAAATGAGTAGAAGTGATCTCTCATCCACTGACAGAAGCACCATCACAAATATAACATCAAATTCATGATTTTCATGCTCTACTTGTCTAATTGAGTAATTAATGCTAATTATCCTGGATTTTATTTTGAAGGTAGTTTGTCCTGTACATATCAGTACAGAATTGCATCACTTAAAAATAATATGCTGGTCTGGGAATGTGGCTCTGTTGTAGAATGCTTGCCTAGCATGCCCAAGGTTATAGGTTCTAGTCCCAGCAACACCTGCCCACACAAAGTATTAAATGTATCTTGAATACTGACCCTGAAAAATGCTTTTGAATACATGATAATACTATAAATAAACATTAGCCTTTTCATATTTTATATAGAACTTTGGGATCTCTGTCATTTGTATTCCTACTATAAACCAAATTTGTGTCTTGAGGACCTTCTTGGCCATTTGTTCACCATCATCAGTCTACTCTTCATTTACTCAAAGCTCATGGGAGCAGAGCCAACCTTTCATTCTTCCTAAACATTTGCCAATCAGATCGACTTTCAATATTTAGCTGACTGAAAATTACAGTTTTTTTACACAGGCTAGCCATTGGTAATTTGTCTCAATTGATGTGGAGGCTTTGCTGTACCTGCCATCAACTGTTTGATATTGGAGAACTTTGGCTGCTCAGTTCTATCTTTGCAAAATCAAAATAGCAAGAGAATGTGTTCTTAGGTTAATTTTTATTATTAAGTGAACATTTGTGCACAAATCATAATCACTTAGAAGGAGCTTAATTATTGCCAGCAGCATGGATTTGAACATCCATGACCATGGGTGAATTCTCAGTGTTGAATACATAGAGAGAGTCTTCTATTTTTGTTTGCTTTGTTTTCTTTCCAGACTGTGAAAGACCATTCTTAATGCATATTTGATTTGACTGAAAATGTTTGCAACTGCATTTACTTGTATAAATGAAGTATCTCTATAGGAAGAAGAAAATCTGCAGGTCAATCTAGTGGCAAGAAACTCAAGAAAGAGCTGATGTCACAACTCTAGACTGGAGGCAGTTAGGATGAAGAATATCCTGTTTCCAAGAGGAAATCATTCTTTTCCTCTTATGGTCTTTAACTGATTTGATAAGGCCCACCTACACTATGGAGAATAACCTGCTTCACTCCAAATCCAGCAATTTAAATGTTAATCTTATCTTCAAAAATATCATAAAAGGGATGTCTAGGCTGATTAAGTGAACACCGAGCTTATGGTGTATTTGAGTTGCTGTGTGAGTTATAGACCACCCTGCCCTATAAGAAATGACATAACGGTACCTCTGTAAAACTCTGGAAAGATGTACTGCTGCTGGTGCTGTGGAATGAACATAACAGTTCTTAGGAGGCTCTTCCTGGTTGTCTCGCAGAGGAGATGCTGGCGTCGATCTTGGAGACACTGTGAACTACACAGCTAATTACAGTTTCTAAATTTACACTGGTTGCTTGGAGCTCAGAGGCATCACATGGCGCAGTTTCAAGACAGAGTCTAGGACCTTAAGGCAGACATTTTAGGGCTGGCATAGCTCTGTCACCTTGATTCTCCTTCTTGCTAATTTTTTTTTATATGTACCTGGACATTTTCCAATGTTCTCATGGCTTCTTGTCCTCCTCCTTATGCAGCCATATTACAGTATTAAAATTCTGTTAGTTTGTGTGTTCTCAACAGTGAAAAGTCCCTTAGAAAGAGGGACTGTTTCTTGTTCATGGTTGAATCACTGGTTCTTAAGGATGTGGAGTGCCAGCCACAGGTTTAAAGTAAATGTGCTGAATAAATTAATGGATATATCTTTATAAGCCACCCACCTCTCCAGTTCAGAATGGAGCAGAAGTTTATTATTATTATTTTATTCTAGTACATAGTTAAAATGTCTTATGACCTTCATAACATAAGTCTAGATATCTGAGGAGGTGGGAGACAGTAGTTCAGACACTTTTTGGGGGCTGTTTTTCTAAAATGGGCACAACTTTGAGTTGTCAAACAAAAAACATGGGGATTGAAGTGGTGACCTTTGATTGTCAACTGAGCATCTTTCCTTTCTTGTGGAAAGTCATTCCAGAATAGAGCTCTGAGCTTCTACTGGGGGTGGGCAGTTTGGAGGCAGATTGGCTCAACAATGGCTCTCCAAGAGTTTTCTTCCTGTGCTGAGTGGGTGGTGTCTATCAGGAGAAGTGTTTTGACACAGCAACTTCTGTTCTATATGGAAGGAGAAGACTTGCAGATGTTCTGGCTTGAGGTGACTGATCTTTGTAACACTGAGTTTGTGACAGGCTTCTTGACTATAGCTCCTTTTCTGGTGCTGTCTACTAGTCAACTTGTACCAAAAGTGTCTATGTTCTCCCCAACTTGACTAAACTTTAGACAAGCCTCTTCTGTATTACTGCTCTGATCTCACTTTTCTTCTAGCCTTTACTTTGGAAAACTTGTAAATTCTTTATCTGCCTCTCTGGGATATGAAATTTTAAAAACAGATTCACGTCAGTTTTACCTGCCAGAGGCTTTTTTTTCTCAAGGATGTTGGAGCTATCCCTTTGAAATGTAATATTCAAGAAAGAATGTGTATGTCTACCTTGCAATTCCATTAGAGGCAGTAGCCTCGTTCTGTAGGAGTATTGCTGCAAATTTAAGCTTTGTATGTCTGGACATAAAAATAGAAGGGACTTTTTTTGTTGCTTAAGAAATTAACAGACAGATTCATAGCTACCTTCTTGCTCTTAAAAACATCTTAGTCCTGTGTATCAGCTCAGGCTGATTTGTAACCTCTTCCCTTATTGCAGTATTGCTCCCACTGGGACTTTTGGCTTTGTCCTGGATGTAAGTTCTCATGGACATTTTAAGGACTGACTTACAAAACAGAGCTGCACCTTTTTAATATGTCTGCAAGAGCATCCCAACACAGCAGAAACAATCAGGACCCTAAGTCAAGGGGTGATTCGTAGGCTCAGATTAGCAGCATGCATTAGTGCTGATGAGGTGGCTCAGTGGTAGCACTAGCTGATCTTCAAGAGGACCAGGCTTGAATTCCCAGCATGCACTTGGTGTCTCACAACCTCACACAGTGTCTCACAACTGTCTGTTACTTTGATTCCAAGGAATCTGTGCCTTCTTCTTGCCCTCAAGAGTCTTGAGTACCCTTGATGCACCAACACAAATGGAAGCAAAATACCCATACAGATAAAATAAAAGTGAATACCTCTTTAAAAACAAAAGCAGGCACTGTCCTTCTGCTGGGAGTATTTACCAACATCACTTTGGAATTAGTTCTACTAAAGAGCCATGCCTATTTTTTTCTAACTTAAGACAATGCTTTCTGTTAATCACTGTTGGCTGAAAACTGGCAATTTTGAAAATATTCCTCTAATTTCAGAGGGCTTAATTTCTACCCCTATACTAAATTTCAACTTTATATGAGCCTATGTACATGGATTCATCTTGGCATTGTGACATCCATTGTAAGGTATAACTGCACTGATTGTCTGCAGGTAACCTGAGTTGGTCTTTCCCTGTTAGATCACTAGAAAATTCCAAATACACAAAACATTAGAAAGGTAAGGGTTTCACAGCTGTACAAAGTACCATGAATGACTCTGGTATTAGTGTAAGAGAAAGCAGATGCATTTTGGCTGGGAAAGTGTTGGGAACAGACCCCTGTCTCAGGAGTGTTTTTCCTCCTTAGCCTCTTTACCTTTGTGGTTTGGCCCAGAGCACGGTAAACAATGAGTCATCTCTGGTCATGGGTTCAGGTTCACCCTTGCCTTGTGGTCTGGTTATTTCCCCTTTGGTAGTTTTCCGGGGGGTGGGGTGTTTGGAGGGGGCAGTATTTAAGGCTAAAGAAATAAACAAAGATTTCAGCATCCTGCTTGCACGAATGACCCGTGTCTGTGTCTTTTGTTTCAATCCCCCAGGCTTACACTCTGTTCTAGGTAGCTAGGCGGCACTGGCGCCATCAGGGAAGAAGTCACCTTTGTCCTGACCGATCTCCCTCTTTCATCATTTGACTCAAATCTTCTTGGTCTTGCTGTCACCCAGGATCATGCTTCTGGGAGCCCCTCCCAAATTTGTACTCCATGCAATCATGGTTCCAGCTGCCTTTCTTCAATCTCATAATGCCCCAGATTTCATATATTGGGGCCAGATTGTTCTAGGATTCTATGCATTTGGAAAACAGCATGAGTCAGGAAATTGCCAGTTTGTATTCTAGAAACTACTTATTACAAAGATCTCCCCCTCCCCATATTTCTTAGATGACTCTGTGAATGAACTCCTTGTTTACAGGTTCCGTGATGAGGTCAGACACAGACCTTCCCAGGTCCATTCTTACTAGGAGAAACTGAACTATTGGTCCCTACTACAAAATATGTGATGCATTTAAGCAAACTTTAGTGAGAAAGCTTGCTTTCTCCAGGCCCTGATCTTCGAATTATCCTCGAGTTTAAACAAATTTTAAAAAGCTTAATCAACTCCTGGGAGGTAGAAAAACCCCCTTCTCAGAGGTGGCTCCTCATAAAAAAGAGAGAGAGATTTCCATTACTTCTTTAACTCATTCCCACACCTGGTTTTTAATTCTCCTTTTCATGACGATCACAAAGAATAGTGCTTTTTGCCTGACCTCGGGGATGTTTGTCCTGTTCACCTTCCAATAACACCCTTGCTCCCATTTCGAAATTTTCAAATGAATCTCTTTCTCTAATTCTGTGCTTGTTTGACACATGAAAATGATTATCATGCTCATCGATTTCCAGAACCCCCTTTTTTGTCCAGCCCTACATTCTAATTTTCTTGGTCCTGAAATCTATTTACTGCTGCACTTATCATAGCAACAAATCTAACTCTAGAAGGATCTCAGGGACAAGATGATTTGTCACCATGGAAACCTTTGTGGAAACTGAAACACCAGAGACACATTAGTTTCCTAACTTTCTTGGATTATGAGGAATTTGTAGGATTTCATTAGTTGATGCTGACAGGAATTGCAGAGAACTAGAGACTGATAACATTTTTTTTTTTTTTTTTTTTGGAGAAATTGTAGATTCTGCAATTAGACTTTCTAAAGCATGGGTTTAATAACTGATTCTTCAATCTTACAGATAGGTTGAAGATAATCCAAATGTTGTTGGTTCATATCTCATCGGCCTACAACTACACAAGAACTGGTGATAACACCTATCATTATCTCTACCTAGGTCAAGTACAAGCAAAACCACACCTGTGATGACAGCCAGATCTATGTAGGATTGGCTGCCACTCTGAATAGGCCACACATTTCTGATATAGCAGCTCTGGTCCTATTACTCCTGGCAGCTGGCAGGATTCTATTTTACAACCTCTGTTTCCCCTCTGAAAATATTCCAGCAGAACATCTACAGTTATGTTTGAGAAATTCATAATCTGAACAGGCCATGTGGAAACCCCTGCAGTATCAGGGCAATGGCTACAGCCTAGGAACCAAGAGACCTTAGCTCACATACTGGTGTATCATTTATTTATAGCAAGCTTCGGCGAGGAAGGCTCTTAGCATCTCCATCTCTTTATGATAATCAATACATATATGGATGTAATGTGTGGGTAGGTGTGTGCGGAACCCATGGAGGGCAAAGGCATCAAGTCCTCTGAGAGATAGAGTTATAGATAATCATGAGACACCTGCTATGGGTGCTGAGAACTGAACTTGGGTCCTCTAAAAGAGCAGTAAAGTTCCCCTAATTGCTGAGCCATATTTCTCGTCCCACAGGATAATTATTTGTTGACTCACATGTTATTACTAAGAACAAAATGAGATGATTCATGGTAATAAGCAATTACTAATGCTTAAATAAGACTGTTTAGTTTGCATGAGTGTCTGATATTTCTCATCACTTCTCATCACTTCTCAGCTACTGAAAACATAGAGCCTATGCAATACTAACTGTGGATGATAGCAAATCCATTATCATTGCTCAATACTTATTAGGGTGTGCTTTGCTGTAAATGCCACAAATACTTTTACAAACATTTATTGTGTGAAAATCATTGTGCAATATCCCTTAAGAAATAGAAAATGGATCTGACATGAATTCTGCCCTCTAGGCACTGACAGTCTAGCAGGGATGTCAGAGATAAGTAACAAGAGAAAAGGTTTGAGAGGTCCTGAGAGAAAGAACTTCAGAAACAGCGTCCAAAGAGTTCTTAGGAGAAATTAATTTTAGCTCAGAAAATCATAGAAAATGTCATGAAGATGAAATTCATGTTTTACTTGAACACAAGTAAAATGTAGACATGTGGACAGGGTGAAAACATCTAGTGTAAGGGTCCAAAGACCCTGGAAGGTTACCAGGGCAGTAGGCTGGGAAGAAACTGTTCAAGACTGGGTAATCGTTCCCATCTAAGGAGACAGCTATGATCAGCCTTGAAGATGTGTTTATACACACTCACATAGGCCTGTGAAAGAGTGAGATAGAACTTGAAAAGGAAGGGTTTCCTTCCTTTTTAAAAAGAAAAGGGTTCCTGAACTTAGGATTCCTGAGTACTTTCAACCTGCATTTTAACAAAACAAAAGAATTGAAAGAAAGAAAGATGGATGGATGGATGAACCATACAGATGTTTTGGGACATCCTCATAAACCCAAGCTTTCAGTCCCAAATATATATTTTGATAAGCAATTTCTGCTTAACTGCCACTGACTTTATAGAACTAAAGAAATTTACACTAAGAATATGTAAGGGTTTATTTTAGGACAGCACCATTTTAGAAGAAATATTAACCGAATGTATTGAATGTATATATTTTTAAACTTACTGATTTATATTTTGAAAATTCTGACTAATGCAATTTTTCAAAAACATTAAGTTTTGATGAAGGGTGAGTGGCTTTCTACACAGTCTTCATTCATAGCTATAGGTTTCCAAGATGGAGCTGTGAACTATGGATTTTAAAGTGTGTGGACACAAACAAAGAGACATGTGTGTATACGTGTGCATACATATGTAATACAGAGATAGGGGCGTAAAAAAAAGGAAGAAGAGAGAGTCAGAGAAGGGGGACAATTTATCAAATATTCCTTCTTACAAAAAATATCATCTCATAAATTCAATAGACTATATGTCATAATTAGCATTTCATTTATTGAAAAATCTTTACGTTATTCTCCTTTTTTGCATAAAGATACCACTTTTATCTTTAAAATCCAATGAAAAATATACTTTAAAGACCTTGACACTGAGAACATTTTCTTCATGGAATGGGGCTTCTGCCTGAGCTGTGTGGTTAAGGCTCCAGCTCAGGGGCTCACTTGAAGACTGAAGCACCATGGTCTCTTCACTCATCTTGCATGCCAGAATCCCCCATGGTCACCAGGAGAAGGAACTGATCTACACGAGTTCCAAACACAGAACACATAGCTCAGACTTAGCTGAAAGCTAATCCAATTAAGCATTCTGGGACATTTGAGGACACCCCCCATCTTCTTTCCATTACCTTCAATCTGCAAGATACACTCTCCAGACACCCCAAAGCCCTGGCTTTTATTGAATTCCCTCTTGGCCTTCACTGAATGTATATCAGTACAAGTGAGAGAGATCACTATGAGAAAGGGCGCTGGGAACTGCTTGTGAAGTTGGTTCATCTCAAGTTCCATACTTTCAAACCAGAGACAACCACGTAGAATATCCTTTTCCGATGATGCAGATCAGATATTTAAGGTCTCAGATAAATTCGTTGATGCTTATGTTATGAAGAACTCCAGCAGAACTCATTTTCTGGGAAACATGTAGCAAACTGAATCACCTAAACCATTCTCCTGCTTCATCTTCTGTTGAGTAACCTAGTGTTTTCTGCCACTTGCCATTTTGACACAAGACATAAAGGAAGATGATGATATGAAGAAGATTCTAGTCACAGATTTCTGACAAGCCCCGTTTAGATGGTACATTGTTCCAAAGGGCATTTAAGTAGGAAATACAGAAGTACTATAAAATCTATTATTACACTGAGAAATCATTAGGCTCAAAGGACTAATAATGGTATGTTGTTAAAACTCTGAATACATTTTCAGTGTCGGTATTGAAAAAGAAAACTTTATAAATATGTAAATTTCTGTTCAACAAATCCAAAATGAAATGCACTAAAAACCTGATATGTAGACAAAAGTTTATTTACACCATACAACATTTTAAATATTTTATACACAGCTGCAGCAGAGAAAGCTACTCAGAGCCTTCTAGAGAAAACTGCAATAATAAAGATGTGAAATATATTATTCATATAAAAGTGAGATTATTACTTTATTGCATTTAAAGCAATGAAGAATGTAGCTCAACAAACATTCATTTAATGACAAAAACTTTGCTTTTATATTATAAAGTAAAAAGTGTAGTAATGGCCAAACAGACTGTTATAAACTTTAAAAACTGCATAAATATATACATTGTGCTTCATGGTGAAGTTTTCTGAAAACTAAACCACATGAAGCTGTTACAACATGAATCGTTGCTTGAGGTTTCTCTATAAAGATTACCTTACAAATCCATTCCACAGGTACTTACAACACGGGGTGGTGAGAACTGTACACTTGGCCGTCTCTCCATTAGCCTGACCAGTGAGAAATTACCATAAGAAAACACTGATGTTGGAACAGGAAGGGTCCTGACAGAGGAAAGTCACACTGTCCAGGTGGAAATGTCAGGCTTCCCAAGTCTCAATGTCAGTGTATTCGACTGTGTCTCTACCTTTGTCCTCTTTGATTGTGTTACACTTCTGTTTGAAAGTCACCCTCTTGCACATCTAGAGGCAAATTCAGACACTTCTCCCACTCCGCGGGCCTCAGCTCCAGAGCATCTTTTGCCTCCGTGTCTAAGACATTGATTGTGGTATAATGTTGGTATTCACTGGGGGCTTTGAAAGTGTCCCATGGATTCTTGTTTGGTGCTGGGTTTTCCTGTTGAGGAGAAAAACAGAATTGTTTCTTATTTATGATACATATTACTGCTTCCTGGCAAATTCAGGAAGAGGTATGCAGTTCATAGGAATCAGAGATAATTTAAAATTAGTGGTAGTTGCAAAGGGTAATTTCTTTTTAACTTTTCTTTCACAGGACAAAGTGAAGTACACAGTCTGTATCATAGATTTCAGGAATTGAAAGGTGTGAGCAGTACCGTGGAGGTCAAAGCAGATGATATATCCAAATGTCATTATGGCTGTTTGTTCCAACAAAGATGAAGGAGAATTAAATCACTGATAAGATTAAATGTGGAAAATCTAAGGATTATGGCAGAAATGTTAATGAAGTAAACAAATCTGAAAGTAGTTCTCAGGACATGTTGTTTAATGCTAAGTAGTCACTCAGCCTAGTAGCATTTCACTGAAAAAAAAAACCTATTATTTTCCCTCCTCAACAAATTAGCATATCTGAATATTCATATATTGTTACATTTTCTTGCTTTGTGTTTTTGGATGCTTACTTTCCATGTGGTTGAGTGGCAGGTCCATCATCTTAAAGATCATACTTGTATAGAAAATGTATCCAGCAATACAGGGGGAGATTTTTAACATGTATATATCCACTGTTCCTTGTAAGCATTAGTGTGCATGCCTCCTATCATTTAAGATTCTGGATTCTCCTAGTGATGTCTGATATCACAGCTGCCATCTTGCAGAGCTCAGTAAGTATACAAACTGACTCCAGCAGCAGTGCTTTCGTCTGGTAGCCTGCTATGACTTATTAGTGAATTTGATTGATTTAAAAATCAATGTCATTTACAAAGATCTTTGTAAGTGGGTGGATTTGAATGGCACAGGATAAGTTGAGTATCAGCAAAGAACAAACTGGGAATCTGGCTGAAAATCCTTTAAACAGACAGTGAAACCCAAGCGCTGAAACAACCAGTGGTTAGTCTGATGGAGGCCAAATTAAGTAGAGTATTGATTAAAGCTGAATGTATTTGTTGTCGCAAGAGGAAATGTCAAGTGAGGGTTGGCACTTTTACACTAGTCCATGTTTTAATTTGATATAGAACTTCATGAAAATGTATCATCATTCATGAGAGACAGTTGAACACAGCTTCAACTAAGTAATTTCCACACTCCTAGTTCTTCTTCCTAGCTCTTTTAAACTTCGATTAGCCCTTGAATTCATTCTCCAAGATTGCTAAGATTACTTGAAAATTTGTTCTCACTCTTTGTTTAAAGGAGATTCTGATTAATAAATACACTCTAGCTGTCATAAATGCCTCATCCTTCTCTCCAAACTTGTCTTTAATTCATTATAACCGATTTCTAAGTGGAACACAAAATCATTACTTGGTTTTTCTATTGATTTCCTTCAGTACTTCAAACCTCATCTCAAGTCATATATGAGAGATGGTCTACAGCAATACTTACATCTACAAAATAAACCCTAAAATCCTGAGTACATGAGGTGTTTTCAGGAATTAGTCTTATTATGAAGAAATCAAAGTAGCTAATGATAGGACCCAAAGACAAGTAAACTTTTAGGACAGGTGAAGGGGATTTACCTAGCTTCATATGCTGAAAATTTTATGCCTCATGCCTCATGCCTCATGCCTCATGCCTCAGGCCTCAGACCTCAGGCCTCAGGCCTCAGGCCTCATGTCTCATGCCTTCTTTCTTCTGGCCCTACTTCCCCTCAAGGGATGCTCTTTACCAGTTGCTTTTCACTGGCTATTATATTAGGTTCAGGGGAGGAGATCATAAATTCCATCTGGAAAAGCAGAACAATCCACTAGGGAAGCCAAGATTAAAAGTCTGATATACACAGGTCCACATACCAGTCCCTTCATGCAATTTGAATGTGGCCTTGAGCAATGTATTCCTTCTACGTAAACTCTCAATTTGAATACTTGCATAAACAAATACGCTTTGCTTTCTGTGACAAAGAAGTTGATGCCACCTGTCGATCTATGCCTTCTTTGTGTACTTGAAAAGAGTTTTTCAGTGTCAGTGAGGAATTGATACATGTTTATTAATTTATAAATATATTTATTATGGAAGGTGTGTATAATCAAATGAAATCATAAATGTTATATACTCCGAGTGTACATATATTAATTACAGAGAGGCATGGTTCTATTAAGTGAGTAATGTATATTGATCATAATTGTTCTTTCTGTTTTCTTCTTGTTTTCCCCCTCTTCCTTGTCTATTTCAGATCTGTGTTCCAAATCAAAGTAATGTGGTAGATCAGGGTCTCCACATTACACAGGATGTGTACAGGATGGCTTCTGTGTGTGGGAAGCACATAAGCTTTTTGTAGAAAAGTGGCAATCAGGATGCCATGAAGAGGTAGGGTTGGCTACAAACACACATGTGTGGTTGACAATGGGTAGCTGAATAACTATACTAGGAGATAAAAATATTTAGCAATGGCAACAATCATTTATTCATTCTAGTTGGTGTGAAAAAAATAGCAGAAACAAAACCAGGCAGATGATGAACAGGAGCCGTAGTATGAGGGTCTTGGAGCACCAAACTCCTCAATTTGGAATTTATTTTGTAAGCAGAAGCAAACATTTGAATGTATGGAGGTTCTGTGGACCATCTGAACTGCCGACCATCAGTTAAAAGGTTCACTGCAAAGGACTAAGCTGCAGCAAGCCCAGAGTTAACCTAGCTACTTTAGACAAGAGCAGTGCTTAAATGAATTTTCAGGGACTCTTTAGTGTGAAAGAAAATCTAATTAGTCCAACTCTGACAGGATTGCAGGTATTCAAAATGCTAATTCATTTACTGTTATGTTTGGAACAGGTGGGATCCCCTTTCCTCTTTAAAAAATATGTTAATGATCAAGCACATAAGCTAAAGTCACCAAGTTTAAGCACTGGCATAATATCTAGATACTAATTGATAATGTTAATTTTCAGCATAAGATCAATTGATATCTGTGAAGCTCGGTATTCAGTTATTAAATTGGCTTTCTTAATAATCTTAAGGTATTCCAAGCTTACCTTTGTTTTCATCCCCACTCACAAATATTTGGTGGTCCCTTTGGCCAGAAGTGACCTGTTCTTCCTTTCTGGAAGATGTAGCCTCCAGCAGCTAAGGGAAACAGACCTGCTACTAGCAGGTAGTGAGCAAGTGGGCAGTGGGTAGGGTCAGTGTACAAAATGCTCATCTTTTTGTGGGTAGGGTCTAGCATGAGGATAGTGTACAGACTCTCACAAGAGAAATAGTCTCATACACTCCCTGGCTCAATGAATGTTAACTGTAGAACAGCTGAAAGGGATCACTGAGCTCTACAGAGACAGCTATAGAGGCTGGGGAAAGCTTCAGTGGAGGCCTGAATAAAATGATATAAAATGATGTGACATGGACAAGTTCCTGAGTTTCTACTGTTGCTGTTGTCTTCTGAGTTCAAGTACAGGAGGAGACAATTAAGTTGAAGTGTATGTGTTAAAAAGCCTAGTAATTACAGAGCTACTGTAATCCAATATACATGGAGCTTGTGAACATGCTCATTCCAGGGCACGCAGTGGTAGCTGCATTTGGTGAATATGAGAATTCAGAACCATCAGAAGCATGGCAGGCTGTTTGAACATTTCCAATAGCTGATGTAGTCAGGAATGGCCTAAAGGTCCACTAGGATTAACAGGATTAAGTCCTTCCCCCCCTCCCTTTCTTATTTTGTTCCATCATCATCATTCTCCTCCTCCTCCTCCTCCTCCTCCTCCTCCTGTTCCTCCTTCTCCTCCTCCTCCTCCTCCTCCCTTCTTTGTTTCCTTCATTCTCCCAACCTGAATGCCTGGAAGCTGTCTGGAGAAAAGAGATCTTGAGTAAACTGTGAAACCACTCAAGGTCAACGATTTCATATCTGGGGATCATCTAAAAAGCACCCATTGCTTTACTGGGTGATGTATATATCTTCCTGCCTAGAATTAAGTGAATAGACTAGGTGATATTTCAGTCTCCTTTTGAGTCCCCCAGTTGTATTGTTCTGCATAATGAGCATCATTAGTAGTGCTGGGCAGGTGGTGTAGAGTAGCAGCCCTCCCTCAAAACAAACAAACAAACAAACCAGATTTCCTAAGAAAATGTCTGTCACTTCCCAATTATGCAATTTTTCATTAGCAATGTATCCCTACAAATGATGTGGCTGAATTAAGGATAATGAACTCATTCACATGTTTGTTATTAATCAGGGCTGGATAATGAGACACTTTTTTCTATTCTCGGATGTTTAGGACAATAGTCAGGCAGCAATAATGACTGTATCTTCTCCACGCCCAAGCTCCCGAATGACAAATATTTATAAATCTCTTCTAGAAAAGGTACAGTACTGCAAGGCTGTGGGGTAATTAGTGGACTAGATTGACTGTTAGGAAGCTGAGATACAGGCATTTGTGCCATTAATGATTAAATACCCAGACCAGTTGTAATTCACACAACAGGGGAAATGCAAATCATATTAACGCAGCCACTCAGCTGTAGCCATTGCATAATGTGTTCAGACTTGTAAACACAACCTCTATTTAGAAGCAAAAGATACACACGCACAGAAAAAAAATGAGGTTTCGATGCTCCTTCGATTCATTTTCGAGTTAGCTTTCAACATTCCGAAATGAGCAGCTAATGTGTTAAGGTCAAATCTTGGCAGTGTCATTCCCATTTGCTGCTAGCTGGAAACTGACGATTTAATGTTTGGCGGAGTAGATGAGAAAGGATCACTCACAAACCGCGAAGTTTCAGGGTCTCCTATATGTCTAGTCTCATTTTAGAGATTCCTAAAAAAGCATTTTTTTTCTTGCTTTGCTGGGGAAACTAACTTGATATGTACACTAGGTAGATTCCAATTAAGAGCCAAAGTGTATACCATTTGAATAACCTTCATTAAAAACAACACGGACTAAGCTACTATTACTGTGAAATAAACCCATAGTTATTGGTTACCAGTAGCTTACCATGTCCAGCAGTGTATAAGTACTGGAGGGATGAAGGAAAAATACAAGGATATATGTATGTAGCATTCTTTAGCTTTTCGTTCATGAATTTTATTAATCAGTTAGTTGGCTAGGACTCATAAGATATGGAAGAATCACTAGAAGATGATCAAACGCCATGTTATTCACATATATGAAGATAAAACATCATAGGTATAAGTAATATATCTTTCACCTATCTATCTATACACCTCTATCATTTTATCTATCTATATCTATTATCTTTATCTGTCTCTATCAATGATCTACCTACGGATATGTCTATCATTATCTATCAATCGATCTGTGTATCATCTATCTCTATCTATCATCTATCTCTATCATCTATTTCTATCTATCATCTATCATATATTATACCTATAACTTTATCCATCTATCATCTATCCATGTATGTATCTATATATCTATCGATCATCTATTTATCATACCTATCATGTTTATCCATCTATCATCTATCATTCTATCTTCTGTTATCTATCATCTATCTATCTATCTATCTATCTATCTATCTATCTATCTATCTATCATCTACCTGTATCCATTTATACATTGATCATTCATCTATTACAGTCTGTTAAAGAAGAACCACCCCCAGGCTACATTGCCTGGGCAAGAAACACCACATGTGAGCTGAGGGGTTGGTGGGAGGCGGCCGACCCAGCCTACCTCAGTGTCCTCACCTTTGCTTTTGTAATGTTACCAGGACCGAACCGAGCACACACCATCCATTGCTGCTCTCTGTGTTCCACGTAAGAGGAAGAAGTTGAGCTTTAGCAGCAAAGAGCTGCAAGACTTCCTCAAGCTGAGGCAGCTCGAGGCTGCGTTTTCACGTAGTTCAAACTCCTAGTATCCTAGCGCAGTCCACTTACCATTCGTCACGAGGCCTTCTCTGGAGCTGTGATTGTGCCGTGCACTGAGTTAATTTCATGGAGTCCTATGCTAAGATGGTAGTGGTATGGATGGATGAAAAGGAAATGGTCCACAACCAAGAACCCAAGTTCCTGATACTGGTATACATCCCAAACCCTCATCACTAAACAAGTGGATCTTCTGGAGATAAAATTATGTCATTCAGATTTGAGTTAAGTTTCATATTGATGCCAGCATTATATTTGGTGGCCTTAAAATGGCAGGTATTAGGATAACAATGGGAAAACTCAGAGATTTGCATTTTCTGAATTTTAACTGGTGGGTGGGACAATGGCCATATGAAGCCAACCTGTTTTTGATACATAACTAATCCTACTTAAAGCTTATCAGGCAGGATATCTGAAATTAGAATGAAACACTTCAAGGTTCGGTCATTCCTAGGAAGTGCTCTGGTTACCTTTCCCAGGTGCTGTTTTGGGCTTATTAATGTTCCTGTGTGCACTAGTTTTTGTTGTTGTTCTACAGGTGTCCTGGAGGGCAAAGGTCATAGCTGGCCTGAGATGTGGTTCAGCTTGTCATGGGCTACTGTGGGTGCAGAATATACTCACCATACTGCTTGTGTTTGGTATGTCCCGAAATCTGTCCAAAGTTTGAAACTTCTGATTTAGTTCCTGAAACAATTCCATGTGCCTCTTCCTTGTGTGCATGACCTTCTGCAAGAGAGAACAGGGCGGCTCTCATTCCTAATTTGACTCACATCTTCTTAAAAACTGTTTCACACTGAGGGAAGCTAAGCCTGGTAGGAACCTGTAGTCCCCAAAGACATCACATATGCAAATGACATGTCCCCAATCTTTTTTTAAAATTTTTTTTATTTTTACTTCTTTCTGAAAAAGAATGGGCTCTTTCTTTCCATTCACAAGATTACAAAATAAAGTAAGCTTTTTCCTTCATTTTCTTCTTGTGGGGGCATTAAAAACATAGCCATTATTCATGTGTAAGATTTTTCAGTCCTTAAAAGTTGAGTCTGTTCTGCAAAAATTGTTACAGTAATTTAAAAATGTTAAAAATTTGGACTTTGTAAAGCGCTTGGGTCCTTGATGTTTGTCATGGGAAACATTGCTTCTTTATGTCTTACTTCTATAAACAATACAATGTAACTCACTGCACTAAAGGGGGAGCATAATCCCAGGCCCTGCCTTTAATGCTGATTCAGAGCTCTAAAGTGCCTGAAAGATGCTTGGGATCTAAAACCTTGCACTCTCCCTGAGAATAATGGCTGAGTTTTGCAGAAGGGAAATCTGGCCCATAGGTTTCATATACTTGTTTACTGGATGATGCAAATGTTAGCAGTCAGTTTGGAGCATGCACTGTGTGGCCAATGAGCTATTAAAATCATAGGTACAGGTATATAAGCTCCCTTCTTCCCTAGTTACATGCCTTTCTATCAACTGCATTATAACCCAACAAATGGGCTTGTAAGTAAAAATGATCTTGGGCATTTGGGACTGAATATTTAACTATTACAAAGCATTTAAAGGACCTTAGTAGAAAAAGAGCCAGAGAACAAACTCTCTGTATCTGCAAGTGCTATTCTGTAATGCTGACTTTCAAAAATCATGAATCGGCATTTTGCTGATTCTCCAGGACTCCACCTAAGAACTCACAGTATCTGGAACCTACACATCTGAACATCATTTGCTCTTGTGATTGGCATGTGGCTGTTACATCTAGATCTGGGCTCTGATTTGAACTTTCGTTAAACAATCACTGTCTTCATTAGCAAATATTTTCGGTTGTAAGGATTTGTTGGGAAAAACACATGTCTTTGGGGAAAAATTGGCAATGCATAGTTATCTTCTACAAAGGTACAGGGAGGACGAACAGGGGGAAGGACAAATGGAAAGTTCAACTGAATCTTATAATGTGTTACAAAAGCCTGTCCCCTTCTCTCCAGACCTAATGAATAGTATCTGGGAAATTCACGGTTATACTAATGTCTTCTGCTTTTTCACAGCCTACATCCCTGTGAGAGAGTCCTGCCATTTTAAGTCAATCAGTAACCAATTTCCATCTCCCCGCTGGAGCTCTGGGACGTGGCTGTTGAAGAATCAGGTGGTTGAGGATGAGAACGAGGCAGCATGATTCATGATAGGACATGAAACATAGCAAGCAATTAACTTCCCATCAGTCTTGAAGAGAGTACATGAAGCAGGTTTGCGGGAGTTAGAAAGAAACACCAGGCAAACGTAATTTGACTAGTGATGGCTGATGGAGATTTATGAGCGTGAGGATTTGAATAAGCAACTCAGTGGAGGGATTTTGAGGACCAGGTAGCTGGCAAAGGAATTCAGTACATCTTGTGCTTCAGAGATACATAGTTCTATGCGGTACCAGGTCCTAGGACACTCATTAAAATCCGGTCCTGTGACACATGGAATGCTTAAAAAAAACCACCACATTTTCATACTACTGAACATTGCTACCCAGCTATTTCCTTTTATGTCGGAGTGACGTCAAACCAGCATCATTTCACCATTCACATTTCTTTGCATTTATTCAGTGCATACACATGAACACTGAACACAGTGCTAAGTGCTAGAGTAACAATGGAGGAAAAACATACGCCTGACTTTCTGCCTCCGAGCAGTTCAAGGTCTAATGGAGGACACCAGAATTAGCTGCATTGTGATTTGAATAAATGGGAATTGATAGCTGTGCTTAAACTCATGAGGATGCTAAGAGGGGAAACAAGGAGAAGTGCAAATAAGACCACCTCCAAAGATTTAGGGCAAAAGTTATTAATTATGGATCTAATCATCTATACTTTCTCTCTCTCTTTGTCTCTCTCTCTCTCAGGATTCTGATTTTTAGCTCAATTTTTCAACCATGCTCTTCCATCTCTTTGTATTGAAACCATCCCTTTACAAAGACAAGAAATGAAGTCTCTCGAAGCTTCCTGATACCAAAGGCGCAACACCTCTGTTTAGCTACAGGCATTTGATGATTATGGTTCTCAGGATGCTTCATTTATCCTTTACCTTGTGAGCTGATTCTGACTGTGCTTTGAGTGAGCCCCCTTGTCCGCTATAGCTAGGAGTGTCAATCAAATTTCCTACTGTTCCCTGGCCAAGAGCTAAATTAGTTCATGTCTTTCCAACAGGAATCTCTCCCTCCCCCCCCACCCCCGTGTGTGTGTGTATCTTAATCAACATCTTGTCATGATTCTTGTGATCAAATACCTTTGTTATATAAAGAACTGAAAAGCAAAGCCTATGTCAAATGAATTATTGGGGAACTTGATACATTAACTGATTGGAAGTTTTATGGATACAGTCTTTTTGAAAGAGCAGTACAGAATTTGATGGATTTTATTTTTAAAAATTAGATCGGTTGGACATACTAAAAATATACAATGGATAAAGTTATGATGGCTGCCAATGTTAGATAACAAGAGATCATTTTGAAATATTTCATAATACCGTGAAAGGTATTCTAATAATGAAGCTACAATACCCACAATAAATATGGAGGGAAATGAAAATTTGGATGCTGAAATATAGAGCCCTTCCTACTTGCAAACATTAGTTGCAAATATATTCTCTTGCCAGATAATCATTTTGCATTGAAATGGCCACTGTGGCATTGCCAGAAATCACCATAGCAATAATAGCCTGTGTTCTGGAAGAGTTATCAATTACAGCTGCAGTAAACAGCTCGCATCTCTGACACAAGCTGTTTGGTTTTCCCCTTGTAATTCCTTCTTCATAGTTCCAAGTACATCTTTGTTCCTTTGTAGAGAATTTGATGGCTATTCTTGGATATTTATTAACTTAAAGATTTTCTTACTTTCTTTCTTTTGTAACCTGAATATCCAGTTTCCCAAAGAAATCAATGTCTATAAACACTCAATTTATACCTCAGTGTTCTAAAATCTAATAATGATGATTAAAAACTCTAACATGTATTTTCTATGTAAAAACACAAAGTTATAGTCTGTTTAACAATATATACATAATTCGGTTACTTTTATCAAATATCATTCCAAATACTGTAGGGGTGATTTACAACCATAAATCAGTACATAGTAATCTCCCTTTCCCCTCAACTTAATATTATTAAACATTGTTTTGAAGGATGAATGAGCCTCTGTCCAGAGATGACCACCAGGCTGACCACAAGGTATTATGCCCTCCCAAGTGGCTTAGTTTCTTTATTTCCTCTTCATTTTTATTGAAAACAATAATAGCAGCAATAACAATGACACAGCAACATAGCCTCTTTAAAATCTTTTCTTTCAATGTATACTTTTATCATTAAAAAAATGGTGTCTTTCGAGCCCATCAATCACTGATATTACAGAAATTGTGACGTGTTAAAGCACATTCGTTATAATTTTGATGTTTTTAAAAAATGAGACGAAAAACGAACCTGATGTCCTAGGCACCTACTATTTCCTAAGATGTCTTCAAAGCCCTTTGACTTCTTGGAGCATGCCAAGTCTGATAGCTCTGCACATAGAGACATTTTATCAATTCACCTTCACCTCTGGTCTCCCTAGAGCTCTAGCTCTAGCAATGAGGCTAACCATCATGGATAGTTCACAAAGGATGTAAAGCACTCGTATCGGGAAGACACAGACAAGTGCCTCTTCTTTGTTCTGTTTCCTTGGTCATCTTCTATGACCCCTTTATTCCATAATTCTGTCAGGTTTGCTACCTGCTGACTCTGCTACATCTGAGGGGGTAAAGTACTTGCTACATTTGCTTCTTTGATAGACTGTCCTTCTTCTTACCACTTTAACCATGCGTTAATCTGTCCCAGACCCCATTGGAAATTAAAGTCTGGTGAGAAGTAACTGGAAACCACTGAGATAACGTCCACAGATATTTTAATTTAAATACTGTGACAATACTTTGAAACCAGTAAGGTATTATAACATCCACTAAGGCAAAGTAGTTTCTTTTTTTTTTTTTTCATTTCATACATATTTCATTCATTTTTTTTCATATTTTATTTACATTTCAAATGTTTCCCCCTTTCCAGATCTCCCCTTTGGAACCTCCCCATTCCCTCCGCCCTCCCCCTGCCTCTATGGGGATATTCTCCAACCCACCCCCCACCCACTCTTGTCTTCCCTCCTTGACATTCTCCTATACTGGGGGATATAACACCCTCAGGCCCAGTAGTTTCTTACAAGGGGTATAAACACCCACCAAACAAATTAAATTCTTGTAAGATTTCTGCTTGTGTTCTTGCAGGGGCAATAATACAGAAAAAAATATAATTAAATGTCCATAGAGAAGATAATGAAGCTGTGGTAAAAATGCATTAAAGAAGACAGTGAAAGATTACATGAGCAGGTGTATTATAAGGAACTTGTATAAAGTCAGAATCTGTGGGACTTTTCTGCCTCTTACAAATAAGATCAATATTTCTATGAGGTCCCACTACATCTATTTTTTCCTTTGTTTTTCTTTTTATTTAATACTTTATTTACATTTCAAATGTTTTCCCCTTTCCAGGTCTCCCCTTTGGAAACCCCCTATCCCATCCCCCCTCCCCTGCCTCTATGAGGGTACTCCCCCATCCACCCACCCACTCTCGTCTTCCCTCCCTGGCTCTCTCCTATACTGGGGCATCTAACACTCTCAGGCCCAGGGCCTCTCCTCCCACTGATGGTCAACAAAGTCCTCCTTAGCCACATATGTGGCCAGCACCATGGGCCCCTCCATATGCATTCTTTGGTTGGTGGTCCAGTCTCTGGGAGCATGGTGGGGGGGCTGACCAGTTGACACTGTTGCTCCCTCCCCATGGGGCTGTAAACTGCGGTATGTACTCACTGATATGCGGATATTAGCCCCAAAGTTCGGAACACTCATGATTAATTCACAGCAACTGTTGGACTGAGTGTGGGGTCCTAGATGGAGGAGTTGAAGAAGGGACTGAAGGAACTGAAGGAGTTGCCAAGTGCCTCTTAGGAGGAGGCAGCCCTTGCTGTTTTGCTGATGCCTCACAGTAAAGGGGGGGGGGAGCCATTCCCTTCACTTCCTTGACCAGGAGGCTGTAGCTGAAGGAGGCAGTTTGCTCTTGCAAAGTCCTCACATCAGCTTAGCATGCTATCTTGGGTATATCTGAGAGATTCCGGGAGTGTCCTGGTATAGACAGCTCAGGACTTTAAATTACGCTCTGTGGAGATGGAAGAAAGGTGAAAACTAGGGAGTACTTCTGCATCATCTGTGGTAGGCCCCGTAATTCTGGATAGTGAATTCCTATAACTATGCAGTACCCCAATGATAATCCTAATGATGGTGTTCATGTTTTGTATCAGGATACTGCATAGACAGAGATCTCTTCATCTGTGAGTCCTTGACAGCTAGCATGCTCCAATAGTGAGTAGCTGCTCATTGAACACTAGCTGAATAAAATAAATGAACAGGATAGCATAGGCATGTCTTCTCCTTCCATGAAGAAGAGTTCTCCATTGGAAGCAACATTTACTTTAAAATTTAAAAAAGAACGTGTGTGTGTGTGTGTGTGTGTGTGTGTGTGTGTGTGTGTGACTGTGTAGAGTATGTGCATATGCATCCAGGTGTCTACTGAGGTCAGAGGCATTGGGTCCTCCCTGGAACTGGAGCTACAGGATGGTTATGAGCCATGCATGCTGAGCCATCTCTCTAGCCCCAAGGAGCATCTGTGGTAATGATCTAGCCAGAAGCACTGTCTGCTTTCTCCTTATCCTGCCCTGCATTCCCACCCCCTTCATAAGTGGTTTTGAGGAACTGAAAGGAGATTTGCAATAAATTGGTGATTTTTTTCACTTTCAAATTTAGAAGTGTGAATCACAGAGTTGTATTTGAACTATAGAGAAAAAGTCTATATTCTAAAGAGAAGACTTACTAGTGTGAATGGATTCTTTGAACTGACAGAAATTGTTAGGGAATGTCAGAAACTCTTTCCTAATTCAACTTAAGGGCTGAGAGAAGCCATGCTCACATGGATCAGAACAAATTCGGTGAATCACCATCTCCAGCCTTAGAGTTTTATATACCAAGACTGCCATCGTCTATATCCACTTGGATAAAGCTACTGATATTTTTGTTCATTACTGCTCTGCACATTCATTCTTCTCTCTACAGTGGCCTTTTGAAAAGTGACCTTTTAATCATATTGTAAAAACAGAAGATGAACATTGAAGGAGTTAAGCCTAATTCTGAAAGCTTCATTCTGAAGGGCCGATGTTTGAATCATAACATCCAGAGTGTCAATAACCTGCTTCCCCGAGAATCATGCCCATGACCACAGAATCTGTGTTCCAAGTATGTTGACTTGGATAAATATGTATCTTGGTTTTCAAATAAAGTGTGCAGAAGTGTAAGAAAACCAAATGAGTGATGCATTTCATCAGTGCCAATCAAGAGTAGATTTTGTCAGAAATGCATGTTTTTAAAAACAGTTTAAACTTAATGATATAGAAAAAAGTGGATACAGTCTAAGATTAAATTGCTTAAATTGCTTGCCTTCCAAACATGCCCTTAAATATCCTTTGATTGCTAAATGATTTGTACCTACTGTAGAGGGTCAGGGCCAAAGCAGGAAGGATCCTGTTTTGAACAAGACATTTCTTTCAAATAGAGTGCCAGCTTTTAGAAATGAATATAAACCACGTGTTATAGCTTAGCCTCGTTTCTAGGGACATCAAATTATTCTGTCTTATTCTCTTACTTAACCACACCCCCTAAGAGTTCCAGTAAAGGATAAGCCCTGTGAAGAGAGGTCCTATTTTCTATCATCTGTGTCTGCAGTCACTCATTGCTCAACACCATTGAGGAAACTCACAGAAGCATGGATTTGGTGGCTATGTGGGAAACAGCCTAAGATATTTTAAAAAATACATGATTCCCATGGGAAAAGGAGACAAGGTTCATGTCTGCTTTTGGAAGAGAAGATTTAAAAAAATTCTCTCTATATGTGTATATTTTAGCGTGGAACAGATATTATTATGCATGGTCATTTCATCATGGATATTTGGAATTGTGTTTCCAGGAATTCCTTGAGCTTTTTGTCTCCACTGATATAAATAGTTTTAGCTGCCTGATTCTTAGAATCACATTAGGCACCTTCATGCCAGCAGCACACTGGAAGTCATCCTAACCAGATGTCCATTTGCTTCCTTGGTTCTGTTCCTTGTATGTATAAAAATGCAAGCCTATAATACAGTCATCTTTCCTTCCCACATTCAGTTAAAGACCAAATTTCACAGGTTTACCTGTAATGATCAGGTCATCACTTCCTTCCTGGGTTAGCCATTTTAACTGATATTACAACTTCTTGTTTGACCCTGTCCGTCCACCCTGAATATTACTAATGTAGTCATCATTAAATTAGTTGTCAGATCATAACAAATTATTTCCCACTAGAAACAAATAAAAAGGCTAAACAAAGTACAGTCAAACAGGATTAGCTGTTTTAGCAGCATATTAGATAAAACTTCTCTTGTGGGGGTAAGATTTTTATATCACCCTGTATTGCTTTTTCACAAAGCCATGTTTAAGGGAATTTTGACATCTTGTTTTGTGGGCATGCCACACTGCAGCAAAGATGCCTTTCCTTCCCTCTTGACTTTTAACTGCCATTTATTTCCTTGGGTTATGTTTGATGTGCTTGTCTTTGCAGCTCAGAGTGGATCCGTTTGAACTGCTTCACCTATAGCTGTTTGCGATCTGTCCTAGTCTATGCCTTAACTCAAGTATTCTTCAAAAGCTTTTGGTTAGAGTAAACTCCATCAAAAAGCTGTTTAGTTTTTAAACATTTATTCATTCTACAAAGAAAACTTAATGCATGTTCACTATGTATCAGGATCTCTGCTAGAAGCTGGCATCTACTCTAAGGAAGACATCTTGTCACATAACATACAAATGGCATTATCATATTTTCTGTAAGCTTTCCCGAGAGTAAGAATTAGCATTTCTCCACTTTACAGATAGTCTACCTTTTGCTTTATTTGGTCAGGAATACAGGGCTATCCTGAATGCTGTCAGTCTGAAAGGACTTTTCTCCAGCTATAGTAACGAACAATATTTTTTAAGTTATTATTTTATCTTCATACAATCATTAGGTCTTCTCAATATGACAGTTTTCAACCAAAATTTGTGTTTGCTGTTTTCTTCCTCACTTCACTTCCGGTCTTCTTCCTGCTTTGTAGCTTCCTGCCTTCATGTTCCATGAGTTTCCCTGCAAGAGCTCTATGTCCCTCTTGGGGTCCTCTACTTAGTTATAGTCTATAGTCCCCCAACAGGCCCTTATTTACATGCATAAAAACATTACAAGGTAGAATGTGCCCATAAGAGACAACACAGGAATTAAAAAAGAAAAACAATCTTTCTGAGTCTAAGTCACCTCACTTAATGTAATGTAGTCCCATTTCGTTTTTTGTTATGGCTTAATAAAATTCCGTGGTGTCTATGTACCACGTTTCCATTGTTCATTCTTGTGTTGATGGATATAGAGGCCGTTCCATTTCCTTACAAATATGAATAATGGTAGAGAAAACATCGGACATGAGTGCTATGGCAATATGCCCAGGACAAGTATAGGGGGCTATGAAGCACTTGTGTTTTATATATATATTTATTTGTTTAGAAATCTTCGGGTTTTAAGGCAAACGAATTAATGAAATATTAGAATTAGATAGGAGCCTCAGGTAGTGGGTAAGGCGGAAGGTTTGACAAAACGATGCTTTCAGGAGTCCACAAGTTGCCTGCCTGGTAAGGGTCAACTATCTAAGGTGATCATTACATGGAAAGCCCTCTCAGTGAGGTTAGCATGGACTTGACATAAATCCAACTCGTGGAGTCTGCATTTAGAAAGGGGATGGGGAATTAGCTTGTTCCTCCTGGACAATCCAAAATTACAAATACATGCATGAGTGTGGTTTCATCATGAATATTAAAAAAAAAAAAATTTATATTTATTTTTCTATTTTTTGTAAACAGAACTTATCAATCCCTATAACTGTACATGTACTAACAAGGGAGTAGCACAAAGTGGCCAATAGGGGACAGGTAATGTTTCAGTGTTTCCCCCCAAAACTTCAACCCCTACAGTACTCATGTGATGACTTTGGCAGTTAAGGAGGTAAGGCCATTCCACAGCTCCTATGTTGTAACTGTTCTCCACCAACAGATATCTTTGTTAACACTGTGGTTCTATGTGGGGAATGTGAGGCCTAGCATCTGCCTAGGGAAGCTGCTAGCAGTTGCCATAGAGAATAGCTGGGCAAGGGAACCCATTTCTTCTAACCTTCCCAGTGACATGGTGCCATTTGATTTCTTCCCAGTGTTTGTTCTTCTCGTGGAACTCCTGCTGGCCTGGAAATGACTATGTGGTCCAGGCTGGCCTTAACCTCACAAAGATCTACCTCCCAGGTGCTAGGGCTCCTTTTCAGTGTTTAATTTTGCTATTAATAACCTGTTTGTAGTGAGGCTTAGTTTTAGATCTAGGTTTTTACTGTATTTCCTCACTGAGGCCTAGTGGTTCATTTGTATGTTCATTCTTTTGTGATAACAGAAAAGATTGTTGCTTTCAGGGCTATGCATATGAAAACACACACACACACACATATACACACACACACAAACACACACACAAAACTTACTTTAGGTGGTCACAAGAAAGTTTATGTTGTACAGAACACATACAAACAGATACAGTTTGATCTTTTATTCCTTTGATACCTCAAGGATTAAAACACTATTTGTTCCTTAAAGGACATCAACAATGTCAAATGTGAAGATTGCTAAATAGTTTTGTTTAATTTTTTTAAAAGGATTTGGTAGTTTTGGTTAAACATTTAGACTTCAATGAAATATAAATTCCAAGCTAGGTGGTGACAATGAGCTGCCCAGATATTTGTGATTTAAGCATTGATGCTGGATTCTTGATCATTATTTTTGGCATACAGCCTGAATTATGACTAAACAAACCCACTTTCCTTGGACACTTAGCAAGGACCCATCCTTTACCCTCACATTGGATAAAATCACTAAGTTTCACATTGATATGCATTGTACATTGTAGAAACATACATTCACTTACACAAAAGGAATGATTTAATCAGATGTTTCCATATACCAGGAGGCTACAATTTCAGGAAAATCTGTTAAGACTACTGAGTTCTAGATATGCATCACAAGGGTACGGATATGTTGGAGAAATCTATCCTATATTATACCCAATTATGTCAGCAGGCTATGAATCACATCCAATTATCAAGCTGCATAAGTGCATTTATATGATACTTAGAGATCATTAATTTTGTGCTTAAGCATAAGCTGCTTACACAGTATCATTTTCGTGACTTCCAGCATCAATATAAATTCAATGCAAATTGGAAAATGAAAATCTTCATCTTGTTTATATCCATGAAAAGACAATTACCAAACATAGGCATGCATTGAATCAACACTAGCTATTGGAAAACATAACTCTGAATGTACCTCAGAGAACCTAAAGACAGGAGTCACAGCGCAATAAAGCGAGTCTCAAACAATGCCTTGCCTACTAGCTAAAGCATCCCCTTGGAATTTCTACATTTCATCACTGAAGTAAAACTGGAAAAAAAAATGACTTAGGTTAAGAAGAAAATCAGCAAATTGGCATTCCTACCTCCACTTACTTGAATGGACCGATTTGATTCCACTCTAGGTTATCTCCTGCTAACAGTTATGAAGTAGGTCTTTACTTAACTAGAAAATGTCATTTGAGCATTTCCTTGGAGCAGTCATTAGAACTCTAAACTATTTCCTTCCAGCCATGGGTAGAGTAAGGCTCCTTCTTTTTGAGCTCCATACAGTGCTGTGTTTGAGTAGTTATAACTTGATCTTGAATTCAATAATTAAACGTATAAAGTAATTCGTAGGAACTCACCTCAAAGTCAAGGTCAGAATACCGTGATTTTCTTCTCTGTTGGTTTGTTTTTGGAAGAAGGAGAAAAAACAATAAAGTCATGTTTAGTCACTTAAACCAGTGGAAATCATTATATTCAATGAAAATAATCCCATTATTATTAATAATAATCATATTATTATATTATCCATTAATATTATTTTTTGACTTAAAAATATTCCATCTATATGTTTCCATTTTCACCCCAAACTTCCTTTAAAGGTGAAGGATATTACTTTTTTTTTTTTTAACCTTGAGTACTAATGCTAGTTTTCAGTGAAATCCATTGGCTTTCAGTTCTCAAAGAGGTTCTAGTTATGAGAAAAACCACTTTGCAGGCATGAAGGATTAAAAGTGATATCAGAAAAATAATCTAGGTACTTTGAGATTTCCCGCCAACAGACATCCAGATTTTTTTTAAAAGATGGTCTTGCTAAGTAGCTCAGGCTGTTCTTAGAACTTACGGTCTTGGTCTTCTTGCTTCAGTTTCCTGTGGGCTAAGACCACACTTGAAGTCAAACAAATCCTGCCCGCCCATCTGTTTATGCTCTGAGGTTCATATATCAGTCTTGTAAAAATTTCTCAAAATTAGATCATCTCCTGCCCCCAAGTGCTTCTTGTTACTAGTTCTTAGGAGGTAGACATTGCTTGCTTGTTTGTTTAATTCCTACTTAATGAAGTAACAGATATTCTACACCCCAACACAGTGTCTCACAGTGTTTCTCTCGGACTCTAAATCTGTTAAACAACACCCAATCTAGTTATAGGTACACACACATTGATGAAATAAAGTAATTAGGCAGTGGGCTTGATACAATCAGGAAGCATGATTAAAACGAAGTGGATGCATGCTCATGTGCTAATGGGACTTTCATGATTTCAGTATGGAAATGGTATTTTTAGCATCTGCTCCGGGTAGCCACTGATTCTTAAAATGGATGAGGTATAGAGGGAGATGCCTGTAAACTTATAAAAAGATCTCCACATTTTTAGAGAACAAAGACAATTTCTGCTGTGCTTTTTCTTTAAGCAGACCCTCCCCCCAACCCCCCAAGGGAGTTGGGAAAAAAACATAAGGGAAACGTATGTAGTCTTTTTGGGCAGATTATGTCATTCCCCCCCCCACACACACATACACACACTAGCTCAATATCCACAACCTTAACATCACTAGCTTCTCGGAGTGCAGATTTACGGCAGATCTAGTCGCTATTATGACTGTTATCAGTTTTATTAAAAAATATATGACTTTCCTGCAGCTAGAGCTAAAATTGTCAAAACCAGAACCTCCTGTGCAGCCTAATCTCAGAACATGTTTTCAGCAGACAGAAGGACTAAAGGAGGAGTCCGGAGACAGTTCTGACATAATCTCATTGTGGTGAAACTGCTGAGAATGGGAATCAAGGCTTGATGGAATACCAAGCAGACAGAGGAAAGGGGAACGAACGCCTTATTGAAGTGGAAACTAAACATGATGCTTTCGTCTCTTCCTTGTCTCCAACAGTGTACCGCTTTTGTCCTGGTGGTATCCTGGAAGAGGCAGGAGTGCAAGAACACATCCAAATCAATCTGGCTCAGCACCACACTTTGTAGCAGTCTTCTAGACTAATGTCAGGGCTCCCATTCTTCTCTCCCATGGATACCCAGCCCTCTTGGCACTGTGGTTCAGCAAAGCTTTTTCTTTCTTTTCTTTTCTTCTTCTTCTTCTTCTTCTTCTTCTTCTTCTTCTTCTTCTTCTTCTTCTTCTTCTTCTTCTTCTTCTT
>JADRCH010000031.1:3375618-3387947 GCA_019843965.1 Rhynchomys soricoides
TTCTTCTTCTTCTTCTTCTTCTTCTTCTTCTTCTTCTTCTTCTTCTTTTTTAAATAAATATGTGTTAAGAAAAATCTAAGCATGGAAACATTTAGTTAAAAGCAATTATTATAAAACATTAGTCATGAACTTTGCATCTTCATCTGAAACTTAACTAATGGAATCCTGCAAAAATGGTTCAGTCAGCTAGAAGACAGGGAGAGCGTTCTGTTGTAAGCACCGAGGGACTCTCTGTTGCCAAAGGTGAAAAGGACCATATGCTGCTGCATTTGTTTGGATCACAAGGCAGTGCTGCCTAGGAACTGAAGATTTGGATGTGTGCATGGTGCAAAAAGCTTTATGTTATAGGAGCAAGAAGAATGTATGGGAGCCTGAGGAGCCCCAGCAACAGATTCCAACTTAGACTTTGTTGCCGTTGTGACTTATGTCGACATGCAACATTTTCCTTTCTCTCCTGCTTAATTTTGTTACAATTAAATGCTAACAAAGGCCATAGCAGGTCTGGCAGGCTACAAGGATGAGATGAAGGAATGAGCAAATTTTAATCAAAACCTGGTGGTGTGGTGTGATGTGGACAAAATAAATCATGGTGGTTTAAAGATCAGATACTGTGGAAAATGTGTCAAGCATTCAAACCAAAAGTGGGGGGTGGGGAAGGGGAGGGGTGTATGTTACTTCCACACAGTCCCGAGGGTTTCAACTTGTGTGTACCTAATAAAGTGATTTCACATTTGAACATGCTAACCTGTCTGTGAGCGGTTGGGAAAACGGTATCGATTTATGAATGAATGTACCCGAGAGCCAGTGGAGTTAAAATAATTTGACCAACTCACCCAGGAGGTAAGCAAGTGAACTGTGATAAGAACTCAGGCCTAGTTCAGAGTCCAGGGTTTTCTGCATGAGATCTCACTAGCTCCAATACATAGGACAATATTTTACAAACAAGATGTCTGTTGCATGCTGTTCTGGATCTCAGCAAGATAATAGTAGATGGCCCTGGTAGTCCACATTTCACAGTAGTGGTACTGAACTACTTTGGAAGCATAAAGTAATGTCACATGGATTAACAATTTCAGGCTAAATATATTTTGAAGAAGAAAAAAGCCAATTTGATGGCGCTTATTTCTCAGAAAATCCTTGTTCGGTAAAAACGAAAGAAAACAAAACAAAACGTTTATTCAAACAGATTATAATGCAATGCTACAATAACAAACAGATGTGACACTTGTTCCTGAGAAGCTCAGTTTGTCTTACCTGTCAGATGCTAGTAGTACAAAGTGGGGTATCAGAAAAGTCCCAATGCATTTTGGTTTTGCTTGTGTCTACCCTGTGTGCATATCCATGCAATGTTCTGGAAAGTCTTTTGAGGCTGCAGTTTGCTGAGACTGTGACCCACTTACATGTTTATTCAAATGTCCTTCTGGGCCTTGTAGAATGCCACTGTAAGGCATAAAAAGTGCTTAGAAATAAAGGCTGTGTTTGCTTGTTTTGCATGTGTGTTCACACGTGTATACACATGTTTCTCGGTGTGTATGCTGTATGTGGAGGCTAAAAGACTGTCTATCTTTTGGTTTATTTGCTTGCTTGTTTGTTTGTTTGGGGGAAACAGAGTCTCTTCAAGGTCTGGATTTTATTGAGTATGGTCCTCTAGTTGGGCAGTGAGCTCCAGGGACTTGTCTATTTCTACCTTCCCAGTCCTGGGGTTATGCACATGTGACACTATGCCTGACTTTGTGGGTTCAAGGGGCTGAAATGAAGTCCTCACGCCCACAACGCAAGCTCTTTCCTGACTGAGCCATCCCCTTAGCTCTGATCATATATTTAAACAACTAGAATCAGCTGAGTGGCTAAGCTACTTGATTTTTTTTTTTAAACACATAATTGGATAATTTTTAAAAAACATTACATGTAAAATTAAAACAAGCTAATGTGATGCTAAAAATTTTTGTGAAGATGTAAGCCATTCTGTCTGTATAGCCTTCACTTCCAGGTAAGTTGAAACACATCTTCCTTTCCTGTACAGTAACTTGAAAGACATCTTTCTTCCCTATGCAGTTTCATTTTTGCAATATGCCACTGAGTACTCATCTCAACTGCATTATGCTCTTAATACGCCATTAAAATTCTTGTCAAAGGCCTCTAATGAGCTCCATTTGGACAAACAGCAAGGTCAATTTTCCACCCTCCTCTTACTGGACTCTCAGAAGCCGTAGAAAGTTAATCACATCCTCATTAAAGCGCTGGCTTTTTCTTACCCCTCCTTTCCCTCCTTTCATTCACTGCAGCTCCTTTTGAAATCTTTTGCTGGCCATTTCCAATGCCCCTTCTTTCTAAATGTGGAGCTGCCGAGGTCTGCTCTGTCCTATATGGTTTCCTGGATTACATGGCTTATCCCTTAGGCTTTAATGCCACCTTTCAATATGCAAATATTCCTTTTTACATGATCTTTCTCATTACTGACAATGTTAATAACTCCTCAGCCAAGGCAGAGGCTTAGAACTGTCCCTCCTTTACGCATTCCTCATCTGTCTTCCATATTAAATCCACTCATGGGTTGCCAATTTGATCTTTGATAGGTCTCTCTGTCTGTCCCCTTTGCCACCCACCCCTCCACATCTTTAGTCCCTTCTTAATTAGCTACAGAGCTCTAGCATTTGGCAGAGGATCTGTGACAATAGTTGCAGTCCCCAAAATTATTGATGACTGTTTGAAGGAGTGTCATGTGACAGCCACGGAATTCAAACCAATGTGACGTTTGTTTTATTGTTACTGCTTTAAAGAATAACTTGGGAGAACCTGAATAACCAACAGACCTAAAGATACAAAGAAAATCCACTCCAAGTTGGTAACTAAGAGAACCAAAACGATTTATGAGGAAGCCATATCTTTTACTGATTGAAGGGAGAAATTCTTTAGGATCATTTAGTAGTGAGGAAATATGCCATGGTTTCTGAAAGGGCCACTTATGTGCCCACAGGGGGCCTCCATACACAACTCCTGTAAAATAATGAATAATTTCTCAGAGGGCCTATGTCATTCTTTGTGGCACCGAAAATTAAACTGGACAAGACACTAGAAGATTCACAGCAAGTAATGAATTCCACTGACTAATGAATGGCAATATGAATGCTATTAAAAGTTTCTATTCTAGGATGAGCAATGGACTCACTCACAGGGAAGAAAGCTTTGATAACAAAATCATTAAAAATAGCGGTAGCAATGGAGTCTGGGAATAATTAATTATCTGAAATGGCTTTTATTCCAGCTAATTTTGTTTGTATGCCTGCCTAAAAGATAAGATTCTCTAATCCAGGAACAAAAACAAAGCAACAAAGATGAGAAAGTTTTCCTTTGACTAGGGCTATATGAGAAAAATATATATTCTATGTAAAAAATGAAATGCAGTTTCTGCATGTGGTCAGTTTTAGATGCTTTCTGTTTGTGACAGTGTCTCCTGGTTCCTAAAGTGAGGCCATAACACTCTGTATAAATTCCTGACTATCGATTTAGTAGTATTTAAGCTTCTTCAAAGACATTCAGAGTGTGATACTGATGATATAATCCTAATACTTACATCTGCAGGACTCCTTACAATCTTCAAAAGCTTTCCATGTAATTTGATCCTTACAGCAGCCACGAGGGAGGCACCTCCGCAGTGACATCATCACTAAAATACTTTACTTCTGGTAACCGTTATGCTGAGTGCTCTGTATCCAGTGGAAAACCTATAAAGGTATCTCTCCACCCACTTTCAAATGCAGTGAGACTTATCTGAGGTCCTATCCAGATCGGGAGATACTTTTATGTATGTAAGCCCTCAGAGGAGCTGGAGAAATAAAACTGTCTGTATGTAGTAAAATAATGGTATACTGTACTAAACAAAGGTTTTATTTTCCATTTTGAAAACGTTTTGTTGATAAGTGGTACTCAGACAAGACTTGGCAGGAACACAACAGAAGTCACTCCTGCATTATTAGGACATGTTCCTTAAGAACTCCAGTGATAGGCAAGCTGAGAAGCCACACAGATGACCAAGAAGCCAAGGGACCCCTAAAATGGATGGACAAAGGATGGTGACAATGGGACTTTATCTCAGGAGTGGGGCATCTGGCAGAAGCAGTAAGTGCATGGGGGCTGTGGCACAAACTGATGTCAAGAGCAGAAATAATGTCTATAGCTCTCCCCAGTTTCCATCTCCCTGCCAAACCCAGAGTCTGGCCAGTGCTTCCTGCTGGCTGAATCCAGTCAGAAGTCAATGACATGCGACCCATGCTTTCTCTCAGTGATCAGGGAAAGGGGATAAAGAATGGGTCATGAACAAACAGATGTAGGACATGCACAGTCACAAGCTGTTCAATAGATATCAGTGTTTCAGACTCAGAGACAAATGCAGGTCAGCATTGACTGACAGTAATACGCATGTACATTTCCAAAAGAATAAACCAACAGTAAGTGCTACCATTCCAAAGTCATGCTGACTTGTCCTTAAAAATATATAGCATTTCAATCATTCTCTGAGAGATTCATAAAATGTATTGATCATATTCACTCTCCACTTCTCTCTCTAACTCCTCTCAGGTCCTCAGTCTTCACCTCCTCTCAACTTCACATCCTCTTCTCTCTTTTAATAGACCATGGAGACTAATTTGTGCTACCCATAAACTCATGAGGGTGGCACCAGCCACTGGACCAGGTTCAACTGACAAGGTGGTACATCCTCAAAGGAAACTGACACTCCATCCTCTACAAGCCTCTCACCTATAGTTCAGGACTGATGAGCCCTTCCATGTTAAAATGCTGACTGGCTTGTTCTCATGTAGGTCTTATGCAAGCAACTACAGCTGCTGGGAATTCATGAGTGTAGCAACCCTGCCATGGTGAGATATGACTTGTCTTTTTATAAGCAATAATGAATTTATCAGTTTTAGAGAGTAACACAAAAGAACTGCATTTTAAAGTTTAAACTTAGGATCATGCTTAGGATCATGATACACCCTGGTCATCGTTTATCCTTCTTTCTTTTTCCATATACATGTGCACATCATAAACCCAATACATATTTTGCTATCTGAAGATTTAAAGTGCTGAAGACAATTTTATCTTAAGTAAAGTAGATACAGGACATCTTGGTTTGGATCATTTATGAAAACTCACATTCTAAAAATTTTTAGAATTGCTTAACCGGTTCATTCTGGGAGAGAACACAGTTAGGGCAACACCATGTAACAGAAATAAAGACAAAGTGTAATAAAGGGCATGGAGAAAATCTGGATATTCTTTTGTGCCAAGGAACTCCGTGAATGCCTTAAACATTTACACCCAATAATTGGGGGTTAGCAGAGCACACTCCCATGGAGCCTGGAGTCTTTTCTGCTGGCACTGAGGCAGTTGGGAACCTCCTCCTCTCTTTGTTGCTTCTTGCTTACTTGAATAAAAGCTTCCACCCACTCAGGTCTCTTTGGCTTTCTTCTTTTTTGTACATCAGCTTGTGTCTTCATGCAGTTTTCTCATGACTACGTGCTATCAACCAGTGGCGTTTACCTCCCTCGTTTTTCTTGTTACCTCTTTTGGAGAAAAATGCCTGTGTTCATGGCCCATCTTCACATTCTAGCCACGAATAGACCATGCAGTGGCTTGCCATCTCCTGCTGTACCAGTCTTCCAGGATATGTGTTCCTACATAGTTAAACTCTTGTTTCATTCAGAGGGGTAAAAGACTTAGATGGATTTATGACTTAGATATTGGCTCTTTGAACAGATGCTTTTACTTGAAGGTTATAACAACTTATCTAAGTGTTGGGAAGATTAATTAATTCATGTTTTTAAGGTGATTTGAGAATCTGCTAATGAAAAATTCTATAAAAATGCTAATTTTTACTATCTGCTCTATCATGTATGTATTCTCTTAACAGTTTTTTCCCAAAAAGTCACCTAAACAGTTACTATTAAACTCTTTTTACAAAATGGATGGAGAACTAAATTTTATTGTGAATTCTGAATTTCCTTTGCAAAATATAAGCTTTGGGATCTCTAAGTCATTGAAATGCAGATCTTTTGTCTGACACACACACATATGATTTTTATGGTTAAAATAACATATAAATGATGATGATTAAAAATAAGGATATAGAGATTTGAAAAAATTACAAGGTGAACCAATCGATATTTGGAAATATACTCTGTTGTACAAATACACAAAACATGATCAATAGCTGTATCAGTTGGTTTCTGGATGTTAAACCTAAATCATTTCACAACACGCAAATTATTTAGGTGCACTTCCACTTGAATTTCTATAGTAACTTTAAAGTAGTCATTACATAGAAAAACTCACATATTTCATTATTACTTTTGATTATATATATATGTCACTATTGTACTAGACACATTAATATTTCTGACTTAGGATTGAGGTAGCAATAGCAGTTTCACTAGTTAAGAAAAACAGATGCTTTTGTCCAGACAGCATGTCTGTTACTCTACAGAATAGAATTTGCTTTGCTGTTTCTATCTATACCTTTGATTCCGAGAATGATTCTTACATGCATTTGTGCAGAAACCCTCTTCTGGTTGAGGCCAATCCAAAACCTAAGACCTTTTCTTTCTGGAGTCTGTTTATATTCTGGTTTTGATCTAGACTTTTCTTGTTCTACTTAAGAAAACTAGAATTATATACAGTTCATTATTCATTTTGATTTGGACAGATAATAATATATGTTCTAAGGTACAAACATACCCAAAGACAATGGCTCCTGTAGTTGTAGATTCCCTAAATTCAGATGGAAAGGCCATATGACCAATTACAATGTTTTTTCTAAAAATAGTGACTGATGATATATATATATATGTATATATATATGTATATATATGTACATATATATAAACATTAACATAATTGAATGTATATATGGTAAATAAGATAAATAAGAATACATGCGGGTTTTTATAGAGACTATATATCTTAGTAGAGGGTTCATTGCAAGACTTCAAGATATAGGAAACATACAAAATAGTACTAGGTTAATGAAATATGGCAATAAAAAATCAGATATACCTCTTGATACCTACTTCTGTAATCCCGTTACAGTAGGAATGAGTAATTCTCTACTTCATTGAGATGAAAAACAGTGAGCTTAGTTTACATTTTTTTACTGCTGATGGCCTTATGAAGGACAAAGATCATTGTCTTGCTTTTAATCCTGAGTCTTGGTGTACTTAAAATATGTACTTCAAGTACTTAATAGCTACAGACCAATACTTTTAATGGTTGCTACACTCTATAGGATTAAGAACAAAACATTCATCCTGAATAATATCGATGTAACATAATAATAATTAGTTTATAATCAGTGTAGTGATACAACCACAGAAACATTTCAACTTCATATTAATAGATGGTCTTATAAAAGAAGATTTAGATCTATCCTTGAATCTGTAACACGATCAAGTTATTATTTTATAATTTACAATGTCCTGTCATATCAGTGAAACCTTAAGACAATCTGCTCTATTTTCTTTATGAATGTTCCACATGAGTCCCATTATGAGAGAACTAGGATTGATTGTTATCACTTTAAATACACTGGTATCCTTTTAATAACGTCTTGAACCAGCAGACTCAAATGTACTAGTAGAAACATTTTCTGTCCAGAATCTTAATGTGCAACATCAGAAACTCTGCCAAAACTAACACAGATCTTCTCTAATACCCATATCATGTGAATCTGCCTGTACACCCTTCAAATATCAAGGAACTATGTAACCTCTTCAGACTCACCTCTAGAGAACTCATTGATATCGTTGATCCAGTTTCACTTCTTGACAGTCCTGCATTATCATCCAACTCAGAGGCTATGAAATTCTTCACAGCTGTGCGAGGCTCAAAGGGTAAATTCTGCATATGTTCCTGGGGTGCAAGATGCTGATCTAAGTTCATATTAAATTGGTCCATTACAGGGGGATTCATATTGAATTCAGGATTTACTTTGTAGTGTAATAGCCTTTCATGCGGCAAGGTTTCCATGCCAATATTCATTTTGCTTTCCTCTTTCATCGATGGCTGGGTGCTTACAGAACTTCTAGGCATCACAATATAGTCACTTTCCATCATTCGTTCTTGAGGGTGGACGATGTCCATATCAGCTCCTCTCAAATTGTCATCCGTGCATAAGTACACAGTTCTCCGCAGTTCTGTGTTCTCTTTTTTCAGACATGGATTGCTCAGCTCATTCATACTCATGGGCATGTGCAGGCCTGTGGGCTGTTGAATGATGACTTTGGAGATGACATTTCCAGGCAATGTTGAGTAGCTTAGCCCTTCAGGGTTCGTTCCCTTTTCTTCCTCATCGTCATTTAGAGAGATCCTGGAGAGTGTTCCTGTTATTGTTGCTGCTCGGCAGGGACCGATATCCTTGTGAAGCACTGCAAATTGGAGCATGGAAGTTAATAAAAGGGAAGTATTTTTTATCATCATATGATATTATTTCTCTTCCTACTAAACACTCTCCTGATAAAGCAAAAGGAAAGTAACCTTTTAACAATTTATTTACACTTGTTTGATCATGGTCCAGATTATTGAATTGTTATTGATGCTCTGATGCTCTGATGATCATGAGTAGACCACAGATAAAGTATATCTGAAATCTGATTAACAGGCTTTCTAAAAATTTCAGTGCCCTGTCCTGAAAAAATGTTCTGTATTAATTTTCAGGGAAAAGGTAGATTACCAGAGAAGATTTCTCCATTGGTCTACCTCAAAGCATTTCCATAAATATATAGATATTGTTCATACAAAGTTGCTACTTTTATATAGGCCTTTCTTATGAAGTTTTCTAGAAATTTTGTTCATTAAAAGAGAGACCCTTGAGAGCTGGGTGTGGTAGCACACTCCATTAATCCCAGCATTTGGGAGTTAGAGACAGACAGATCTCTGTGTGTTCAAGACAAACCAGCTCTACATAGTGAGTTTCAGGACAGTCAACACTACATAGTGAGACCCCGTCTCAAAATAAAACTGGGGCAGATGGCCACTTTGTCCACAAATCAAAGCAACTATAATAGAAAAATTCACCCTGGGTAGAGAACTATAGAACATTTGCTTTTGATAGCATGAAAACTTTTCAGAGAGGCTGAATTTTGCCTATTATTGTTTAAATTTCTAATAGAATCATAATTGTGAATTAGCACAGAAGTTGAAAAACAGGAAAATTGAAATATAGGTTTGCTACTATGAGGAAATGAAGCTTTTAAAATATTCCAAAGCACAAACCACTCATACAATACCTGCTATCTTTAGATATGTTGTTATTGATACCATACAACTGACTATTTCCTATACCATACATCATGTTAAATATTCACATATATATTTTCATGAATCCACAATGTGGCTATAGATTTTTATATTTTATATTATTATATGCTAAAAAATAAGAAAAGGTCATGCTTTAAGATGTTATTTCAAGATCTGGCTTGGTGGTTGTATATAATCCTAGCACCTGGGAGACTTGGGAGTCTTGGCTACCTATACTTTGTAAAAGCAAAAACAAAAACAAAATAATACCTAAACTTCTTAAGATAATAAGAGAGCTGTAATACATCACAAGTATCAGAAATAATATGAATAAAACATTAAAGGGTGAAGTTTGTTAAGCAGTTTAGTAAGAGTTGAAATGAAAACAATGTGTAAAGCATTTCCAAATTCTCAGAATATTTTAGTTCCTAACTTTACATAAAAATTGATCCAAAGTTAGTAGCACTAAAACTTAAAGACACATGACAAGAACCTATTGTGTTATATTAGGGATGGATAGACATTTTCACACCTTTATTAATAGTTTATAAACTATGAAGGAAGCCTTGGTAGTAAGTCTTGGTTTCATAATCTAGATGCAAGATGCATTCATCTTTTTACAATATGATGTATGTACATTAAATATTTGAGAAATGTAATTATTTTTATGAAACAGTGTCCACAGTATGTGAGAGTTGATAATCCTGCTTCTTTGATTTGCTTAAAATGTAAACAACCCTTGAATGTGAACCTCCTATACAAGGGAACAATGTCGAGACAGTACCTTTGAGAGAAATTACCCAAGTTGTGAAAGGCAAAATGAAAATGAAAATCAAGCCACAAAGAAAGCATAAGCAGATGTATACTCCAGCATCTCCAGAATCAGTTTCAACATTCACAACAGACTGTGCATGGCCCATGAACTGAGAGTTTAAAGTTTAGTACATCTCAACATATGCAAAGATCTCTTGGAAGAACTCTGAAGAAAGCTGCTGATGAGCTCAACTAAAAAGAGCATTGGCCAAAATGTAAACAGAAATACAAAAATATTGTAAATTGTTTCTGAATAATACATTGGTGCTGGTCTGTATTTAACAGGCTTAAACCCCAGACTCCAGTGCAGACTGGGATAACACGGAGCAATCTATCAAAAAAACAGCATTGAGCCATTGTGCTTGCTGAAGGGCTGGGAACAGTAGCTCTGAGAAGAAGGACTGACATGAAGATTTTCGGCTTTGCTATGCAGCAGTGTAATTTGAATGGCTTCTAACAACCCTGTGTTACTGTGTTCCAGCACCACGGTTTCCAGCCTAAAAGTTCTAGGCAGGTCATCAAAACTGCATTTCTAGGAATTTCCAGGATGAGCTGACACTGCTTGTCTGGATACCACACTTTGAGACGCATTGGTTTGATATGAATGGCTGTTAAGGAAAAGACAAAAGTGTTCTCGTTCTTCCCTGTCAAGAACTCTTAGGAGTCTATGAACAGAGCCAAGGAAGCTAAACTGAGGAGAGACAACTGGGAATTAGACAGATACCTAACTATTAAAATCAGTTTAAGCCTCCCAACACAGCCAAATTATATTCTATAAATGGGGAAACTTGTGACATGGTTTGAGAATTTTAGAAATCACAGTGGACGGATAAGCCAAGGGAAATTATTTTGCCAGCTATCTGTTGAACTGGCAGGTTCATGAAACTACACACCAGTAAGATTATGTCTTGACAACATATTGTTGATTTTTTTTCTACAGGAAAAGATAATTCCTGCTCCTTTCACAAGCTCACTATGGGCTGCCAAAACAAGCCGTTAGCTTACAACGGCTGTGACTGTGCCCCACCCAGAGTGTTTTGATTGAATTCAAGAATACAAGATTAGTCTCCCATGTGCTTGTGATTATGGCAAGAAATATAATTTGACATTTGCACACATTTTAATGGCTCTGAGTTGAATCGGAAAGCAACACATAGGGGAGTCTGGAAGGTAGGAGGTGGGTGCCTTTCCCAACCCAGCAGGTTCTGTAATAGTTGTCTTGACATTTAACTCCATTTTAGACAGTTTGGATAGAGACAGAAGGTTCTTTATCAAATGTTCAATGGTCATACAATCTCAAATGGATGTTATCCTGAAAGAATTTAAGATGACAGCTAACAGAGATAAACGAAGAGGTTTATTTTTTTTTCACCCAGGAAAACATACCAGAAGCATAACTCTTACATAATATTAGAAGGAGAATCCTTGACAGAACCTATAAAACATCTGAGGGGTTTTAGATGACAAGTTGATGCTTGTACTGAAATATAAATCAGGTGTGAATCTAGACCACATCCATTCAAGTAACTAGCCAGCAGAGACAAAAGCTTGGATGGGTATGCAGATAATATGTGCACAATAATCTAAGTTTATTGACAAATTAGGGGCTATTTTCAGCACTAGGCCTAGAAGATGCTACTAGAAATAAATGATGACACAAGGCATATATATATATATATATATATATATATATATATATATATATATTCACTTTTGCTATGGACAAAGACACTGTGGAGAACAGGTAAGACGTAAAATGTGCTACACTTTGGAAGACTATTTCCCAACAAGAGAAAAACAACCCAAATAGAGAACGTGATTTTCTTTTAAACTTACAAGCCCTCTTGTCAAGTGAAAAATTAGCTAGTGGCTAGAGGACAACAACCATTAACACACACACACACACACACACACACACATACACACACTCATTGGTAGTCCATCAGTCTAGTAATTCATAGTCTATATATGATAAACTGAGAGGCTACAGTGACTTGCGTTACAACTGCCCTGATTCATACAGAAGCCACATCTAGTGCTTTTTGCTATGGTGCTCTCAATAAACCATTCTTTATTTCTTATCTCTTATTCCTTTTCTTTCCCCTCTCTATACAGATAGATCCATGATATTAAAGTGATTCTCACTGGAAGATGCCACTATTCACCCACAGGAGTGGGATATATAAAACACAGCCTTTTTTTTTTTTTTTTTTTTTTTTTTTTTT
>JADRCH010000031.1:3388047-3413885 GCA_019843965.1 Rhynchomys soricoides
AAGCTTTTTTTTTTTTTTTTTTTTTTTTTTTTTGGTTTTTTTGAGACAGGGCTTCTCTGTATAGCCCTGGCTGTCCTGGAACTCACTCTGTAGACCAGGCTGGCCTCGGAACTCAGAAATCCGCCTGCCTCTGCCTCCCAAGTGCTGGGATTAAAGGCGTGCGCCACCACTGCCTGGCAAACACAGCCTTTTTTAAAAATCAAAACCCACAAAATAATTTTGCATCCCTACAAATAATATCTTAAAGATCAAAGTATTCTTACCTGATCGACAAGCAATGTCTACGTCCTTTTCAAAGTCTGTCTGTAACAAGAAATAAAAAGGCATAGAATCACCATTTAATGAAGATTGCAAATGGTTTTAATATTCAAATTATCTGAAGCTTATAGATTTATGGCTAGTCCCATTTATTGTTTTGCACAAAAGAATATTCTCAGGGAATGAACAGAATTTCCTAGAGACAAAATGGTCTAAAAATCCCATGGAAAAATAACATAATTTTGATATGAGAACATAATTCCCCATATGAAATGGTAGAATTTTCACTGGGACTGGTGGTTACAGTGGTAAATTTTGCTACTTAGGAAGATGAAGCAAGATTACATATCTGAGGCCTATCTGAGCCTGAGAATGACATCAGTGTTCCTGAGACCAGGGTCAATCTCAAGTTTAAAGGTGGTGGAAGAGTGTTTGCCTAGCACCCCTGAGGCCCTGAGTTCATTTTCCAGTGCTGAATAAAAGAGGCAGTGGTGGTATACATTTCTAGTCTAGCACTTGGGTTGGTAAAACAAGAAGAACCCTAAATTCAAGGTCATCCTTGGTTGTATGGCAAGGCTAGCCTAAGCTACATGAGGCCTTATCTCAAGAACAAAAACATGGAAGCTGTAACTCAGTGGCTAAGTTTGCATAACCACACAAGGTCTTGGTTCCAACTCTAGCAGTACTTCAAAAAACAACAAAACAGGACCAGAATTTTAAAGCAATAGCCTAACTTTGGTAACGCAATCAGAAGGTACACTATTGGAAAAATCCTTAAATAAATAAATGTCTTTGAGTTTTGTATTTTATGCTTCCAGTTTCACAATATTCTATGATGTCGCTTTGCTAACATCACAATTCTACAGAATCATATGTCCGCTACGGTGACCAAAGGCTCTCAGATGCAGCTATTAAAACTGATGGATTAACAACTATTCATATGACCTAGAATCTTCTGAAAACCAGTTCTACCTTTACCCAAATTCTTATTTTAATCAAATCATCTTACTTTTTTTAATGGTAAAATCAAGTTAACCTGTTGTAAGCAACTTCTGTCAGTCATATGCCTGTCCTTATTAATATTAATTTTAAATTGTATCATTATTTTCCTTGTTGTTATGTAGAGACACACATGCTGCAACACCCTTGTGGAGATCATAGGAAAACTCTGTGAGGTTGGTTCTTTCCTTTTAAGTTAAAATGGGTGCCAGGGACAAATTCAGGTCACCAGGTTTGCATAGCAAAATGCCTTTATCTGCTGCTGCATCATCTGCCCACCATCAATACCTTAAACAGAGACTTTTTGAATAATCTGATTTTTAAAAGGAATTGGTTACTACTTTTCATTTTTTTAGTTGCTAACATGTTACTTATCCATATTTTTATATTTCCTAGTCACTGGCTGGTAGGGAACCCTTTCCTTATGTTTTAGTCCCCTGGTGTTTTCTTTAGGCTATATTAGGAACTACCATTACCTGGGGTTATATATATATATATATTATCTGAGTTGCAGCCTCTCTGTGGACTCTGATATTCAAGTAAGTCTGAGGTGCGATAGGGAGCATGATCAAAACCTGTTTTATGAATCTCTTAAAAATTAATAAAAAGAGATAGAAAAAGAAAAAAAAACGCACAATACAGCATGTGTGCATGCGTGTACACACACACACACACAAAACAAAACCCACTAGATGTGAAAGTCCATAGTTCTTCTATGTAAAAATCATTATCTTGAATTCTAGACTAGGTGAAAATACTCTTTAATGTTGTATGAGACACCATTCTAAACACCCAAGGGTACCAACAGACTTGACTCAAAGGCAGTCCAGGAAGAACATTTATTGGTCACCAAAGTAACAAGTCTTTACTTAATTCAAAGGTTTGTTTTATTAAGTGTTTGTGTGTGTGTGTGTGTGTGTGTGTGTGTATGTGTGTGTGTGTCCCCAGGCATGCAGGAACACAAGGAGGTCAGAAGATGGCATCAAATCCTTTGGAGTAAGAGTTACAGACAATGGAGCTGTGGATGTGGGTGCTGGAAACTGCGCTTCAGTTCTTTGAAAGGGCAGCAAGGACTTTTAAGCACTAAGTCATCTCTCCAGCTGCCAAAGTATTAGTCATAAAGGTAACTTATGGTTTTATTCTATTTTTTGACAAGACGGTTATTATATATATTCTTGAGAAACCATGACTTAATTATCAACCAGAAGAAAAATAAAAGCTCACCATGATTTGAGCATGTCCATTAGGAAAAGAACTTGAAGAATCAGCATTGATTGGATCCTGACAATTTCTCAACCGGCATCTAAATGCATCTTGAACCTGTAGGGAGGAAAAAGAAAACATTAATTTTATTTTTTTCCTCGATAATAACTAGACACTGTCCATATTGGTTATCAATTATGAGAAAACACTACCTTTGCTTGTACGGTAGAAGACTCACTTTGTTACCTATTTTGGTTTACCTGTTTGTTTTTGAGATAGGGCCTCGTTATTTATCCCTGGCTAGCCTGGAATTGGTTATATAGATCAGGTTGGCCTCATGTTAACAGAGATCCACTTGCACATCTGCCTCCCCGAGTGCTGGAATTAAGGCCTACACTACCATGCCTGACATTGTTTATTTCACAATACAAATACAAGTGTGCATGGCTTTGCTCTCTGGCCAGGGTATTTTTCTCTTGCCATCATCTACCAGGGTTGTGTTGAAACTCTTCAGAGAACATGATAGCCATTTCTCTCGTGACCCTTTGTTATTCTTATCAGAGAGTGTTTCTTCTCCTGTTGTTATAAACCATGTGTATAATATTCATGGGGATTAACTATTGTGTGAGATTCATCCTGATTTTAACATGGCGGAAAATGGAATCACCATGCTGACTAGCATTAATTTAAGATTTTTCCTTTTCTGACTCACATAAGACCCTTTGGGGAGGACTATTCCTCTTTCTTCCTTCAAGTTTAGGTCCCCAGACACAAGAACAGGAAGCAACAGAACAGAAAGAAAGCACATTGATTGACTTGGGGAAAATCAAGTCTCTTTAGATAAGTCACACTTCCTTAACATCCTATGAGGTTCTGGATACAGCATGAGCATAGCGTAAGAGATTTCTAAGGACTCTACTTTAATTGTGGTGCTACAAAATCTCAATAGAGGCAAAGAGCAATGATTGTTTTCTTATTCCACGACACTTCAGCATCAGGGCACACATCCCACTTCCAGTGGTCCCTTAGGCCTCTTATAAGTTCTTGACAAATTTGTTCATAGGTGGCTACTTATCCAAAATCAATAGACAGGTCTTTTTTTTTAAAAAAAATCATCTGACTTCATGTGTTTCATAGTCTCCTTCTCATCTACTACAATCTGTTCTACTATTACGGAAAACATAGCTGATGTTGTGTTTTCCCTATACGGGGGCATTATTTTAGAGATGGCAGAGTAAGCCTGTGTGGATCTTTTGAAAAGCACAGCTCGTCTATGGCCATACCACCCTGAACGCTCCCGATCTAGTCTGATCTTGGAAAAGCACAGCTCTATAACCTCATGTCTCAGTTTGGATGCGAGATGCGTATAACATATATGTTGACCAGGAAACAAACAAATGTAAATGAAACAGAACAGAATGGATCAAGGCCAGAGTCCGTGAACTTGCTTTTTGTCTTCCTCTTACCCAGTTTTGAGTCATCAATACTCTCCCCAAATTGCAATTAGGATCTGGGATATGGACTTGAGTAGTCGCTATCACAGACTACCCTGCCAGCCCAATAATGAGATCTTCCCCATACCTTCTCCCCACCTAGGGTTCTCTGCCTTGTGGGGCAGCCAATTTCTGTGAAGTGGGACTGAGAGCAGATGCCTTGTGATCGCTTCTATTGTCTAATGCTAATCTTGCTAATCTCAGATTCTTCTAAAAGAATGATCAGTTCCCAGATACATTTCCTTGGCTCAACACAATGAGTGTCCAGCTGCACTGAAATCTATTCTGATTCCTTTTCTGAAGACCCAGATGAACAGGAGAACTGTTCATCCAGTTTCTCTCAGTGAAGCAGACAAGCCCTGGACAGAACAAATGACTCTTTCAGCCTAAATATCTTTGGGAAAATCCTTTTTAGATCAAGAAGTCATTGGGGGTTATAAGAAGACACAACAACAACAGAAAATTGGGAATGAGTTCATTGTTTGCCAGGTTCTCACTATTTTTCACTTACTCATAAGTCTGAATTAGGGAAACTAATTATTGCTTCCTTTTTTTAAAAAAAAACATAAGACATTGTCAGAAAAGTAGGTCTATGCTAAAAATCTGTTTTTACAAAGTAACAATTAAAGAACAATTTATAAAGGATAATAAATAATATGTTAGGAACATTGTCTTTTGGGAGTTTGTCATGCAAAGATGTCCTTCAAAGCTATTTCGAAATACCAGCATATATAACACAGGCAACACTGCAGCGGGAATGAAGGTTCCCATGTTTCACTATCACTGTCTTCTTGATGTTGCTAGTTGAAAGGTGCTTTGATTTATTTTGTTATGATAAGAACGTCATCGAAGTGTTACCATGTTGGAACGTGGGATTTTGGCTGACATAAATATGTGTTCCTGGTCCCCGGTCAGTTATATTTGGCTTTAGAATAAGCGATTTCTTATCTCCTTCAAGAGGGAGAGAGCTGTGTGTCTGCACTGACAGGAGCAACATCAAGCATCAGTTTCACTGGTCCTCGCTAAGTGTTCTTTATTTTGAAGTCATTGCCAAATAGTGGTCAAAGATTTTGTGGCTGACATTAAAATATGGAAAAATAAATTCTGTAAAGTTCTCTTCCAAATCATTGTCTGATGGATGGAAAGAGATATGAAAGAAATCTCTCTCTCTCTTATTTTTTCAAAGCATACACTTAGACATACACAAAAATCAATACTTTGACTGAAAAACTTCAAATGCAACAGTGGACTAAGGGAATGTCTACCCTGGACAGTGACATCAGCTTTATCAGTCAATGTAGTTCGAAAGAAAGAGAAGACAGAAAAGCATACAAATTTTCCACTGTGTTTAAGGTCGTTTTAAGGTTTTAAAGAATCAGATTCTAATATATTTTTAGTGGAGAACTCTCATTCATATGGATTTCTGGGAGAAATTTTATTTGATTCCAAATGTTTTATTTGCTTTTTTTTTTTTTAAATATGAAAACACACCGAGGCTATCTAAATGAATTGGCATTAAATATTTGTTCAACGCTGCGGGAGGAAATGATGAGACAGGATGCACAGGGCTCATCTCCTTACCACAGAGGGGCTTAAGGGAAGATAGTATCTGAACAAGGTTCCAGTCACACGTTAGCATTTTGATAATTGAATTTTCTGGCAGGTAAACAGAGGTTTTTGTCCTTGGTGAACTAATGTGAATTATACCCATGAAAAACAGGAATTGTTTGAAATCCAAGTTCTAGAGAAACATAAAAATAAATAGCTAAAAGAAAAAAAATAGGTCATTCTATGCCATACTAAAATTAAAGTCTCCCCTAATTTCCTATGTCAATGTTATATTTACAAGGCTAAACAGTAAATGTCCTTGGTTTACTATTTATGAAGAACTAATTTCTTACTTAACAGTTTTATTGAAAGTTTATTATTAGATATTGTCATTACAAATATGAGCTCCTGTGAAATTAACATTTCAAAACCTCTTTGGAAGCTAGTAAACCCAATTTTTAAATGAATCGGTGGGGGAACTATGAAATATTTAACATTAATTATGGCATACTTTGTATCTAGCTTATAAAATGTCTTCTCTTTGAAATATTCTGAAATAGGTCTGTCATTCTAAGTAATGATCAGCCAGGCCTAAAAGTAAGAGAGAGTAACAAGGAGCAGATATATAACTAACTTTGAAATATTTAGGGGACTTTAACAGAGTCTGATGGTCTGTAGTGAAATTTAGAAAAGGAGACAGACAGAGACATCGTTATGAATACAATGATAGGTATCAGCGCTGTGTCTATTTAAGTTTCAAACCACAGCTAGGGGCTGGAGACTGGAAGTTGAGAGAGTCTTCCATGACAAGCCCTAGCCCTACCTCCACCCCCTGAAGAGAGTGACAGTCTGGGAAGGAAACTAGCCAAGATGGTTGTGATGAAGACTTGATAAAGATGCTAAAGTCTAGCTCTCCACAGTCGAGGGTTTCCGATGGGGATGCAGACTGGGAAGGGCTCAGTTTCCTTGAAGGGCTGAGAATTTGACCATGCTCAAGTGAGTATAAGGGAAACATAGCATGCATGCGTGCATGAGTGTGCGCATGCGCGTGTCGTCTTCTTTTTTGGGGGGGAGGGGGTTCACAAGAGTAGGAGAAGGACCTGGGAAGTGAGTATGCATGATGTGAACTTCCCAAATAATCAACAAAAATACTATGTTGGAAAAAAGTGCCTAGAGTGGAATCAGTCTTTCTCCTGGATGAGATGAGTTCATAACAGTTTGCAGAGGAATGTCTTCCTCCTGTCTCTCCCTCATGGGCTGCAACATTCCGGTTTCCTCAGCAGCAGCGAGTTGAGGGCTTTTCAATTGGTCTTCACTCCAGAGACAGCTGGCAGAGAGTTACTGTGCAAAGTCCATGCCAGATTTAGAAGTTGCAGGGGAGGAGCACCCAGCACCATTGGCCGTGTTACAAATCCCAGAAGCCTCGCAGGGAAGACTTGCATGGTTTGAATCAAGCTCTGAATTTAGCTGCTCAACTGCTCAGACCAAATTTTCACCTCTTAAAAAATAAGACAGTGTTACCTCAAGCTACCCTTCATGAATTCTTATGAACCCCCAAGATCATTTTAAGTCAGGAATACACAAGTTTTAACCTTGCACTTGTGTGTTATTATTTCTGGGGGAAGAAGATTTTTTATTTATGCTATGTGTTTTCTTAAGTCTTATGTCTACAGTCACATCTGTTGTTTTATTCTTGAACAAATGGCACAGATGTCTTCAACATAATACTCTATTTTATAGTTAATCATTAGTGAATGAATAAGTCTCAATTCTAGAAACACTATGCAATTGACTTAAGTAACACAAAGGACTTGGCATTTAAAAAATATTACTGGACTTCCTCCTAGTGAAATACAACAAACAAACAAACAAACAGGAAGGTTTGTTGTCTGCTTTGCAATGAAAGCTTCAGAGTACATTCTCAGATTCCAGCCTTGATGGACCTATACTGGGTTCCCCTAACTCTGGAGGATCTACCAACTACTATCTGAAATTTCTATGCCTTTGACCTTTGAATTAGCCTTTTATGTCCCTCTTTGGGGCACATGGAAACTTCTTTAGATGATCTTTCCAACACACAGTCTGAAAAATGAAGTGGTGTTCCTTTCATGTGCAAATGTAAGGGGGCAAAAGAGAGGAATCATATGCTAGACACCATGCCTCACAGCTTCAGGGGAGGCATCTCATTCCAGCCTGGCACCATAACCTTTGAGGCAGACAGGCTTCTGGCGATGCATAGAGGAGCAAGCTCACACTTAGATACAAGAAACTTGCCCAACATCATGACAGGTGACAGACTTGAAGCTAGAACCATGTTTCTTGCCCTAAAAGTCCTCCTCGTTCTTGGACACTACTCTGCTTCTATCTTTTCAAATTTGCTGAACAAAGAAAGATTGAACTTGTTCAAGCCAAAGAATGAACCGAAACAAAAAAAGACATTACAAAAAGGAATAACTAGATATATTTCCATCTTATCCCTTTAGTCAAGACACAAGACTTCCTGTACTAGTATAAGAGAGCTAGAAGGTGAGATCTTGAGTACTTAGGGGAGGGAAGTGGGAGCTGCCTGTCAAGTTGCCAGTGTCCAGAAGCCTCTGCTCCCGGACACAGCAGCACGATGTTGATCCCCAGAGTTGGGACAGCTGGAAGGAAAATGTGACTGGAAGAATTTAGAGGAATCATAAACCACAGTTGGATGTTCCCTGGCAGGCTCGGCAGTGGATCAAGTTGTGTTTTAGGCTCCCTGTGTCTGAACATGTTCACAGGAGCCTCCTCTTTTGCCAGATTTCACGGCTTCGTTAACCTCTTGTCCTTCTGGACAGACATACAGATAAAGACTGAGAAGGATGAGGATGTTCTGCATGTAAGTGGAATTGTGACAAACCCAGGAAAGCCTAACCTAGAAGCTGGAAGGTTTATACTTCCTGGCCTAAGAAGCTGGATGTGGGGTGGGGTGAGATGGTGGTGCCTGAGGCAATGCTGTAAGCTCTACAGCAAGGTGTTCCAGGCTGTGTCAGTCCGTTCTTCCTGCCAAGGCTTATTTTGTTGCTTCTTGTCATTCTCCTACTTTAAGGCACATGCTTTGTTTTACTAAAAACAAAACAAAACAAAACAAAACAATGAAATCTTCAAATGAGTTTCTTTGGGCATATTCCATTCAGCCTGAGAAGCACAAGGTGTCAACACATGACTCAATTGTCTCCTAACTCATGTGCTAAGTGTCTGCCTTCCAAGCAAGGGGTTCCAATCAAGCCCTGGCCCTCTCCACAACTGGCCACTTACTAACTTTATAAAATACATTTCAGATACCATTCGGAGAAAGTAACCATAACCAAGGCCACCAAGTGCTTTAACTAGAACTCTGACATGAGGGAAGGAGAGAACAGGTAGGGAGGGATGGAGGGAGGGAGGGAAGGAGGGAGGGAGGAAGGGAGGGAGGGTGAGAAGAGGGAGGGAGGGAGGGAAGGAGGAAGGGAGGGAGAGAGAGAGAGCACACGATTCATGTTCATTTTCAAGACTTTTCTGCAAAATTTCTTCACAGGGTTGAATGAATATTTGAGGCCTCACTTCGCTCAGCCTGGCCTTCATGTCAGAGCTTGGGAGAGAGAGGAGAGAACGAAGGCTCTGACTAATATCATGGACCAGCCACAGGATGTACACACAGGCACGACAAGCCCATCCATACAGGGCTCAGCATCCTTTTCTCCCTTCTATTTAGCGGCAGGGTTTTCTTGGAGATTATTTTGTAGCACAATCTTGTTATTTTCCCCCATCTGACATCAAGCTGTAAGATTGTCTTAGAGTCTGGCACAGCCAGAGACAGAGATGAGAATAATGTGCAGGGACCAAGAAAGTGGTTTCCTAGCAACGGGAACTATTTCAAAGGTTTCATAACTCTTGTGTAGTTTCATTTCCATAGCAATGAGGAGAATAGTAAATAGTATGTGTTCTTATCTGTTCAAGCCAAATGAATTCTAATCAGCCAAAGCAGGAAATATCTATCTATTTGTTCTACTAGATTCAATTTGATTAGTTAGAACACATTAGTGTCTAGGCTGTACATATTGTTTTGTGATAAATCAGATACCTAAATATTTCTAAACATTTTTTTTTAATCTTCTTTTTTGTTTTGTCTTCTGTTTTCCTTAGAAACATTTGCTAAAAACAACTAAAAAAGACAAAGGTATTTTAAAAGAAGCAACTACAGTGTTAAGCAAAAATTAGTATTTAATACTAAGTTTATCAGGTCGAAGGATCAAGGACAGGTCTTTAGAGAACCACTTTTCTTTTTATACAGGTAAATAGACAGCTCAGTGGGTGAGTGTTTGCCTTGTAAGCATAAGAAACTGAGTTTGATTTCCTAGTGCCTATGTAAAAGAACTGGCACAGCTCAAACCTGCAATCTGCTCTTGGGTTAGAGGAGGGCTCAGAGACAGGAGGATTCCCTAGAGCTCATTTGCCAGTCTACCTAACCAAAAGGGGAGATCCTGCTTTAGTGAGGGAGTCATCTCAAGGCAGAGAATGACAGAGGACTGACAGCCTGCTTTGGTCTCCACATCTGAGTACACAGGCAGTACCCTGGCACATTAGCATGTACCACACCTACTCAAACACATAGAAGTTGAGCTGTCCACATCAGTGCTATTATTTCTCTCTTCTTCCCAGATTGGACATTATTTTTCTTTTAACATTGAGCTCATTAAAAGCCAAATCACACCTAAAATAGTCTTCTGCATATTATGTTCTAAATGTCATAATTCTAGTCTTTCATTCCTCCATAAAGTACAAGGCTGTCTTTCATTCTCTTCCACAAAGATGTTCCAACTCAATATGAGTAAGAACAGCAATAACTAAAACAAACAAAACAAAAACAAACAGACAAACAATAATCCCAAATTATGTTAGTGTATACAAAATAGACAGGAATAACAATATGTATGTACCCAGTCTATACATCAAAAGTATTTTTTTTAACCTTGGCTGCATATTTTCAAGAAAGAAAAAGTCCATACAAATTATATGAACTTATTCTGAAGAAAACAGCAGAGAAGCAAACAGGTGAGACCAGCAATAAAGACAAACAGTATTCCTAGGTCTCCTGGGGATTGTCAGCGACAAATTGTAAATTAAGAATTTAAAGCTGCACATTACAACTCAGTATTTCATAAACACTATGAAGCTTGCATTGGTGTATTTTATGGCAAAAGTATTGAAAAGAGGCACAGAGTGCCCAGGCGGGTGTTCCTTTTCTCTTACTTTATATTCAGTGTTAGGGCAACATGGTCACAATATGAGCCAGGCTCCCTGCCAATGTCTGTAAATACACAGGTAGGTTCGAAAGAAGCTTTGCTTTCAAGGAATTGTGCTGTGCTATGTTACATGTAGTGTACAAAATACTTTAACTCATAAAAATTTAAAAACCCTCAGCTCTTTAAAAGCAAAATTTCTCGTAGGAATTCTGAAGATTTCTGAAGATCAATTTTCTGAAATATATTTATTTTTTAGGAAGTTTACAGACTCTTTGTATGGATTAATGACTAAGGGAAAAAAATGAGCCTGCAAAAAATATGTTCGTTGTAGTGTAAGAAATAAAGAATGCTCTAACAATTCACTGTAAATTTATATGCAATATACTCAGGTTTAATTTCCCACTGAACAATATCTGAGGAAATGGCCATGCTTTGGTTCCTACTAATAGAGAAAATGTGTATTTATAGGTATCTTATTTAGTAGAAGCATTTATGTTATCATTTGACTTAATCGCACTTAAATCATGGTTTTGACAGTTAACAGTCTGATTTGAAAGCGCTGAAAAGTTCTGATGGGATTAAGGATTTCTCTGCCAAATATTTTTCTCCCGGCAAGTAGCAAAAATTTGATAATGAGCCATCATAATATCTGTCACTTAGAATTCTATTTATTTTTGAGCATAGCCTAACACCACCTAAAAAAAGATATGGGCTGGGGATGTAGCTCCTTGGATAGAGTGCTTTCCCAGCATGCACAGGGCCCTGGGTTCTCCCAGCATGCACAGGGCCCTGGGTTCAAGCTCTAGCACTACATAAAACTTGCATACTAAGTTTGAAGTTAGCATAGGCTACATGAGGCTATGTCTTTAAGAAAAGAGAGAAGTAATGTAAAGATAAAGTACTTGTCTATTCCTTAATAACTAGAGTTAATTTCTTCTGAAAATTGAATGCACATACTTCTTGCACCTTGCTTAAAGCCAGCAATAGACCATCCTTAATTGTCAATTGAAATGGTTCTGTGCCTATTCATTTAGAAGATTCTGTTAAAATGATTAGGGGAGTGTTAATACAGATGATCCACAAGATAGTCATAATTGGAAAAGAATATAATCTAAATTATCATTCGATTTCTTTTTAACCTTTATTACTTTTCTATATAAAGAACGTGATATTTAGGAGATTTTAGGAGTGATATTTTAGGTTTAAAAAAAAAGGTGAATAAGGCTTTACAGTTGTAAGCTACTTTAGATTTTGAAGCAGTGAAATATCTTCCCCTTGCAAGATGAAGTCACACTTTATCGGTTTTCATGGGTTCCCATCCTAGAATATTCTTAGAATACACCTGTGAGTTTATTGATGACATCTGTGCCTTCCTGAAATACAGCAGAAATGTAGTTCTTCCCACCCAATAAATCAGGATAAGGCCTCTTGTTACCTTCACGCATCCTTGTAAAACAATAGGGCGTGCGCTCAGATGCACACACATTTTGTGATTTGTGCAGCACAATATGCTACTCAGACAAGCTAGCTGATGCGAACCGACAGTCAACTCTTCTCAAAACCACTCCCCTGGCGTGGTGTCAGCGTGTTCTTTGCTTCCTCACTCATTCCCAGAGTAAACACTGAAGTGACTCAGAAACCTGTAAATACTGTGTCAGTCAGTGCTTGCAAGCACTCAGAATCATTTTCACCCTGGCTGGAAAACAATATTTTATCCCTTGGCAACACTTATCTGTAGTCAATCATTGTCTTACATTTTTAGTGTCTGTAGTGCTGAGGAGTCTTCCTCCTCCTTTTACTGGAAATAAACTCGAACTGGGATCCAGAGGTGCCCTGACACTGTAGGCATATGGTACTTACGGACCATTACTGCCTGTAGTATCTTATCATAGGCAGGAACTATAGTTGTTAATGTAAATGTCCAAATCGAAATAATTTCTCTTTAGTAGCTTTAAGATGCAATGTATTCGCATGTAAAGTAAGAGTAGTTAATGATAGGGATGAGGATCTGTTGCTTGCAGTCACATCAATGAGGAGGTGGTTAGCAATAGCATGGGATGTTTATGACCAGTGCCATTTAAGGGATACCTACCCTTACCCTGTCTCCCTCTAGTTTCTCCAGCATCCCTGGCTCACTCCATCTGTCTTGAATCTGATCATTCTGGCCTTCAGCATCTCTGGATGTGGTTTTTCTTGTACAAATCCATGTATTTCAACCTAATCGCGTACTGCGTGCCAAAGCCTCATGAATTTCTGCTTAATGCTTCTTTTCTGCTTTGAATCTTAAGCAATTGTCAGTGGAAAAGATGAACTTGGTCTGAAGACCAAGATTACAATGGAAGATCATGCTGGTTAATTAAGATACACCTTCCCTCTTTTCCTTATCTCGGTTTACAAAAGAAATCTATGTCTCACCTCTCTCCGAAGAATGCAATGGACCATGACTATCACAAAGCCTTGCAGTGAATCAAACACGGCAAAAAGTATCTGAAACAATATGGAGCGTTTATCTGTCATGGCCAGAACTGCAGACATCCATGTCAGAGCCAGAAGTGGTAGCACCACACAGGAGCTCCAAAGAGAGGCCCTGTGGAAAAGAAAAAGAAAGCAACATGACGTAGTTGCATGTCATGGTCCAGGCCATAACCGAACCCCCCACTTATTCTCCCACAAAGCATTCTTGTGTGTGACCCCAAGACCATTAGCTTGGAAAGCACAAAGCAGATAACCCTTGAAAATTTTACTTATGATTTATAGACTAGCCCACAAAAAAAAAAAAAAAAAGGTAGTTCTCAATTAAGATTCGCAAATATTAGCAAACACGATTTTTTCCCATTATAGCATTTTCTCACATGCACGGTAAATATTTGTAATAAGAAAATGTAAATGATTGAGACTAACATGGCGTTACTGGCGGTGGTGGCTGACAAAGCTGTTGTAGAAACTACTCCACACTTGGCACATTTGAGCGTCAAACCGCTATGAGGCTCACTCATCTGACTGCAAACAAACAGAACACCCACAAAAAGAACAAAAATATTGAATTGTCACCAAAAAAAGTTGCAGCTGCAAGTTAGTTTTTAAAAGACGATTTCATGCAGGAAAAGTATATTTATCAAGGATGAACATTCTAGATCATTTTACAGATGCAATTACACCATGTATCACCCCTGCAACACTCACTTGTTAACAATCGGGGCCTTGGTAGCATGAGAAGTATGTTTCCATCATGGGTCTTACAGATGTCCCTGTGTCTGTAAACTACAATTGACTAACACCTTGTGTTAAATATATGTATGTGCTTGCATAGACAGATAGTCATAATCCTTTATTCAGACCCATGGTAAATAAACATATGAGGACTCCCAGTTTAAAAGATTTTCATTGTCATCTGAAGAAGTTTCAGATGTCTGGAAGACCTCCCGAAATATTAACACTTATGGCAGGAAGTCTAAGAAAGTAAGGTATGTATTAAATATATTCAAATGTGAGAGATGTATCTCTACCAATTCCTATTTTGAACTTTTTTACTAGTGTATGTTCAAATTATAAGGTGATCTGAATGTAGGGGCTGATGGAACTTGATGAAAGACTATCTGTTTTCTACAGTAATAAAACATATTTATCATACTAATTAAGTTCAAAGTAAGAAGCTTCAACCATGCAACATGTAACAGCCTACATTGCCCTAAGACGTTTTGCAGGTGAATTCAGATTCAACTAATATTGATCTTATCTATTGCTTTATGGAAGCAAAATGAGGCTACATAGACTTTCCATGGATTTCCCCTGCAATATTGTTCCCTGAAACATTATGTGTTTATGAATATATAAACCGCACAAGGAAATTACTTGAATCAAACATCAAAACGCCTTGGAATTAATTTTCTGTTCTGTAGTTCTATACTCAATTCCCACATAGTATTGTGTCTAGAACCTGTTTGCCCTGGACATTTTTCAGCTAGTGTTACAGTGCAGCTGTGTTCTCATATAATAAGTGGGAGAGGAGAGAATGCTTGATTTCTTTGAAATGGGCACATCCATTGGTAAACAGTTCTTAGATGGGATAGTAATCCTGAAATACATCATACATTGATCAGCAGATCTCGTGAAAAAAAAAAAAATCAAGGTTTTGCAGTTAGGTTGTAAATTGCTCACTTCACTGATATAACGAACCCAGGATTTGGGTCACAAACACACGTGTACACAAACTTTTTAAAGCTTCACAGATCGATCTGACAATAAGAAAGACCATGGCGGCTGTAAAGCTACACTTGAGTCTCTTTCTTTTTAAGCTTAAACACATCATTATTAAAAAGGCATGTATTCATCATTTATTATTTCCTTTACCACAGGAGATAGGTGTGCCTTGAGCGTGGATGTAGCTATTTCTCAATGTAAGGGTACTTTTTTCTTTGGGTAAAAATTGAATAACCAAAGATTACTAAGTACTTTGATAAGTACTCAGGATAACAAGTATCTTAATCCTGAAAACATGACTGAAGCATGAGGTTTTCTGATAAATTTAAACCGAGGTTCCAAATATTTATTTGTCTTTATTTGAGGTCTGTAGTGAGCTAAAAGGCCTACATGTACTTACCTGACATTAAGCCAGTTGGGCAACAATGACATACCATGGACAGGAATGGTGTAAAGTGAAATACCCAGAAAAATCTATTTTTTTTTCTGAGTTTATGTGACCTGTACATAAATTAATGAAATGTGGAAAACATATACTCTAGATTCTCAACTGAGTTCCTGAAAGATGTACAATATAATTAATCTTGTGTTTAGTTATTTCTACTTAGCATTTTATATAACATATACTATCATTTTCAATAAATTCTACTTGGTAAACATACGTTATGTATTAGAAAACTTTTAATATAGTTTAGATGTTACACAGCTTGTCAAGCTTTTGTATTATTTATTAAACATTTATTCATTCATTCCTTTATAAATATTTATTGAGCACAAAATATATGCTTGAATACTTCTAATAAGGGATTATAAAGTATAAACAAGTCAATAAATTTAGAAATAGGAAGAAATAGAAGAATGCATACGTTGGCCCTATATTCTACTATAAATAATGTCATCTAGTTTCAGAAAATATGCTCTCTCTCTATACTTATATAAACATATTTATATATATATATATATATATATATATATATATATATTCAACTAACCTGAAATTGTCAACTTTACAATTAGTGAAATCAATTACTAAGCCAGTCAGCATCAACTCTGTTCTATGCCTTCTTGGTGCATCTGATTAAGCTCCTCGCTGATGTCTTTATTACTCTCTTTGCTGCTTCTCTGAGGACTAAAATTAACTTCACACATCCAAAGTATTTATAACAGTTTCCTTTACTCACACTTCAGATTAGAGAACAAACTCAACTCTCTACAGACTTAGTTTACCTTAGAGTTTCTATTTGACAAATGTCACTTAAACTAGGTTGTTACCTCGACAGTCCTCTGCTCGGGACAGTGATCAGAATTCTACATGTAAAATCTTCCTCTTCTTTGCCCTCACTGGAACGGAAGGACACTATGAGGGTTTGCCACCGAAATCCATGTGACTTGTAAGAATGCTTTTAGAATGAGAGGTTCTCAATTATAACCACCATTGCCAAGATGTAGATTAAGATCAGTAATTTAAACTCATACCCCGGCAATGTCATCTTTACGTCTCGGTTTATCACTTACAAAGAGCAACATGATTTCAACCTTGACGGCATGCACAAAATAATGAAGTGTGAAAAGAACCACGGGCCACAGGCTGAAGACTCCTCAGCATTTTAATGATCTCATCTCCTTTTCAGACCTCACTGTCTTGGACGATGGGATCATAGGGACCTTTATTGCCTATGTTACTTCATCATCAGATCCACTGTTTGTTGAATAGGGCATGCCGTTTGCTAATGCTCTTGTGAAATCGTTATGTGCATTACTTCATATATTTAATGAGGCAAAAGCAATTTTCCTATTTAATGCATGAGGAGACTGGGTTTCCTGAAGGAGGAGGTAGTATGCCCGGAGACCCATGTGTGCAGCTGGTGCGCTGCTGAGTTTTGAGTTCGAATATCTCCTTTAGAAAATGTTCATGCCAGTAGTAACAGCCTGTTCTCTCTACCCGGCACTTAGTCTGATCAATGGTTACTCCGTTCCAGCCACAAGTGGCAAACTCCATGGAAAGTTCATATCAAATGGCATAAAAACTCAGTGTTGACAGTAAGTTCAAGATGATTTAGAAACTGATCTGAAATGCATGCCAGCATGTAGTTTAAAAAGTGAAGCTGTGGGGGGAAAGACCATCTCCTGATGTTTTGATTTACCATTGTACTTCCAAGGTTTTTAAATGAAAAGCCATTAAACTTAGTCTTTTACTGGGGAAAAGAACTACCTGAGTTATCTTACTTTATAATCATCACATAAATTATAAAACCAGGGAGATCTTTAATGCATCACCAGTAAGAGATCGCATACTATGACCTTTTAAAAAATATATCATAAAATGTTTTTAAAAGAGAACATTTATGGGAATATATTTTGAATAAAGGTACATTTTTTTCCAAGATAGGAGAAAGTTGTAATTTTTAGGAAGAAAAGACCTAAGAGGAAATCAAGGGAATTAATCTCTCACTTAAATGTCCACAAATACATAGAAGGGGGTATTGCTGTAACCTAAATGCTTCTACATGTGAAGTGCTTGTTGATACAGTGATAACAGGAAACATAAAATTGCTGTTTTTATAGGTTTTGTAAATGGCTAAGATGGAAAACTAAAAATTACACATTTATTTACACTAAAGTATATTTTAAATGTAAAAGGAATGCAAATATATGATAAGAATAATGTTTGGTACATATTTATTTTAAAGTGATTGATTACGTGAATTTTTTTCTGGTCTATACACTTAGTTAAAGAGAGCCCCCCATCACTATTTTACTCTATTTAGTTTTACTTGTCCTGATTCAGTCTTGTCTCAAACTGGCATTTTGTTTAATCTAACTCCTATCTTTGTGAGCAAGAGTTTTCGGCCTTGAATCTCTTACCTTAGGACAACTATTTTGAGTCTACACTTGGCATTCAAGATTAACAGACAGGCAAGCAATATGCACACCTCTATCTTCTTACATAACATCTACTGTTATTCTCAATAAATCACCCTTGGCAAACATTTTATGTGCTAGATTTATTACTTCTTTTATGTAATATATTATATCAGAGAAACTTTAAATGACAGGATCACCAGGTTCCAGACACACTAGTACATCCAAAGCAGAGTTCAGGGAACAGTTCCAAGTGAGTGACAAGTTAGACCTGGACTAAAGAACCTTCAAAATCCACCAATGGCAGCTTACCCGGCTCTGTGTTTGAGCTTTTTATCTAGGATCCCATCTCTGGAAACAAGTTTATTAAATACCAAAATGCCAATCACCATGTTGACCTGTCAAATAGAAACAAAGTTGACCTTTCAATGATACTGAAGGGGATCAGGTTCCCTTTTTCTCCAGAAAGCAAGACTTAAACCCTCACGGAGGTGCATGATTCTGAAGAGCTGATGTGAATCACTTCTAAAAGGCACAGTGAGCAGTTCAACAGCGGTGTGTGCCTTTAACATTTAAAGTCCATTAAACACACTCAATTTCCATGGTTTGCAGCTTAACATGGTGAAATTAACCTTCAATTGCCTTGCATTTAAATGGTACCAGACTCCATCTATCTGGCATTATTCTTTCCTAGGAAACTTTGACTAAAACAATGGGCTCAATGAGTTTATCTATGCTTAAAAGCCAAAGTACTTTAAGTCTCCCAGCAAGGGGCTGGGCTGAGGCTAGGCTAGGCATGGAAGGTACCAGGACATGTTACTGTCCCCAGCAGGGAAGACAGAGTCCAAGTCACACTAGCTACTGTTTGGCTGTGTTCTGTGTAGGGGTAGATGGGGCTGTGGTGGGGGTGGGGGTGGAAGTTGCTTTCTGAGCTCCCTTTTCTAAGACAGGAAGGCCTATTCAATCTCCTGATTCCTTCAGGAGATCGTCAGTATCAGGAGATGCGGACATCAGTTTTTAAAATCCACTCTCCTGAGCACTTCTTAGCAATCTCTAAGACTTCCTTCCTCTCAGTTACATGGTTTTCTGCATAATACCAGCTGAAGTGAAATCAGTAAGAAAATGTTCTTTTTCAAGTGAAATTGTTAAGGCACCTCAAAGAAATAGTTATTGGTAGAAGGTGATGATAATGAATACCCATCCCAATCAGAAAACCAAAGAAGAGCCTTTTCTTTTCACCTTCTTTAGCCCTGTACCCTCTATCAGTGAACTAGAGAGTCTTATGCCACACTGACCCTTTTTTGCTAATAGGAGGTGGAAATCGTCCACTAGCTTATAGGAGAGAAATCCAAAGTGCGCCTGTTACGCAGTGATTTAGGATATGTCACTCTTAGTGTCTCAACAAAGATACCACTTAGTCAAGAGCATGACCACTGTACTTCACTATATTTGAACTAAGAGAAAACCTAAGTCCTATGGAGTCTATTAATTCATATCTTAAATAGGAGAATATATGACTAAGAGAGAGCCATTGTATTGGTGTTTTAAATATGTACATACTATATAGGATTATATGTATATTTACTAGTAGCTTATGAAAACTATTTAATTGATATTTTCCTAATAGTTTCAATTTCCCTATGCTCTTCTGTAATACTCATGTCACCAGTAATTCTTTCTTTCTTTCTTCTATCTATCTATCTATCTATCTATCTATCTATCTATCTATCTATCTACCTATCTATATCATCATCATCATCATCATCTTTGTTTCTTTGTTGCTTCTTTCTTTATGTATCTGTGTATCTATCTATCTACCTATCATCTATCTATCTATCTATCTATCTATCTATCTATCTATCTATCCATCTATCTACCTATCATCTATCTATCATCTATCACCATCACCTTTCACCTTTCTTTCTTTGTTTCTTTGTTTCTTTCTTTCAATTCATAGTCAGTTTCTGTTCCCCTTTGCAGCTTAAAAGAAAGAACAATCTTTAAAGGAAGAAAGACTTAAGTAGAGTTCTTAAGAAAGGCATTTCTAGCTTCCAAGTTATTGAATGAATCATTCAAAAAGCTGAAGGGTAATTATCTAACAGATAGTCTAATTGAACAGTGATATAAATCTTTGTGTTTAATTTATATCACTTCTTTCTTCCTTCATATTGGTAAGTCAGAGTGATATATATGAGGAAGAGTTGGGTGGGTGGGAAGGAGGGAGGGAGAAAGAATGTGGAAAACTGGTAGAAATTTCTGCCTGTTGTTATTTTAAAAAATAGGGAAATATTTTGTTATTCTAAAGGGAAAATACTTAAAATCTTTATATGTAACAGCTATTGGTGGGGTTTTTTTGTTTGTTTGTTTTTGTTTTTTGTTTTGTTTTGTTTTTTTTTCCGAAACAGGGTTTCTCTATGTAGCCCTGGCTGTCCTGGAACTCACTCTGTAGACCAAGCTGGCCTTGAACTCAGAAATCCACCTGCCTCTGCCTCCCAAGTGCTGGGATTAAAGGCGTGTGCCACCACTGTCCAGATATTAGTGGTTTTTAACTAAGAATAATATTGACCCTCAGGGAACATCTAAAAGTCTAGATATGTGTTAGACCGAGGGGGCGTGGTACCGAACATACTAGAATACACAGCTCTGACTATAGAACAGTGAAATACCCATTTTAAAATGCTTGCATCATTGAGGTTGAGACACTTTTATGTATGCATGTATGTATGTATGTATGTGTGCGTATGTGTATGTATGTAAGTATGTATATATACAGATGGATAAATGATAGATAGATAAAGACATTTGGGAGTGGCAATCTTGAATAAATCTCCCTATTCATAAATAAATACATTATTCAAAATTAATACAGAGGTGTGATGATAATAAAGGATTAGCATTTTATATATCATAGAGGAGGAGCGTATAAAATTAACTTGAGCTCCATCACATAGCTAAGATCACTGTAAAAGGAATTCTACTTTCCCAAATTTAATAATCTTTTGTACTTACATATGAATATTTTAGAGTAATGTAAGATTGAAGCAACTGATACTAAAATTAAAGTAACAAGTAATTGAACTTTAAATTTTCTGCCCACCAAACACTTGATCAAAATTGTCACTCTAAGTGAACTTCTGTAATATTTCTTTATTTTGCTAAGCATTCAAGTAAGTGAATTCAGAGTTTACCAGGACAACAGCGGCTGCAGGTCCAACGAAGGCATAGAGTAGTCCTCCTTCAAGAGACAGCCAGCAGCTAAAAATAGCATTAGATAAAACTAACAAAAATCAGTGATAAGCATCAGGCCACTGGATCGTGATGCCAACAGCATAGGCTAGAATTTCACCTTGCAGTGTTGGCACATTTCAAAGGTTTATAACTTAAACCCTAGAAGCCGTAGAAAAACCCAGAGTTAGAAAGAGCATTTCCTGAGTAAGAAACAGTACATATCTCTCACTGAAGAGAAACCTAACCACTGGGCTTTACCTTGAGACACTTAAAATATTTTAGACAAATGATTTATATTTTGCAATATCTACCTTTGTTCTCATTGCAAAGAGGCTATCACTTAACAAAATTCTGCTTTATCTCCTGACAGACTCTTTCAGAAAGTCTTTTTTGACTTTAGAAAGTCTTGGAAATGGAGTTTACCTGCTTTTCCTTGAGAGCCATTGAGATATTGGGAGAAACTGGTTTAAAAGAGATCAAGACAGGAAATGGATAACTGTTATTTATGCCCCTCCACCCCCTTTAATTTGACTGTTTCCCTGACTACCAAGAACGCTCACTGGACGAAGATTGTGAATTAAAATGAGTGCAGCTGTGTTTGTTCCATAGACTAACTTCACCAAGATATGCAGGCTGTCAATGATGGAGCTAGGGAACTCTTTTGGGTAAAAATGTTCATTCTCTGAATCAAAAGGAAATAAAGAGTCCAGAGGGCGCAGCATGGGATGTCCGCAAACTGGAGCATCCGACACCCATGGTCCAGGAGGGTGATGAGAAAAGTGTGAGGAACTATATCTTACTGCTCCTGGGCAGCCATGACATTACCTCATGCAACTGTTTCCTGGTACTTTATTATCTCAGTCCATGCAGCCAATGAGCTGTCTTCAAAAGTTGCAATATGAACAGTGACTGTTCTACGTGTCTCCTAACACTAGTCTGCTCCATAATTATTGACGGGGTGGTACCATAATGGATGCAGTTGTCAAAACTCACAGAAAACCATACGTTTAAGAGCATAAATGCGATTCTCTAAGTTATACCTTAAAGTTTTAATCTAGTAGTTATATACACAGACAGAAACACTAGTATGCATAGCTACATATGTGTACAATAAATATATGTGCATTTATTAAAAGATCAATGCAATACTTGGTATGATTTTGACCTTTACGAACTTGAAAGTAGGAACCATAATATCTATAATACCAAATAAAGTGTTTTTACAAATACTTGACATACACTGACATAGTTACCTTAATAGAAAAAGCAATAACTTAAAGTAACCACGCTATAGTAAATAGTAGTCCTTAAATAAATGCCTAGCATTTTCTTTCAGTGGTATTGACTGCATATAAAATCAAGAACTCCAAAGATAGGAATTTCCCCAGCTCCAAGATGGTGTCATTGTATGGGGGTTGAAGTGACGCCCTTTTCCACACTCCTAATCAGCCGAGTGTAACATGTGGCCTCATTATCAACAATGCTTAACTTATATCTGGAAACAATTACAGAATATCATGTTGTTAAGTTTATTTAATAGTATGCATATTCTTCAAACTCATTTATATCTTCAATATGAAAATCAGTTCATTAAACGATGAAAGCATAATGCCTTAAATTAGAAATATTAAAGTTAATCTTTACTATAAATTACTTCATAGACATTGTGAGCATCCTAGGCATAAGATGGTCCATCACACTCCTCTCTAATTTCTTACATAGCCTAGGTAACTTCTAATATGGACTCTGGCTCCTGACCAATCAATTGCAGTATGATATCACTATAAAGCAGAACCTGAAATAATAGCTAATGATAACTGGAAACAACGGTATTCGTAACTGATGGAAGTCATACCCTAAAACATAACAGAAAAATATTACCAGTTCTAAAAAAGAGTATTTAAGTTTTGATATGTTCAGTGCATATTGATATATCTTTAAAGGAAAATATGCTGGTCTTAGGAAGAACTAGAAACAGAAATGAGGAAATGAGGATTCTGATTGGAGCTGCATTGCTTCCTTCACTTTTGTGCATATAAGCCACCTCACATCATTCTGAGAGCTTCTGTCATTGTTAATGACTCAGTGACAACGTGAGGAGCATCAACAGCCAAGAAAAATAAAGCCTGTTTGGTAGTTTCCATAATGATCAAGAGGGGTAGCATTATAGATGGACTTACTAGTGATCTGTGCCATATCCTTTCGTCCTGGTGAAGCCTACAGACGTGGCCACTACTAAAGCTGGCAGCCCTGCAAGAAAAGCAAGGTGACACTTCATATGCAGCTATAGCTACCGTGGACACTTGCCCAGGACAAACCTGAACAGACTCCAGACACTCAGATCCCAGCAAGTACACCTCACAAGGTACATATACTGAAAACTCTCTATCAAGTGTAAAATGATGAGAGACAGGTGGAATTTACTTATTCACTTTACCTTCTGATTGCGAACTCCATCCCCTCCTAGTCCCACCTCACACAGGCCCTGCCCATCCTGCTCTCCTCCTCCTCTGAGAAGGGGAAGGCACCTCCTGGGTACCAACCTATCCTGGCACATCAAATCTCTGCAGGACAGGTGGATTTTTTTTTTTTTTCGACTTAGTGGACTTCCCTGGTGTTGCTAGGTTACCACTGCATTTCACATGGTTTTAAAGAGAAGTAATAAAACAGTTCTAGTGTATCTTTTAAGTTATTCTTTTCTCTAGGGGTTGACACTGTTATAAAGGAAATCTACAGTTATAAAACCAGAAAGGCAGAAAACTGGATACCCTGGTGGCATGGACTGTGGTAGGAGTGGAACATTCAGATAGTCACATCTTGATCAAGACCAAGTTCAACTTATAATAAGATCCCCCAAAATACATTTTATCACTTGACATTTTCTTTTCAATTTACTCATAACAACAAGGATGCAGGGATAGAGAACTCAATTACTTGAAAATCTAAACCGATTCTGACCTTATTTCACCACACCCATAAACATATTTGAATATTCAGCATTTTTAAGAAGGTCATGTTTGTGTGTTCAGTTTCCCCTCCTCTTTCTTCTTATCTCTAATGGGGAGTAGCCATGTTTTAAAATTAATACTGAGAACTATATATATATCATATAAATTATACTTGGGATACTCCTCTCCCTCCTCATCCTGCATGCTCTTTGTTGACTGAATATTTTGATTGAGTGGATTGAGTTCAATAGAAAAAAAAATAGCTTACACCTTAAATAATAGCGAAGAAAATTAGTAATCTTTATTTCACACAAATTGGATTTATGTTTTCGAAATTCATGGTGGTGTGCTTCTCTCTGCCTATCTTCTATAGAACTCTTTGCTGCTCGGAGAATGTTGATATTATCTATAACTTTGGAGATGAGCTTTCCTCAAGATCTCTAGTCACAATATTAAATATGGTAGCTATTGGTTATTGGCAAGGAAATCCCTCTTTACGATATAACTTCCTGCACTTGCACTGGCTCTTCCTTAGATCTACGGTCCTAATTTACAACAAAAGTGTTCGTTGGTTGGACACTGCTTTAATCTGAGAAGATCTTTGTCATGGAATCTAGACAAAAATCTTATGAAACTCTAGTAGAAGATATTCTTCAACGTTCCATTTGCTTTTCCAAAGAGCCCTAATGCATCAGCTAAATATGGATACATCCCTGCTGAATGCCGGCAGATAATCTTTACATGGTTTTGATCCTGCATTTCAGGATAAACTATTCTGGTCTTGTCGTAAGTTCACTAGCCTATAAGCTCTCAGGTTCTGTTTTACATGCTAGTCTGATCATCCGATGTGGTAGCAGCAGCATGTGTACATGTGCGTGCAAATGTGCACATGTGGATATGTGTACATGTGTCTTTTTATGTATACTCACGTACAGTTATTGTAGTATGGGACTTTCAAACTTCAGACAAATATGAAAAAGCCCTGCCCTTCTTGTTAAACTAGCTTTAAAAGAAATAACGATGCTTTCATTTCCACTGGCCCTGGGAAATCACCAATCTTTGAGACATCTATGAAGCAATTGGAAACTTTCCCCAGTAACGATGGGCAGTGAATTAATTAATGCTCAGTTTGGTAGTAATTGTATGTTTCTACTTTTGAGGAACCCCATAACTATATGTGAAGCTTAATTGCCTCACTAATGGCTCCCTTCTTCCCTGTGATGTGAACAGCTTTATTCTTCAACAGTTTAGAGATTTCTCGGAATAGAACACTTCGAGCTTTCCTAGGGTTTTGCTACATGTCCAGTAAGTATGATTTTGGGGCCTGAACAATTCAAAGCATTTGCATTTTCAGAAAATACCAGCAGGGAACATATTGTCTTTCTAACTTTAGTTAACTCAGGTCTCAAGGTACACGTACACCATGTGGGTATTTTAACTGCTAGCTTGCTAACTAAAACATTTTGTAATTAATTCCTTATAAAGTTCCAAATGACCCCAGCGATGTTCAGAAAACGGCCTCTCTTATGGATTTCCACTTCTTATTTCAAGTTAGACACGAGTACCTCGGGAACAGTCACTTTGTACTATTTGATGACATTATTGTTAAACATCATTTCAGCAAAGAGTAAAATGCCTATTAATATGCTTACCCCATCCAAGGCACAAAAAGCGTTTTCTTATAAGCCGGGTCCTGATTTTTCCCGTCACAGCCATATATGACTGCCACGCCTCTGTCAAGACCCAACAGAATGAAGCCAGGAAGAAAAAATGCAAGAACGCGGTGGTGGTCGTGCAGATGCTCTGCGGAGACAGAAGAAGGAAGTGCATGCTCAACCTGGGCAGGGGCC
>JADRCH010000031.1:3413895-3542471 GCA_019843965.1 Rhynchomys soricoides
ACATGAGAAGGGGTCCTACTATGTGGTCCACACAGCCTTAAACTTGCCATCCTCCTGCCTCAGCCCCCTTGAGTTCTATGATTACAGGGATCTGTTACTGCTTTCCACTCGAAGCAGGTAAGTTCTGACTGGCTTTTATTTCACATAGAAATTCCAGGGAAGTGCCACAGAAACTGTTTACTGGACTTAGAAACTTAAGTCCTCTATACTTTACACAATCTGTACAACACAGGAATACATGCCCTGGTTCCATTTCATGTCTTTAATGAGGAGAACGCACACTATAAATTTAAACTCAAGGAAAATTAAAATTACTGCTTTGTTTTTTTAAAATAAAATTATGGAAACGGTCCTTTCTCCAGTTTAAGTTGCAGACATCATGTATAATTGTTTTGGCTACATTCTTTATCTTTCTTACTTAACCAAGAATTTCTACTTTTTGATTTGCCTGCGTTGATGCTAAGATTGTGCTGGCAAGCTTAACAGCTTTCCAAAATAAAGGAAAAAACAAAAACCAAACAAATTTGCTTTTAATATGTGTGATACCCAGGTTATAACAGCAAAATACAACATAAGGTTTGGCTAACAGCCTAGAACAAAAGCAATGTGCATTGTAAAATATTTAATAGCTGCATCCAATGCTACTACATTGCCATGCATGTCTTAATCAAGTAATTTTGAAAAGTTAATTTTGAGTCACCAGCAGTACAAGGCTATGATTTTATAGACAGTTTTTCTTCTTGCAATCTAATCATCCTAAATGTGTGTACCATTAGCTGTGCCTGGTCTGCAAAGGGCCAGCAGCTGCATCTTATATAGGCTGCTCCTTATTTCCCTGTTGGTATGACTTCTTTGTGTACATCATGTAATACAACTTCCCATAAACCAGGACCAGCAACAGAATCAATTTCTTTCTTCGTCAGGCAGCCTTGTTTCCAGAAATTGAAAATAGATGAACAAAGATGTTAGGTTGCTAATTAGAGATGAGCAGTCTTGAAGGCATTGGGGTTAGACTCCTCCCTCATAATCACTGAAGGATAAAACCAGAGTCTGGAAATGCAGGATTCTAGCCCCAATCAGAAGATGACAATCGGACCCAAATTTCTAGTCCAGGGAGGGGGTCTAATGTCTTGAGCTGCCTCGTTGACAACTGGTTCCAAGTACTCCCAATCATATAAGATAATTATTTAGCAGGAAGTTTTCTGATAAAGAACAAAGAAAACCTATTGCCTCCTCTTTTAAGAGTCAATACAAATGGGCCAGTAATCACCGGACAGGAAAACACCCCTCAGGAAAGCGATCTGTTTCTGAGATTTTAAGCATAGTGTAAAACAAACACTGGTGTTTTTGTTTTGTTTTGTTATTGTTAACATGTTATGTTTGCCAAGTTGTAATAGCATAACTTCTATGTGACAACTTTCATAAACAGCAATTTTCAAGTGACTGCCATTTTTTTCCCATAAACGTTATCAGTTTCCCAGGCATCGTTATTCTGATGTATGAGAGTTAGGACTCATTAATTCCTTTTCCCACACACTCCACACTTCACATCAGCAACTCCTAAAGATCAAGGATTCTCTAAGTCTCCTCAGCACCAAGGCTTTCCCTGCTAATGAGGATCAAACTCTAGTTATCTCAAGGATGTATCTTGGTATTGTTTCAGTCATCTCGACTGCCTGACCCAGCACAATGATTTCAGGCTACAAAGCCTCTTCTTTGCACCTTTCAGTCTACTCTTAACTCTCACGATAGTTATGTGCTTATAGATCACAATTCCAAATTTAAGACTCACTGGCACTTCAAGTTCGCCGTCAAAATTTATTTAACCTGCCTTGCTGTAGGCAGCTCTGCTCTTGAATTCTCACAGCTGATGTGTGCTTTTATATTGCAAAACTCAAAACAAATGTAATTTATTAAATTGAACAGTTTGTACTGCTAAGTTTCATGGTGTAGCCTTTAGCCCCAATTTTTAGGAACAGTAAAAAATAAAATATTTCCTGAAGGCAACTGATGAAAATGAACTACTTCTCACAAGCCAGAAGCTACAAGCAATCCTAGAAAAACATCAAAGGCAGATGAAAGCAGATTGATGGTAGATCCCTCAATCCTGAGCTCAGTGTTTGGAGTGAGGACAATATAGAAAGAAGGAAACTATGACAATATATAAATGTCACAAAAGTTCCAAGATCGGTTCAGTAGGACTTCTTGAACAAATGAATAAAGAAACTGAAAAAAGACAGCATCTAAAGAAATATTATGGAAGAACTCTTCGGACTGCAGTACAATCTTGGCCACAGGGTAGCTCAGGCAGGAAACGCACATGGACGGAAACACACAGTCTGTGATGCATTCTTGTGAAATTTGTTAACATCTAGAATAAGAATAAGATTTAAAAATGGTCAGAATTAAAAGAATGACTACTTCCAAAGGAATAAGAGTCAGAGTGATATTAGAATTTTTGTGAATCAGCCAGGATCCAAGAAGGCAGTGGGGAAAAAATATCCTTATTGTAATGAAAGAGAACTTTGAAGTTAGAATTCTACACCCAGCCAAACTATTATCCAAGTGACAGGCAGAAGTATATTTTTAGAACTGAAAGGGACTTTGAAGTTTATTACTTTAAAGTTCTTTCTGAAAGAATTTCTAGACAATATAAAAACACCAATAAGAACGTCAAGTGGACAAAATGGAATAAATGAGAGCTATGGCAAATAAAAGCAGTAAAATATATTGAATCTAAATAAAACTTCATTTAATATATTTCATATCATCTTAAAAAATGTAGCCACCTAGAAAATCAGATAATAACAGTGAGGGTCAAAAGGCTAGAGACAGAGGGCTACAAAGAAGCAGGAAAAAACATGCTGAGCCTCTGTTTTCCCATTCTGGTATATTAGCAAGACCGAGTAACATATGACAGATATATTTATTTGAATGTTTATGATAACATTGCTAAATTAAGGTAACCATTATAAAGGAGAAATAATATATTTGTAAGTTAGCAAAGGAAAAGGAAAAGTAAGAGACACTATTATGTTCGATTAAGATGAGAGGGAACAAACAGAAATTATGATAAATAGAAGAGTATTCCTGAAAATAGCAGAAATCACAATAGCTTTAAACTCACGGGCAAAATGTCAAAACAAAAACAAAAAAAACCAATAACAAAAAAAACCAACCAAACGAGAAAAACCACTTTCATACTTAATTTTAAAAATCTATTTGTGCAATGGTTTTGTGAGAAAAGTCCCCAAATCCACTGGTACAGGAAGATGCGGACTGGAGAGATCAGAACAGCTATACTAAGGAAATGCTAATACCAGATATCAGATGTGACAGTGATCCTATCAGAAAAACCATTAGGGGAGATGAAGACAGACCCTTCATACCTATCTAAGTAGGAAGCCACGAAAAAGCTTCACAAGCGACACAGCTTAGGAAACTAGTAACGATTATTCCCAATACCACTGAGGCTGCCAGAAGGAAATCCTACTATAATAAAGGACTTGGGGTGCCAGTTGTCAGTCACAGACAAGGCATGGAAGAACAAGGGCAGGGGAGTGTGGATCCTTATCATCAGTGGGTCCTCAAGATCTCCACCATTCTTGTCCAATATTGCTTTTTATTGTCTTTGTGGTGTGGACACACTTCCTCTGTTATTAATGAGGGACAGAACACCTGTGTTACTATCTCCATACCTTTGTCTGAAGCATCTCCCTAACTTAACCAAAACAAGGCCTTCCATTTTCATTACACAATGCAATAGAGTAGGCAGAGTTTCTCTCCTGGGGCCACACATTACCTGCTTCACTTACTGAAATTTCCGGGCTCCCTTTTCCCTAGCTGAAAATTGAGGATATATATATATATATATATATAAAGAAGTCTACCTCTTAAAATGGCTATAACAGTGAAACATCATACAAGCTGGGTGTGATGGCGGACACTGTTAAGCCCAGTGCTTGCGAGGCAGAGGTAGACCGATTTCTGAGTTCGAGGCTAGCCTGGTCTGTAGAGCAAGTCCCAGGACAGTCAGGACTACACAGAGAAACCTGTTTCAAAACAAACAAACAAACAAACAAACATCCTCAATATCACACATGTAGAAAATTTGATGCATAGCACCTATTCTTTTGGGGGGAAGGGTGAATCTTTAGCTGTTATATCATGAAATATGGTAAAGCTTAATACATTTTATGAGTATATACTTATTGACAACAGCCTGACAGATTGTAAATGAATCCACCTCCATAACTACAAACACATCAAAATGTATAACATTGCCTGCTAGCCAGTCATTATTGTTCGTCTAAGAATAAGCGCTACTCTGACTTTTATCAACAGAAATAGTAATTATGTTCATTTATACATTGGTCAACTACATACTCCCCAGCTAGCACATGGGCACAACATCTTAGCCTAGAAATAATTGTGTTGAAGTACCTCTCCATAGACAACCAAAGCTCCTCTTTATTACTGTTTGCTTCAAATTGTGCTCAAATTTTTTCAAATGTTAATTAAGCTACTCATCGAGTTCCTTATGACTTGGTCCTATCTGTTCTTGATGTCTAGAGTCTCCTTGAATTCTGCTTCTACAGAAATTCTGATTTCCAAAGCTTCCAAGTGGAGTTTTCCAAACCTCCAACTTCCACTTTCTACTGAAAACTACAAGTCTTAAGAATATGGTCATCAAATGATTCTGTATTTTGAAAGTTCTAAAATACTATAAATTCTTTAATTAAAGGTCTCCACAGGTGATTCATTTGCTCTTGAGTTAGTTTTGATAATTGTGTTTACCAAGGAAGTTATCCATGTCACCTATATTTCAATGTATTAGAATATGATTTTATATAATAGTTTCTTAAAACTTAAACCATTTAATTTCTAATGTTGCTTACCCATGCTTTTTCTCGTTCATTCATTCATTCATTCATTTATCAAAACAGGATCTCATTTAACTCCTTCTTATCTTTGGAGTCCTGGAAGCACAGGGCAGGCTAGCTTTTTATTTATTAGATTTATTAGAGAAGTCTATTTTACCAATGTTTTTCAAACTTTAATTATTTAGTTTTAGTTTTATTTTGAAAAAATATTATACAGTTCCAAGGGTGAAAATTTTTTAACATGAAATGCAATTTTTATTGCTTTTTATTTGGCAAGGTTTTCAAGAGTCTAATAAAAATGCAGACTACCATGTTTTCCTCATTTCAAACACACAATGGGAATAACATGTTTATAAAAATATTAAGCAATGCTATACATGTAGCTTATAAATATTTTCAAAATAAAAAAAATGAGCCTTTAAAAGACAGACACGAAATGTAAAAATTCAATGAGGTAGAGAATGTAGAGAAGTTTAATTTTGCTAAAATTTAAAGAAATACCAGAATACTGAGATGAAGTGTTTCACTATAATATTTGAAACTCTAAAAAGTGGCAGCATCTATAGACTGCACCTACAGGACATATTGTATATCATTTTAACATATGAATCAAGTTGTTTGGGAATTTATCTTGTTTCATGGAGTTTAACACATAAATCAAATTATTTAGATATTTATCTGGTTTCATGGATTAACCTTCTATTTTGTTGTTGTTGCTGTTGTTTTTACAAAAACCAAATGACACCTATCTTGAGGTTCACACAGGTGGGACACAGACACTGTAATCTTGTAATACAGGCAACCACATGCAAACTTGAGGAGACATCTTTACTAGTCCCTGTAATGAGTTTGCAGGTAGTGGAATTACATGTTTCAGAAGATGGTAGTTCTTATAACCTAAAAAATGAATTATGTTAAGAATAAATAAGACAATGGATAAAAGGAACTCTAAACAAAGGTAACATATATTCAATGAATGGTGATAATTAGATTACATCAGCTTAGTTAACCGCATGGACTGAGTTTTCACTGATAAAACAAACAAGTCTGAAGGTATTTGACTACTTATGAAATGCTAACATATCTGACCCCTATTCCATTTTAAACACTGTTTTTTTTAGCAGCAGAGAGGTGAAAATGACGTACACAGGAGGCAGAGGAACCCTGCAAAATGAAATAACTAAAGATGCACAGGTTAGAAATGGAGAGTGACATGCTCTCTTTCCTTCCATGCATTACCCTCTACACCAAAGAGCTCGGGCTAGGCTACCTTTGGCACAGCTACATCAGTCCTTCTGAAGTCACTCCAAAATGTTTTCACATATAGTGACTACAACTGTTAAATGTGTATCCATGTAGAAGTGACTATCTTCAAGTCAACGTTAACTAAAACAGACACATATACCATTTCTAGGTATACTTTTTGGTTCTTTAGATGCCATCAACATTGTCCACTGAGGTCATCTGGATAGAGCACCTAATAACAGTGACACAGTTCATTAAAGTCAGTATGAACCAAAGTCCCACCATTTTAGAAAATTAAATGTAAACTATTATTGAATAAGATTCCAAATAGAAATGACATATTAGTGTCATGTTACCCAATTTTTCTTAAGCTATAATTGCTCTACATGTAACCCACTGACCACAATATTATTTATAAATATTTGACAATATCTTTCCTTGACCCAAATAATTAGCCTGAACCTTGTATTTCCCCTTTGCACTAATGGGAGACATTAATAGCAGATATTTTATGAGCTCCATTTCTTTCTTGTAAACTCTTGGCTCACCATTAAGCACAAGTTCTTAAGGGCAAAGGCAATAGGTTACTGGGTTCATCATCAGCCTAGGCTATCTTGTGGACTTTGTCTATAAACAAAACAAAAAACAGAACAAAACAAAACCAAAAAAAAAAAAAAAAAAAAAAAAAAAGAGCAATGGCCCAGAGCTATAAGGAAGAAACTTTATAGTGTCTCCTACCACGTTCTTTGTGAAGTTTGAAGGGCATTATTTTCTGCGTAATCAAAATCTCTGCCAGAAGACAAGATCTAAGTATATAAAATTGCAAGAGAGTTAATAATAACACAAAATAATTGGGTGAATGAACAGAAGAAGTAGTGTTAATTATAAGCATCTTGAATACCTTCTTTGCTAGTTCTTGTAATTTCATATTTAAAAAAGGCATTGCTACTAAAAAAAAAAATAGATGCCAGATAGATGTGAGCAGAGATAAAAACTTGCTCCATAAATGTCAAAAATAAGTGTCTCAAAACAAACAAACAAACAAACAAACAAACCCAAAACAAAAAACAAAAAACATGCTCATAATTTGAAGACCTTGGAAAGATTATCACATAAAACAGAAAAATCTAATTTTTAAAAATATGTGTATGGGGAGTCCACACATTTGTGTATCAAATGCAGCAGGTGCCACATTATAGCCTATTGTTTCCAGGTTTGGGAAAATATCAGTCTTATTTAAGATGAAATGAAGTGACGGTTACTTTCTAAATAAGACCACAATTTAACTTAAAATGAAATAGTAATTTAAAATCTTTAAAGTGTCTTACAGGCTCTAAGATAAATCTAGGAACTGATTTACCCTGAATTCTGTGTCTGTAGAGGAAATCATTTGTTAGTGAGTTCACATGCTTGCTCAGATACTCCCTTAGAGCTTGTAAACATTATGTGTGATCACTTACAACCAGGGATGATAATGATGCAAATAAAAGTTGTTCTCTCATGAGCTGAACAAGGATGATAGCAATAAAGATGCCAAACTAGATCCTGAAAAGCCATGGGACCTCAACCTTACACAAAGTAGAAGAAAAATCTACACGAAGAGCAATAGGCAACTGAGCAAAGCTGGGAGCAGGACAGGTGCTCCTCCCTAGGGAATGACACACCAATCGGTTATCCAGTGGCAAATGGCCAGTCCTGAAAACATACATACAAGTTACAATCAAATACATATATGCATGTGATAACAATTAATGAAAAAAGAGGCCATGAATTCAAAGGAGAGCAGGAAGGGGTATATGGAAAGGTTTGGAGAAGGAGAGTAATTAAGTTATAATCTCAAAAATAAACAGAAAAAAGTTGCTCCTGAACCAAATACTATTGCTCTGCCAAAGGGGTATAACAATAAAGTGACTCCTAATGATACTCTGTTATATCCATAAATCAGTGTCTCATCCAGCCACCATCCCAGGCTTCTTCTTGCAGTAGATGGGAATGAACATAGAGACCCACATCTGGACAATATGCAGAGTGTGAACAGATTTTGGAGCACTCAGTCCTAACTGGGATATCTTCATTAAACCCCTCCTTCAGAGCTCAGGGATCTATGCCTAAGAGGAGGTGAAAATCTGTAAAATCTAAGAGGTGATAGATGAGTCTGAGGAAGCAGTCTCTTTCACACATGGTAAGACAGACACACATATGAATTCATGGTAACTATGGCAGCAGCACACACAGGCCTCCAGAGGTTCAAGCCAGAATGGGTCTAGGTACTGAGAGGGGAAGCGAATCTGCGATTCCACCTCTGACCAAGACGCTATCTGCAATTAATAACCTGCTTGCAAAGGAAAAATTAGTTTTCTCCGATGGAGTCTCACTGGGTATATTTACCCACACTTAAGGACAGATCCCATGCCCAGGAGAAATAAGCCAATGCAAAGTTAACCCAGTCATATTTTTGTAGATCCTGTTTCATATTGCTTTGTTTGTGTACCTTTATTCTTATTGATCTTTTGCTTGTTCTCTCTCTCTCTCTCTCTCTCTCTCTCTCTCTCTCTCTCTGTGTGTGTATGTATGTGTGTGTTGTTGTTGCTTTGTTGGATTTTTTTTTAAGAGAGAGAAAGAAAGGACATTGTGTTGGGGACGTGAGAGGTGGGAAGATCTGGAAACAGTGGTGGAGGGCAAACATGATCAGAATATAATTTATAATTTTTTTTTTTCAAAAAACCTGTTGTTTTTTGTGCCAGTGCGATGGTGCAAGAGGTAAAGGCTCTTGCTGCTGAGAGTGATAACCTGAGTTCGATTCCTGTAACCCACAAGGTGGAAGAAGAGACACAGATCCTTCCACGATCCTTATCTAACTTTCACACATGTGCCCTGGCACACACACACCAAATAAATGCTTTCCACTTGTAGTGCATATAGCGAAGAAAGTGATGATACAGTTGCTGGAATATCTAGCTTTGAAAACATCTTTCAGGTGACGTGTAAAGGAGAATATTTGTCTGTCAAGAAGACATTTATGTTTGTGATGGTTTTTCTTAAAGGTCCTGCTGGAACACGGAATGAAACTATGGTTTGGTTTTTTGTTTGTTTGTTTTGGGAAGAAATGATAAAAACTTCCATGTTTTGGTAGCAAACTAATATTTTTCGACTTTGACTGAATACTATTACAACTGGGAATCTTTAAAATGTATGAGTGCATTAGTGCCAGTGCCCAGTCTTTAGGCTGCTGTTATCTGAATGGGGTTCGGCCTAAGCAGAAGAATTTCTAAAGCCCCTCACCCTGAGGTGATCCTAGTGGGTATCCAGGGTTCAGAATCTGCAGTTCAGTCATAAGCTGGCTCTGGGCCATTCCATTAGGAATCCAGGGTCTTACAGCCTCCTCCATTTATCTATACAATGGGAATGAAAATATCGACTATGGATAGTGACTGTAATTATCACCACAAGCTTCTAAGTGATTAGCAGAATTTCAATTATATTAATAAAAGGTATTGTGCATATTCTCAGTTCACTTGTAAGAACCTTGACTGGACTCAATTTTTAAAATTATTCTAGAAAGAGTAACAGAAATGAAGCATTTGTTTTGACTTCACACTTTCATTTAGAATGCCAATTGAATGGACAGACTTGCTTACAGAACCTGCTATCAAAGTTTAAGTGAATGAGTGATATTCAGAGGAATTTCAGAACAATGAAAAGTATGGAAAAAGCCAAATTATAGTAATCTTGTCCTCGGCAGTATGCAGGAATGAAAGCAGACTATCCGCTGACTCTGCTTTGGCACTCTCAAAACATGTGGGAAGAAAATCCTGTTGCTAACCAGCTGACCAACTGAATGATACTGTGTACACAGACTGGAATCTTGAGTGTGGGGATTAGTGGAGAGAAACTGTGTCCAAAGAAACAACTGAACTCTGAGATTGACTCCTTCTGTTTGTGACTATCGTCTGCGTCACTACACACTTACATCTGAGCTCCCCAAGTTCAGATATTTCAAGCCCAACCTGCCTAAAAAGGAACTCCTTGCCTTCTTCCCTCTTGGTCCAGTTCCTCCTTCTGTAATTGGGAGCAATGAAAGGTCCTTATTATCACCAACAAGGTGTCATCTTTGTAATATATCCACATTTAATCAATTACCAGTCCCTATTCTGTTACTTAATCTGCCAAATATATGGTCTGTTCATTCCCACAACCTTAACTGAGGCTATCTCTCAGTCTCCCAAGGAAAACCAATGAAACAGAAAGATCTGTGCCAATAACCTCCTTCTGCACCCTCTTCCCTGCAACCATGGTTCAGTCTCTATCAGCAGGAGCAATGTGGAACCTTCCAGCTCAGTGAAGTCTTGGTGGGATCCCTTGCATCCTGCTCTCAACATATTCATGGAACAATGGCCGTAGAATATGTCTACCATACACTAAGTACTTCTTTAGATTTTTATAATCAATGGGAGGGGAGTTGGACATGGAATTTCTACAATAGAAAAACTATTGAGTGTGTTTAAGTATGAAGTGAAGAATTAGAGAGACGCTTGTAAATCAGGAGAGAAGAGAAATTTCTGTGCACAGAAATAGAATCTAATGCGCAGAAGGATCAGCTCCTGACAATGGAGAGTTTGGGAAAGATAAGAAGGTTGGGTGTGGATGCAGGTGGATTCGCATTGTTTGTGGTAGAACGGTGAGATAACCTCAATTTGTGACAGCTTACACTTTTGTTCTTCAAGTAGGACTAAAGTCCGATGTGAAAGCTAAGGGTGAGAAACCAGAGGTTTGAACTAACCTGAAGAGATTGGAAATTCATTTGCAGAGGATTGGAGGGAGGGAGAAGGGGGAGAAGAGGAGAGAGAGAGAGAGAGAGAGAGAGAGAGAGAGAGAGAGAGAGAGAGGAGAGAGAGAGAGGAAGCATTGTGGGCTCAGTGCTCCTTACTATTAGATGAATGACTGATAGCATAAAACCACAGGGTTCAGTCCTCTCTGCACAGGTAGAGAAATGTTGATGTGTTTTCCTATTTGCGAGTTTCCTTCCTTGTTTATTTATTCATTTTATGTTTTTGAGACAGTGCCTCACTCTGCAACCTGGGCTGTCCTGGAATTTGCTATGTAGACCAGTCTGGTCTCAAACTGACAGGGATCTGCCTGCTTATACCTTCTGGGTGAGGGTATTAAAGACCTATGCTACCATGCCTGGAGATTTTTTTCCCCTTTCAATGAGCTCTCCCAGTGGGCAATCCACCTTTCACCCTTGTTGACTTCTAATGTACTGTCAGTGATGTAAGCCAGCTCTCTGACGCCCTTTACACAATCCACAAAAACAAATGCACATTTCAGCCCACTGGTGGGGAAATACTGAACTCAGTTGCAGAAAATCCCTTGGTCTGATACTTAAGTGGTATCTCAAGCTGTTTGCTATCTTTTAATAAATAATTATGTTCATGAATTTGTTGCCCTACTAGGCTGGGTTCTTGCTTTCCAAGCACATGGGGAAAATGGCTATGATCCGTGTTGGGAGTAAAGGCTCTATGTTTAGCTTTGCAGTATTGCTTTTAAAAGTAAGTGCTACAGACATATTTGAAAAGAATCGGAAAGAATAGTTCATGTCAAAAAAAACCCCTAGATATTCTTAATATGTCTTAAGAGATTTTCGTTGTTGAGAAATTCAGGGTCAAGGTATCTATTGCATACCCAATCTCAGAAAATCTTAAATTAAATTTATATGCAATTTGCTGTAGAATATAAATGCATAAATGTATGTAAATATATAAACGCCTATCAGCAATAATAACCCTTGTGTGTTCAGCTCAGATAGGAGAGGTCAGGAGAGTGAATACACATGTAACTTTGAGTTTATATGACTGGAGATAGGTCATACTAAATAGATCATTCACATTACCCATTTATTAAAAAACAATACAGAGCACACCAAAATTTTATCACTACAACTCACTTCTTAATCCAGAGCCTAAAGGGAATTAATAAAAAGATGATGGAAAACAAGAAATGAGCCAAGCATCATTTTATGTTATTTTTCAGAACATGAGAAATGAATAGGTTTCCATCCAATAACTTCTCACTTCTTAAGGGATGGTCACAGCTGGATCACACCTGTGGCTTGAAACAAAGCTTTCTTATTAAGCCTGGTTTGGCCCCATGATGATGTGCTATGCATTAAGCCATCTCTTCTGATCACTTTTTAAATCGATTCGAAGCCAGAGCAGGGAGAAATGTCAATAAGAAAAAGGGAAGCCAACCACAAAAGAACATTTGGTCAAAAATAGATCTTGGAAAATATTTTTAAGTATAGTCGTTTATTTTTATATCATGGCTTTAAATTACACTGTTTAAAGCTGTGTGGATGACTTGAGAAACTCCCTCCATTTTTACTCTCCAGCATTAAAAGTAGTTCAGAGAGAAGAAAGCTTCCTGAGCCTTGGTTGAAGGGAAGAGGGTGGAGAGGGGTGGAGAGAGAGGAGAAATGAGTTCCCAGTCTTCTCTGGAGAGCTGTAATTTCATTCTCTTCATTTTCAGTGGGTGAAACTGTTCCTCTCACCCCACCTCCAACCTTGCCTGATTCTATTCTTTTCTAGACATACTCTTCTGCCTTCAGAAGGGAGGTGAGGTCAGAGCCTGCTGTAGAGCAGGGAAGACAGAAGAAAGGAACTGTCCTCCTACCTCCGCCAAGGGCTTCAATTCCTGAATTCCCCAGGAAAGAGAACCTTGCTACAGTGTCTGCTTATCCCAATAAAGTCAAAACTATATAAATAATTGTATCCATTCAAAGAGAGCTAGTACTACGTAAAGAATGTGTGTCCCTTCATCTGTCTTACCCCATTGAATCTCAAAGCACTGAGTGTATATTTCTATGAGAAATTAAGTTGTGATCCTCATTTGGCTCTCAATTACAACTTCCCAATGTGTAAAGCATCCTGTTGTTCATGAATGAAACACTTGAGTTTCAGAGAAAGATACATTTCCCTAGGTTCCTTGGGCAACATGCCATGCATGACTACAGCAAATCCCGACTGTATCCAAGAATCCCACAATTTTTGCTTTCCCTTCTCGCATGCATATAAAATTATTTTCTTTTATGTCATCCCATTTTGGAAATTCTTATTTTTATTATTGTTTCATTGATTACAGCTTCTAAGAAGAAAGGATGTCTCCTTCCTTTTTACGTCCAGTGTCATATCTGGCACATGGGTAATATCCAGGAAATCTACTCTACAGCTAATGGTAACTTCGAAGAGGATTCTGGACTGTATAGATGTGTTACTGCCTACTGGTGATTGAGAAGCATTCTCTAATCTCTGTTGTAGAAAAGGCTGTTTTCCTGCAGTATTTGCTTTCTCTCTGTTCTCATGATAGAATCTTAAAAGCATATGGCTTCCTGTAACGAAAACTGAATTTTCCATCCTTTATTTAGGCTAAGGTCATAGAATTAGAGTCCCGATATGGAAGATAAACAGGGGACTACTGGAGACTGCACAGCCTAGCAGTGTTGCCAGATAGGATGTATACATGACAGCTGGAACTGGAATAGTCCTGGATCCAGAATACAAGTCAGAAGGAATTCATTCATTCCTGATCACCATAGAGCTTACCTATGCTTTATGTAAGAGAAAAACAAATTGGCTATTTTTTTTAAATGCCATTCCTCTCCTAGTTTTCCTATAACTCAAGATTAAATCTAAATGGTATACTTGGTACCAATAAATACAAGGCAAACATTTATTATCTTGTCCTGAGTTAATAAAATACTGCATATGATGCTTGAGTAAATGTAATCTGTGAATCAACTAAAAAGTAGTGGAATCATTTGTGACACTCTGAAATTAAGACAAATATTGATATTACATTTAATAAGCTCAGAGCCATATCTTCCTCATTTCTAAAAAATTCCCCTTCTGTTCCTCAACCAATTAATGGTATTTGCGAACTAGATTTGTCCGATAGTTTAATACATGCAATCTCATTTGATCCCTATCTTCAGTAGGAAAGTGGTATAAGTCTTACAACTAATTTTATGGCTGAATAAAATAGTCTGACTAAAACTGGGAAACTTTTTAAAAGTCGCAGCACAGCTCAGCAGCCAGGACTTGTGGCTGTTGTTTTGTCTCAGGCAGGTCTCACTTGCTTTCCTGTTCAAGTGTGGTCACAGTGGGTATCTGTGAGCTAGGCACTACCTTATTATCTAATGCCATTTGACAAGAGCAGATCCCAGATATCTAAAGCTTCACACTAATAAAGATTTCTATCTTGATCTGCCCTGCCTCCCTGACATATGCATTTCAAAGTAAATGTATGGATCTGAAAAAAAAAAAATACTTTGTGAGGTAGCCCAGACCCGGAATGACAAAGACCTCATGGTGTCCCAGCTCCAAATCCTTAGATTTGAATATAAATATAAAGGAACTGCAGAGGCAGAAGTAGAAAGAACTATGGGGCAAAGGGGAAGGAAGGGACTCTAGACATAGGGTAAGTAGGATGCAGGTGGTAAAAAGAAGGAAATGGGCAAATAAGGGTTAAACAGGAGCCAGGGAGGGAAAGGAGACAAAAGGCAGAGATAAAAATTATGTAGGGACATAGGAAAATCATAGGGAATAGGAGGAAACATTATTTTATTAATTAAACGTATAATATATATGTGTTTATATGCCTATATTTATGTAATTTAAATGGAATTATGCCACATTGGGTTATAATGCTTTCTCCAGGAATCATGGGCTATCTAACAAATATCTCAGGATCAAGCCAGGGAAAATGATTTACTATTCATTGGACAAAGGAGTTCGAGAGACCCAGAAAACAGTATAGGCTACTACCAATTCCCTTTTGTAACTCCCAGAACTTGAATGGTAAACCCTATTGCTGAAGACACAACACACCTAAGACACAGAACCTGGAAGAATTGAGCTGTTACTGACTTGGAAGTCTCCTTTCTGGGAGTTTTTCTCAGGGTATTGGAAAGTACTATGCAGGGTGGCAAGGGAGAAAAGTAATCAGTAGTCTTACTTAGCTGAAAAGCTGATGGACCACAATAATGACTGGTCTGGAACAATATCGCTAGTTGGTAAAATAGTAGCACCTACATCTTGGGGATTAACCAATAGCTGCCTACTCAGACTTAAGGCCCCCTCAGTAGGAGCGAACTTTGGCCTGATTCGTAAACCTGGTCAACGACCCATATTTGGAGAGATAGAGCCTAGAGGACTGTAAGATTGATATTTTCTTAAAGCACTATTGCTTCTAACTGTATTATTATTAATAACTGCCCTTATATCCACAAATAAGTATAGCTACTACTTCTTGTCAAAGAAGCGTCTTTTTGCAGTATAAGGAGCACAGCTGGTACGTCTACACTGCAGCCCCTAGAGCTAAGGCAGAAACAACAATAATAACAACAGCAAAACAAGAAACAGATTAAAAAACAAAACCAAAAACAAACAAAAACATTGCAGAAGAGGTGGCAGATATTTTGTAAAAGCCAGAGGATCAGGGTACCTCCTGTGAGATAATGTCTTTCAGACATAACAGGGGGGCTACACCTATGAAATCTGAACGATACGGCTCCCTAAACAAAACCTGGTTAATGACTATACAAGCTGACAAGGCCTTACCACAGATGAAGAACGCCAGGTAGGTAATGGCTGCTGAGAGGAGGGGTGATTAATTTTTCTCAGAATCAGTTGCACTGATAGATTATCCAATCCCAAGTAGGAAGCCCTAGACACACATACATAGGAGCCACACTAAGTGGATTCAGCAATGTGTGCGTATGTATGTATGTGTTTGGGCAACAAGTACCCAAAAGGTCAGGAATCTTGGAGGGAGTTGTGAAAAGAGAGAGCAGAGTTGGAGACGGGAAAGAGAATGGCATACACACTCTACGCACAGTATACGTATGTGCAAAATTCTCACAAAGCTAAAATATTTAAAACTTTCAATAGATGTTGATGTCAGCATTCTGCAGTTGACCCCAATACTTGGTGTAGGCTTAAGGCTTCCTGGCCTTTCCATATCCATGTTAACATGTCTATTGTTATTGTCATTATTTAGCTAGTATTATGCAGCCATAGAGATGAGACTTTATGGGTTTTGGAAAGCATATTTAGAAGTAACATTGCACAGACTGAATAATTTGTACTTAGAAATATATATATATATATATGTATATGTATATTCATATATACATTTTTTATATGTATATGTGTATATATGTATGAGGCAACAGTAAATGCAAAAAGAAGTCATGGATTTGAAAAGAGAAAGTATAAGTGAGGGTTTGAAGTGAGGAAAGAAAGAGAGAAATGATATAATATTATTTAAAAAGATAAAAAAAATTTCTAGAAAGATGTTGTTGTATATTAATATCCTCCAAGTTGGTACATTCCATCCTAGAAGAAAACTCTTTAAGACTTAGGATATTCTAAAGGGAGGCTTCTGGAGGATCAGAAAGTAAACAACTCAGAAGCATCAAGAGGTCTTTGAAATTCGACATATGCACTAGATTCTCCCATCCCCAAGCTTATATAAGCAGAAAAGATTCTGAAAGACATTCTCAGATCATATTGCTGCTTAGAAGAGGCAGAGATCTGATGAGTTGCCTGGAAGGGATATTCTTCACACATAGAACGGTCTGCCAGATGTGCAGTGTGCTCTGTGCTTTCTGCTTTTGTTAGCTCTACCCACAGTGTTGGGTGGGCTATCTCTGATGCAGCTGCCCTTAAGTCATTTCTGCTTCTGTAAGTAATCCCTCACTCAAACTCCAATAAGCTCATTCATTCACCATGTTAGACTTTTGTAGTATCGTCTCTTTGTTGATGATTTCCTTTTTGGAGCGAGTAGACATTTGTTCATGTACTCCAAGGAAGAGTGTCATGCAACACAAAAATTATAAGCTCTCGGGTTTCCTTGGTACTAGAATATTTCCACTAGAACTTCCTCTACTACTGTAATATTATAATATTGAATTCATACCTTAAGTAAATCCATACACTATTTGAGATTGGGGAGTTGGCACCGTAGAAGTAAGTGCTGTACCAGCCATGCCCTCTGACTACTTCTCTTAGCTTTCACATTGGATGCTCAGCCAGCATAGGCCTCTTGCAATGGATTAAAACAACTGCACCACCATCCTGGACTGAGACTCTCATGGGAAAAGCAACAAACATCTGCTGTTTGTGATAACCACAAATTCCATAGAAGGGTCAAGAAAGATGTTGGAGGAAAATGCAAGGAGACCGGTGAATCCACCAATCTTGATCAAGTGGGTTTATTGACAGCGTCAGAGAATGGCGAAGAGGAGCCATGCAGAAGAAATGTTCACATCAAAACCTCACTCACCTGTTCCTCAAAGAGGATGCTGAGGAACCTCTGAATGAGCCAATATTCCAATTACTCACAAGCCAGAGATTATGATCCTTAACTTTCTGTTTTTAAAAAGCTCAACTTATTTAATATAGAACCCTCAAATTGGAAACCTCTTAGCTGCATTTAAAATGTAGCACTTGATGTAAATGTGATTCGGAAACCCATAAGAAATTCAACTATGATACATATTTTAGTTTAAATGTGTTTAGATCTTTACTATCATAACTTTACAGATGGTAATAATATGAGGGTGGATTTTTAAAATCAAACACAACGCAGGATAAAAATGAGAGGAGCCGGCACTGGGGAGATAACAGCAAACTCTAACTTCAAACTAGAGGAGCTTGGGAGGAAACAGCAAGAAATCTGATGGGGCCAACATTTGTATCTGCTACAATCTCTTGAACACAAAACACAGTAAACAAGAAAGAAAGGAAATATTAGGCATGTGAGTTATGAGTAGGAGTGTAACTTGGAGTCAGTACACAGCCCCGGCATCAAGGTAAATTGAGACAAACTCAATGGAATACTTTGGGAAATCTTGACCAACAAATTCTGTAACACACCTTTCCAGGACCCACTGGACCTATGGCTCGCTGTTAGCACTATTAGCAAATTTCAGGGTTCATTATCACACTCCCATACATTCCCTACCACATAGGTATTAAGATCATAGGTATTAAGATGTAAGGACACAAGATGGACCTTTCATTTGATGCACGACCACTGATACTGTTCATCTGTGTAACCTCGGGGTAGAACATGGAGGCTGACCTGCATTAAAACAAAAATGCTTCATTGCAGAATGAGCGAATGACTATGTGGACAAATTACCTGCTGAATGGAAACTTTAAGGTTTTGCACTCAGTATGTATAGCTGTTGGAGGAACTGGTTCATATCCTGGGATCAGCTTCCTTGTTTCTTTTTATCCATTTTCCATGTGTGTGAGTGTGTGTGTGTGTGTGTGTGTGTGTGTATTCAGTGGTCACCTACGCATGGATACTTTTGCATGTGTATGAGTACATTATGTGTGTAAGTATATGTGCTTAGGTCTGGACATGCATGTGGAGGGCTGAGTTTGATATTGGGAACCATCCTCCATTGCTTACCTACCTTATTCATTCAGAGTTCATCAATATGGATAGACTTAATATCTAGCTTACTCTTGGGATCCCTGTCTTTGTCTCCCAGGAGTGTCACTAAGGTTACCTAGCATATTCATGGGTGCTGGGAATCAACACCAGTCCTCATGCATGTGCTGCAATTGCTTTAAGTGCTGAGCCATCTCTACAGTGCCCACATAGAAAACGTCTTGAAGCTCAGTACCTAAGTCATTTTCCTTTGCATTGCTATGCCTAGTACTCAAGCTCTCAAGCTACTAATCTAGAAGTGAGAAGGAACAGGTTATTCTTTGTATGACAGATCCTGGACACTGAAGACACAACCAGGTGATACAGTTAGTGCCACTGATTTATAAACGAGCTACATTTGGAGTAGCAATGCATCTACATATGACTGAGTTTGTGTCCATAATGGTGGTAGATAACTCCTTACCAAGTTTTGAATTTCTATTTCAAAAAGAAAATTCATAATAGTTTACTACCTCCTACTTCAATACAATATCATTTAGAATCAATAATAGCTATTAGGGCTTGAAGACTAGAAAAAAAAAAAGGCTGTGTTAATGGAAACGGCTAAGTGTTGACTACTCACAGGTCTAGACGTGATCATCAGTTAAGCTAGAATTACACAAATCTGGCCATGGTGTAAGTCTGTTCATTACATGTCCTATTTGTTTTTGTTTTTTTTCTCTCAACTTTAATCATGAACTGGAACAGACTATCATATTTTGAGTTTGCTATTCACCATTTATTCATATATTCTAGATAATCATGAGATAATTTATATACAACAAAAATCAGTTCTCAATTCAATTCAGTCCATTCAATCAGTATCTCCATAGTCAGGATATACAATATTGGCTAAATGCTTTCTTTATATTACTGTAAATGGTTAGCTCCAGCTTCAGAAAATTAGTAGTTTGTTTTCTGTATAGATTCATCTTTTTAAAAAATGCTTTGTAGAAACAAAGTTGTATGGTAAGTAGCCGTTTTATTCAGGCTCTTTTGTTTTCTCATTGCTTATAACAGGTTTCAGCATTTATTCCCATTTTCTGCTCTCTGTAGTATGAACCATATAAACATAGTGTACACACTCATCTACTGATAAACTATGTCTAGTTTTTAGACATTATTAAAAGCTATGTTATAGACTATGGCGATACATTGTCATTGCTTTCTTCTTCCTGAAGGTATCTATTGCTCTTGAAGTTCAGAGCTAAACATTTGCCAGACCTTGTGGCTCAGTCAATAATATACGTTGAGATCACAGAAGACCATGTATTTACTCACTGTCCTACTATATATTCAGCCCATTTATGTTTAACCAGCCTTAAAGGAAACAATACAAAAGGCTTACTATGCCCTGGATTTCCCATGTAATCAATTTTTCCAACCTTAAGGTAAGAACATAGATTGAATCTTAAATTATATACTTTTCCTTACTCTGGACCCAAAATTGTGCATTCATGTGTACACATTCATGGGTGCATATGTGTGTGTGTGTGTGTGTGTGTGTGTGTGTGTGTGAGAGAGAGAGAGAGAGAGAGAGAGAGAGAGAGAGAGAGAGAGAGAGATCATTTGTTATAAGCAGGCAACAGGTTGACAGCAACCTCAAAAACGTAACTATTCCATAAATGTAGGAAGCAGCATGTGGAGAGATGATGCTGTTCTGGGTCAGTGGGTCAGTGGGTCAGCAAAGTCACTTCTTCCATTGTAAAAATCTGATCTAATTTTTTTGTGAAGTATGTTTTATTCTTTTCTTATACCATGTTCTCTTCACTGCTCAATAAATACAGAGCAACACTCTCTTTTAGGGAAAGGCACAACTGACAGGCATCAAAGACAGACAGATCAGACACACAGCAGACTGGCTACATAGACTAGAAACTACAGACAGAAGGAAGACAGAGGGAATAGTGAAACATTCAAATTAGGGCTCAGCCTTGGTTAACTACACCAAGCAGATGTTTTTATTTGTATTCCTTATAGCGACATTGATGCAATGGATATTTGTATAGAATTGTTTGTGTGAACATAAGCTTTTATTTCTTTTGGATACACATTTAAGAGTAAAATTACAGGAATGATTAGGTTAATCCTCAGCTTTAGAATTGTCATGGAAATGTATCTGTGAGGGTGTTTCCAGAAAGGTTTTCCTGAGGTGGAAAGAATCACCATGAATGTGAGCAACATGGTCTCATGATCTGGGGTCCAAAACCAAGGAATAAGGATCTAATGAGCTAGGCAGTAGCATTCAGCTCTCTGCTTCCTGACTGTGGACTTGATATTAGCACAGTCCTGACCCAATTGTTGTCCCACAGTGCCAGACTATGCCCTCAAACTGTGAGCCAAATAAGCTTTCCCTTCCTTAGGTTGTTTGTGTCCTATATTTTGTCAGCATAAGGAGAAGAATGACTAGTCCAGCTAGGTCCAACGGTGAGTACATGCATAACTCTTCAAGAAACTGACAGTTTTCATAACTGACTGTAGTATCACTTATAATCCTATTACCTATTTATTTCAGTGGCTTCATGTCTTAAACAACACAGGGTGTAGGCAGTTCCATTCAGACATTCAGTGCGTGGGGTATCCTTGCTTCCTTTATGTATTAGTGTATGCTTTCCTGATTATTAGTAATGCTGAGCATCTTTTCATTTGTTTATAAAGAATTCAAATGTTTCTTCCGTGAAGAGGCACACTCATCTTAATTGATCCTAAAGCAACCGTGAAGGAAGATGAACACAGAAAAGCCTAAGTCTAATCTTATTTCTAAGGAAAGTACCCACAGTACTTTAAGAGCATGTTCTTCATATAACAAGTTTAGGAAACTTACAATTAATGAGATCGGGTCTCGGAATTCTGACCATGAGATTACCTTGTTCTGTCCTTGGGCAATCTGTCTTAACTAGAAAAGAGAGTTTTGTGAAAATAATATGAATTGCTCTAACAAGCTCAATGGTACTGTCACAATTTGAACATCATGTGACTAAGGACAGGAAGTATTAAATGATGGTTTTTACCTTGTGATCAAGTATATGTAGGGTTACTATAGTGTAGGCAGCTTCAAGTTAAATAACTATCTTCCTTGAGATTTTGTTGTTTGGTTGAGAGTGAGCGCTGCAAGCCAGGCACTGCCCTAAGAGTTTTATCTGCATCACCATATCCAGCCTCTACAATAATTCTTCTAAAGAGAACTGTCATTGTCACATGAGGATGAGAGAAGAGAGCTACTTCATAAAATTATAAAAGCTATGAGCCACACTGACAGTCAGCCTCAGACCCAAGTAAGTAGTTAGCCCATGTCCTAATATAGCTGTACACCTCACCTTAAATATTTGAACACCACTGATTCGCACATTTCCCATAAAACACAGGAAGGTCGTACAGACTATTAGAACTTTCCATTTGGAAAGCATTTTTAGAAAACAGGAATACAAGCACACACTTTTATAGGAATAACTGTCCTTAATTAAGGTATAGAGTCAATGAAAATAACAGAGAAATATCAGGTCTCCAAAGATACTACAAGTCAAAATGGAGATCTGAGAATTAATTTCCATGCTCTTTATTGTTAATGCCTACAATCAATATGGCAAAATTAAGTGGTAGAAGAAATAGTTGGGCATACAAAGACATACAAAGACTCACAAAAGCTAGTCCCAAGGAAATAGGTAACTGATTGCTACTTATGGGTAATGTAGGTAGAATTCTAAATCAATGTAACTAAAACAGACTAGAAGTACAGCATCTGTGATACCTACCCACACACAGTAGCTCTATTTTTAGTCTACTGTTACTATAAGAAAAGAGTCTATGAAATCCATTCTACAGGGTTGAAAAAAACCTTCAAAGCTGTTTTTTCCTATCAGTCTTTAAATTCCAAGATTTGGGCACTTCATCTGCTTCCATGTATGTGACATATATTTTTGTTTAAAAGCTGTAGAAAGTTAACAGACTTTCCATATGAATTAATGAATAATATTCAGAGGAAATTTACACCCATAGCCAAAGTTTTTTTTTTTTTTGCTCTAAGTTTGAGTCGCTTTAGTTTCCCATTACAAACAATGACCTGTTAAAAATGTTTAACTTAGAAACTAGTGAGTTACTTATAATCTCACTTTCTTTAAATGTTTGATTTGGTTGAAACTTTTGTTGGGATGAGACTGTCAAGTAAGAAAAAAAATGGTTAAGGGTAGATAATGTAAGATGTGGCCACATTCACCAGAACAATCTACTGAGCAGAGTTGTCCTAGAAAGCACTCTGAAGTCAGTGAGAACATCTTTCAGGATGAGCTATGATTCACAGGACAAGACTGCTATTGAGCTAATGTCAGTCCTATTTTATGTCTACACAAAATCTCAGACTCTTAAGTAATATGAGGCACTTTCCCCCACCCTTTTGGACACAGAAGGTTCTTTAGAGATAGGCCAGTTGCATGTTTGTTAATGTGTCAAGGAGACAGATTAAAATAGGAAAAAAAAAGAAAAGGAAAATTTTGTAATTTGAGAAGGAATCCAAAGAGATTGGGCAGTCTGTAGTCAGCTGAATAGCTGCCCTGTGTAAGATGGGAATATTGAGTGTGAGGTACCACCAACCAGACACAACAAAAGGGAAGGGTAACCTGAATATCCACTCTCCTTTCCACTGGACAACCTCTCAATAGGTTTCTTCAGATTTCCTCTAACTACAGTGTCTCATTTTAGAAAATTTGTACCCTTAAACTCTACTTGTGCATCTTTGAGATGGAAACCTTCTACAGATAAGACATGTCCTTATCAAGGACCTGCAGACTTTCACTTTGAAAGGTATTCATCAATCTGCTGCCAATTCTCCAAGTCTCCACACAGTGCTAGAGTCTCATAATTAGCAAATATAGATGGCCACTTGTGCTGATCTCTTTCATCATCAATTATTCTATTAGCTCTCTCTTCAGCCTTCAAAACTCCCCCAGTGTTTTGTATCAGAAAACTTGTCTAATCTCCCACCCCTACTCCTTCTACTGAAATGAGAAGTTTTCCTTGTCATTTTTAACAAGGGTGCAGTGACTCCCACAGTAATTCCTGAAGAGTAGGAAAACCCATTCTCCCAGCAGACAAGCACAAAGTGACAACATTCAGTAGGTAGAATAGGAATTCAACCTATGAGCTATCTCCTGTAAGACAAAGTTCTTTCAAATGTTGTTATAGTAGGAGTCAACTAATGACAGAAATTGGTAGACAGAATAATGCCATTCAAGAGAAAGCTATTTTGAATGTATATTTCTTGTTTAAAATATAAATGGCAATAGAAACTTAACTTTCTCTTATGAGTTAAAGGTCAGGCATACTTCACTATTAATTTATTTGGCTACTTCTTTCATTCCAGAAATGCTCCAAATTATCAATAATTATTGCTTGATTATAAAATGACTCCAAAGGTTTAAGTGTTAAATAAATGCTTGGTTACCCTATGTGGACTTTGTGGAATGACTGAATCAACATGATTTTGATATCAACCAGTAGGTTAATCCATTGACAAACTCATAACTTCATGGCATTATTGGAAGGTGGTAGAAACTAAGGCGTAGTACATACTGGATGGAAGTGGGTTACTTGAGGCAACACATAGTGGAAGGAAATAGGCTACTGGATGTTTATCTTGAGAAAGTGTCTTCTGCCTTTCTCTTTGTTTCCTGACTACCATGCTCCAAGAAGCTTTGTTCTCTCATGTCCTTTCTGCTATGATGTTCTTGTTTGCCTCAGGTCAAAGCGAGGGACTCATACTTCCAAAACCCCAAGGGAAAATAAATACTTCCTATTAAATTACTTATCATAGATATTTTGTCACAGCAAGGAAAAACTAACTAACCTATCAACTGAGAGTCTTCTTGGTTCAAGTTATATGGTTCAAGTCACCTTTTGGAAACTTTATTCTCTTCTCACATTTTTTACATTTTTATTTGCTGAGCACTTACTGAGCGTAGATATACATATAAATATACATATACGCACATACATACATACATACATATGAATATATTACACACATACATATGTGTATCTTATTCATGATATGTAATATGTATAACTGGCCATCTCTACTGGAAATAAAACTCAAGGTGTCAACTTTCACCACACAGCCAGAGCTCCTAGTATCTACAGTTGTTCACAAAACCCCACAATTCAACTATTAATATACTTCTCCATCAAGCATGCCACATTTGCTTCTGAAAGAAAGTGTGAAAAAGATGAGAGTTTGTCCAAACATGGCAGGAAAGTCCAGCTGGAATGTTGGCTTTGATATTACCTTGTTGACATCCACTTTAATATGTTCCATAAAAAGAAGCAATACATTTTCACACAGGACAATGCCAATAAACAAATCAATCCTCATTCTATTAAGAAGTCTGACTCCAGGAGGTGTCTTGAAGGTGATTCCAAGTACAGATGTTGGTTTGGACCTTCCTGATAAAAACTCCATAAAACTCCATAAAACTCCATAGTATAAGCTCTATCTCACCCACAGGAATGGTATCGTGACAATATGACACAATTCCAGTGAATATATTTTCCCATAAAAGTCTTTTAAGTGAGGAGAATTATTTTTATTACTAAGAAAGTGGCCATCTGTTTCTGAGGAATTCAAGTGAGAACACAAATATCTACTTTACATGGAGTAATTTTCAGATAATGTGTTTTTATCGCCTCATGTGCTGGAACACGACTCAAGCTGAACAGCACTCTGTCCCATAATTTTTTTGACATGTGGAGGGTTATAATTATTTCCAAGGAAGGAATAAATTCATATTAACATGTGAAGCATGTTGCCGTGTCTCAAAATGTACATTTGAGAGATGAAGCTCAGTGAGATACAGAAGCAAAGTTGAAGTGTGTAACAAGAGGTGAAACAGAAACTCTGAAGAGTGGTGATACAGTGTGACTAGGAAATGCCTGTGCTCAGGAGGTATTCAATCGCTTGAAGAACTCACTGAAATCTTACTTGTGACAGCTGTTAACAACAACCCTGTGTCTCTTTGAATGCCTAACATCTTGGCTAACCTGAATTTTCCAAGAAAGAGTTCCCTGTTTGATGTGGGTAACTGACAGCATAGTTGCTTAAGTACCGGTTCAAGCGAAAAAATACATATATTTATGCATTTATATGCAGAGCTATGCAGACCAACTGGAAAGGGATACAAACCATCCTGTACAAGCAATCATGGCATTACTAGTATATCCACATACATATCATCTCTCCTCTTTCCTCACAGTTAACAAGATTTCCTGATTCATAGGCATATGCTGCTCTTGTCTTGAGAAATGAATAATGGAGATATCAACATTTAGATAGGAATAATCTATTGGAGACAAGGAAAGAAATGTGACAGCTTTCGGTTGTACTGTAGGTTAGTTATATTGTTTTTATTTCTTCTCTGACAGCATCAAGTAATCCAAAGTAAAGTTGAATTAGTTGAATTATTACATTTCCTCAATCGCTCATGGGTGAGAGTCTAGAGAAACAGCTCTCCCTCACTAGTGGTTGCACTTGATGCTTCTGTTCCCAGGATATAGCTATGCAATTAGTGACACCTGCAGTGGTCCTCAGTCTCCGTTTCCTCAGTTGGGTAGGTTCCAGGCATTATTGCTCCTAGGTAGTATGATCAATCCTTTGCTCAGCCTTTACAGGAGACTGGCTGCTTTCCTCTCCATTCCAATGGCCTGTCCCTCTATTGGAAAGCAAATTTTCTTTCTGCTCTTGCTATATTTATTACCCAGGAAAATAACTTCAGTTTAGAAATTGTGAGGGGCAGCCACATAACTATCCTTAGAATGATAGCCAAGTTCCTCATTCTAGGCCGAGCAGCCACACTGCTGACCGTAGTAAGGCTTCATTTGTTTTTCTAGCTTAGAAAATTTAACTGGAAAAATATACAGGGAAAAGACAGTAACACTTGGTCAAATGAAACCGCACTGTTTTGTTTCTTATCTTAGATTATAACTTATTGATGAGATCTGGATTTAAAAGATCCTTGCATTTACTGACATGGATAATTGAAAGTTGGCTACAGATTTTAGTAACATCAGGCAATGGAGTACTTTCCCGTTCTTTCTCCTGCCAAATCGCAGCAGTCTGCTGCATCAGCCAGAGCAGACTCGCTGCAGTGGGAGAGTTACAAGCATAGCAACTGAAGTAGCAGAACAATGCCAAGTAGATGCTAGATTTTTCTCTTAGCAACCATGTAACCAGCGAAGAATTAGAAAGGGTGATATCACATTATGTCATCAACATGGAATTTAAGATTTTATTACTGAAATCATGATACTTCAACCATGAAATCTTATTTCGTAGCAGAAAAGGGCAAGGCACAAAAGTCTGATGTACACCAAATTCCTCTGCCTTCTAGGAAAAAAAAAAGCAAGCAAACAAATGGAACCTAGGAATTGAATTGTTACGGAACTCAGGCAGGTTCTCTCCCTGAGCATGATCCAGAGAGCAAATGTGAATATTGCCGTCTCCAGTGCACAGGTTTTGTCTTTATTATATAAAGTACCATATGTGTAAGATTTATTTTAAGAGCTCACAGTGCACTGCCCTGGTAGAGTGATATGTGAAAGAGATCCACTGTGGGAAGTGTTAGAGAGGATTGTAGAAGACCCAAGACTGCAGCTTGCCATCACAAAGCTCTATATTGGGTAAGACACAGCATTTAGTTGAATCACCATCACTTTCTTGCTCCTCTGCCTGGAATGTTGAAATATCCCACTTCTCTTTCCCTCCATCTGTCCTATTTACCTTATAACTCCATATGCAGATTTAGGTACAGCCAAATATACATTGCCTTTTGGAAAATGACTTCTGAAATGCACATGTGTTAGAAAAGGACTTAGGTTGTCAGAAAATGTATTAGTCTTTGGAATCTGTCTTTGTAACGGGGCTTATTCTCTTTAGCTCAGATGAAAGCAACTGGCTGACTAGGAAATGTGACTGCAATCTATGTTCTATATCTTTAATCAATTTACATCCATTGGAGTATAGTCAGGGTGAGTAGAAGGTCTCTGGTTGTTTCAAAAAGAGAAGTTAAGACATGGCGTTAGTTGAACAGATTAGTGAAGAGCTACAGAGATAGAACCAAGAGACTAGCAAAATGAGAAAGATACTACCACACCATGCTACAGATCTTCAAAATCAGTGACACTCTGAAACCAGAGCTCTGCATCAGAACATTAGAAGAACTTATCCTGTTCCTACCAGCTGTGTTTGTTCCCTGGATAAGAAAGTGGGTCAGGAGAGCATAAACACACAGATGCTACTATTCCTTTCCAGACCATGCTCCTGTCCCAACTTGAACAGTGTAGTACCATATCCTGAACTTTTCCCTAGACCTATCTTCTCCTTCCCCAGAGCAACCCAAAGCCACAGATCCTTGAGATAGCTAAGAGGAATTATCTGTTTACAGGGAGAAGAGGAAAGAGAGATCCGGTGCCTAGTCTATAGTGCCCTGGGATGGGGGAAAACATGCTATATCCCATTCATGGAATTGTTCCACTTCCTACACAGCGGAGTTCTGGCAGGACGAATAGTAGGGTGAGTAGCCATATCCACATCCCACCCTCTTGTCTAATGAGTAAGTGAAAGCTGTTGTTTACTCTGTGGATTCCCAAGCAACTGATTTTTTAGAAAAAAATATATAGCATTTGAAGATATATTTATCAAAACAAAAAAAAATACACTATGTTTTTGTCTTGCATTTTTGCATATTGCACAGATGTATGTGAGCTTCTTTATGTTCTCTTACCCAGGGGCTTGCACATGCTAGGACAAGGGAGACTAAGCCCAGAAGCTGAGCCTACCTACAGGCAAATAAACTCAGGGAGAGCTTCCAGTTGGGAAAGAAACAGTGGAGGAAGCCCAACTGGAAGCAGAATTGTAAAGGAGAGATTCAGTCTGCCCTAACTTCTCACTATCTCCTCTTATCATCCACTTTCCAACATCACATTGATGTTCCTACCCAGGATCAGGAAACCAACAGACTGACCAATACAGTTTTCTATAATATGGAGGAGGCACAGCAGAGAGCAACACAGAGGAAAAAACAAAAAGATGCTACTACATAGATCACATAAATGCATTCTGCAGAGGGCTACTTGATCTGGTTTATAAGTGCTCGGAGTGAAGACAACCACCTAATCAGTAAGAAAGCAATCTAATTCTAAAAAGGCTTGAATGGACATTTCTCCAAAGAAGATGTCCAAAAGCCCCTAAAAAAAAAAAAAAAAAAAATGAAGCCCAAACTGTTCAACATTCCCAAATCACCAAGGAAATGCTAACTAAAACCACAATGAGCTGTTATCTTGCACCTATTAAGATGGCTATTATCACAGAGTTGACAGATCAATGTTGGAGCTGATGCAGAAAAAGGAATAGCATTGAACACTGTTGATGAGCATGTAAATTAGTGGAGTTATTGGAGGAAGTTGTATGGAGCCTCTCTGAAAATTTAAATCAGAACACCCATATGATCCAGCAATTTCACTACAGGGCATATATATTCAAAGACATGAAGTCTGTATGTCCAAGAAATAGCTTCTTTCCCAGGTTCAGTGAAGCATTAATACATGAACCAAGATACAGACTCAACCTGTTTACATTCTTTGACCATGTTCTTTATAGGTTTGTGTAAGAATCTACTACCCATTGCAATACTGATGTGAAGTAGAGCCAGATTAAAAGCAATTAGGCCAGGCAGGCAGAGTAACTCGAGATCAAGCCCTGTACCTTGTAGATAAGGGGACTCTGACCTCCCTTTTACTCACTCTCCTGCCATCTTGATTATCTACCACCTACCATGGGATGATATCCAAGAAGCTGGTTTCTTGATATTAGATGCTCTACCTCTAAGTATCATGAACCAATAAATTTCCAATTATAAATTACTCAGACTTAGTACTATGTTGTAAATACCACAAATGGAACTTAAGACCCTGTCAGTCAATGGATCAATGAATAAAACAATTATGAAGCATATGTAATGGATCACTTACTAGGGCTTGATAAATAATGAATCCTATGAATGGACTTGGAGGACATCATGTTAAATGAAAGAAGCCAGGCACAGAAAGAAAAACACTGCATGGTCTCATTATTTTTGGAGTATAAAAATATTATTGCATAAAAGTACAGAGCAGGCTAGTGGTCATCAGAAGCTGGAGGCAAGAGCTTGGTAAAGAATATGAACATTTCTGTCAGACAAAAAAGAATGAGTTGACTCTGTTCAATGACATATTCTATTTTGAAAACTGTGAATAGTAGATTTCTACCTCATATCTAAGTCATGTTGTTCACTCGTGATCCTTGTGTTTTCCATGAGACCCTAAAGCTCCTTTGTTTTAGTTCTCTCACTTTCAAATAGGAGTCACCAAAGAAGTGGATTAGTTATAATCTATGCATATGTTGTAACATATGAGTATCGTATAGGAGATGCTCAAGCAATGGTTAATAAAGCTGAAGGTGACCACTCCACAATGAGAATCGAGTAAGCATTTGTGGAATTCTGTGACTTACTTAAGTGAGGGTACATGCTCATTCAAGTAGCCCTCACTGCCATTGTCCAGCCAAGCATAATGAAGACTATAGATGAAGATTCTGCATCTGATATCAAAGATGACAGGCTCATACAGTTATAAAATCACTGTCTATGGTTCGTGTAGACATTTACTATTAAATTTACTTATATATTACCTTGACATATTAATTCTTTTTTCTTAGTGTTTAATGCTTGTCAGAGAATACTGCAGATATAGAATTGTATGACTGGTTAGTATCACAAATTCTGAATGTAAAGAAGCTTATTCATATATTGATAAACATAATTAATGACTTAGAACTTGTCTTGGAGTGACAGGCAGCTATAATTTATTACAACAGTAACAGACACACTAGATTTTCAATCATAAACAACCTATGCCTTCCCTATATCTAACCTCACTCCATAAAGGGTGATCATTAATGGCTCTGCGATCAGACCCTATTACTAATTATTTTGAGCCACCAGTGAAGCAACTTTTGCTCAGTGAGATTAGTGCTTTCTGTTTCTGAAACTCCCTTCTGTAATTAACCTTGCTATTATTAGCTGCAAAGCATAGATCCCATTGCAAGCTGCTTCAGATTCTATTTTATATTTCAAGGGCCAGTTACTGTCAAGAGTTTCTTCCATGAAGGGGTCTATAATACCCAGTTATATTAATGAAAGATGACTCAATCCTTCCCTGACCTCTCTTCTCCTTAACAAATTGAACTGAAATTGTTTATTCACAGCCAGACCTGAGGCAGTTCTGGTCTGGAGATGTATGTGCATCCATAGCCAATCAAAACTGGCATTTCCTCTAAGAATTTCATTATCTGTAGGTTGTGAACAGACTCTGTACTGGCAAGTAAGAGGCTACCCATGAACTGCTCAGAAGTGATTCTCCAGTGCTGTGCCTAACCCTGACTCAGAGCGTGGTCACATGCTGATCCTGTGAGAGATATGTTTCACAGCATAATGCAGTACAGCAAATCTGTGAGGGGAATCACTGAAGCATCGCTGCAGAAAGCAAAGGAAGATACTGCTCTCCTGAGACAGGCTGCTTAGGTGTCTATCTATAGCAGAGGCAGGACTGTGTGGCAAATGATGTTGATGGAAGCAGAAAAGTATACATTCCTTTGCCAAAGATCAAAATCCTTGGTTCTCATTTGTCATGTCCACGTAGACCAACCCAGCCAAAGCTGTCTTTTGTGCCAGGGGCAGGCAGGTATGTGGGTGAGACACAAATGGGATTGTGTAATTAGAGAGGTGGAAATAAAGTGGTATAGCCACCTCACACGTGAGGGCCCAAACTGAAATGGTAGAGGCAATAGGAGACCCCTTATCACTAATATCAGAGTTCTATTAAATGTGAAGTGTGGGGTTGTCTTTAAAATTCAGGACTGTACCTCAGAGGTACAACGTGTAAGGAAAGCACAAATCTTTCATAATAAAATATTCTCAACATACTCTTTAACCTACACTATATGGCTCTCGTGTTATCTTTCATGCAGATGAGTTGACTCTGTCTCAGGAGGTAATGTCTGAAATGTCCTTTCAGTAGTAAGCTTCAGGCTTTGCTCCACAATTACTGTTTTATTGCTGTGGTAAGATGCCACGACCACAGCAATCTTATGAAGGAAAACATTTAACTGTAGCTGGCTTAAAGTTCAGAGGCTTCATCTATTATCATCATGACGGGAAGCATGGCAGCATGCAGACTGACATGGTGCTGGAGAATGGGCTGAGTGTTCTACATCTGGATTAACAGGCAGCAGGAAGAGAATGCCACACTGGATGTGCCTTGAATATCTGAGACCCCAATGCCCGCACGCTGTGACATACTTATTCCAACAATACCATACCTACCACAACGAGGCCATACTTCCTAATAGTGCCACTCCATATGAGCATTGAGGGGTGGGGGCTTTTTCTTTCAAACCACCACTATTGTATAATTTCATTTGCTAGCTCTATTTTTATTTTAAATACAGATAACAGTACTGATATCAGACAGCAGTGATTCACGTAAGGGCTTCAGGCAGAAATGAAAAGTAATGCAAAAGGAAGCACAGAATGTGATTGACAAATCTGTGCCTTTGAAGGACAACCAGCTTTGTTAATACCAATGATCTTGACATATAAAGAAAACTCACCATAGAAATTACTTTTTGTCTTCTATCATCCTTTTCTTTCCTTTGAGATACATGTGTGTATGTATATGTGAATGTGGGTACACCTGATTGGTTGAGTGGGATATGAACATTTGGAGGCCGGATAACCTCAAGTGATACACTTCAGAGCCATACATCTTGTTTGGAGACAGAGTCCCTCATTAGATGAATGTTTGCCAATTAGGCCAGACTGGCTGTCTAGTGAACCCTACTTTCCCATGTCTGTCCCCTCAATACTGGGATTGCCAGTGCACTACAACACTCTCAGCTTTTTTTGTTTTGTTTTTTATAAGCTAAGGATGGAACACAGGTCTTCAGGTTTACAGAGCCAGCACTTATTGACTAAGCCATCTCCTTAGACTGTTACAATTTCTTTATTTACTTAAAAATATTTATTATTATTATTCTGTATGTGTATGATGCACATACGTACAGACCACACTCATACACACATGCACACTCGTGTGTTTAAGTAGGTGCATGTGTGCCTGGATACATGTGTGGAGGACAGAGGAGGAGACACTTGCAAGGGTCTATTCTCTCTTTTCTCTGTAGATTCCTGGGATCAAAAACAGGTTGTTGGGCTTTCAAGGCATGTGTTTTTCCTCACTGAGCCTAATAGTACCATATCTTTATATACAGGTTTAATTATTAACTACAAAAGCTTTGTATAAAGCATAATACATATATATTGTATAAGACTTCAGTTAAAGAAAACTGTTAGGTGTGGTAGTATAAGCTGGTAATCCCAGCTGGGGGAATGAAGGCAGATAGGAGTTCAAGTCCATTTGGGGCTACATAGGGAGTCAGAGGCTGACCTGGGCTACATGAATCCTTGCCTTAAAAAAACATACAAACAACTATACTGGGGGACATTAAAACCAAACATTTGTCCCAAAGTGTAGCAGCATTTATGCTAACAGCTCTCTTGAGGAGGCATAGGGATAAGAATAGCCATTAGATTGTTGAAACCTAAATCAGTTAATCAACACATAACAATGCAAACAGATCAGAGTGAGATTTCAGTTCAGTTACCAGACAGCAGAAAAAAGCAATGAACTTGAAGAAGAAAAGCTGTTTGAATTGCAATATAAAAGGCACTGTCAGAAACCGAGTTTTATGCTTCTGCAAATTTCAGCCACTTAAACAACAGAACACACTGAGCTTTCAAATCTGCACTCTTTCCAAGAGTATATATTTTACAGTAACCTTTGATGAACAATAGAAAACAACAATGATCACTAAGAATCCTGAGGATACCACCCCATATTGACTAAACTTTCTCAGTTTTAGAAGATTTAAGTTGAAACTCAGGCCATCATCTAAGACTTTCATCTACAAGGTCTGACATTATTAGAGGAGAAACTGAAGTGAATTCGTATTCAGAGGATGAGTGTAATTAAAAAGAGCATGGGCTATGTCGCCTGGGGCACCTGTATTTAACTCTTGCCTCTACTGCTTGTGACATTGACCTTCAGGAGGCTCAGGTTCCCTGAAAACAGTTATACTACTCAAAATACATGGTGAGATTTCAACAAATCAGCACTTGATAGGATACCAAACTTGGTGCCCACTACAAAATAGATTTGTTTCTTACTGTGCTATTTAATTTGAGACCAGGTCTCATGTTGCTCAGAATGGCCTCAAATTTGTGATCTCACGGAACATGATCTGGAATGTCTGATCCTCCTGCCTGCCCACTTCAGTTCTGAGATCAAAGCATGCATGACCATGTCAGTTTATTTGGTGCTAGGGACAGAATTTAGGGATTTATGCATGTTAGGCTAGGGCTATATGCTGACTCAATTACATACCTAGCTTCCTGAAATAATTTCTTCCTTGATTGAAATTTATTTTCATGATAAAGTTCACATGTGAAAAGACTTCCAAGTCCAAAATCCATATAGCAAATCTCAATGCATTTGGAGCCTGAAGGAATTCTGCACCCTTTCCCTCATTCTCTGCCTTATAGAGAAGTGTTAAAGTGCTGGCAAAGAGTGTCTCAGAAATTAACACAGGAGCTGCACAAGCCTGAAGAGGGGTAGCAAACATGTCTACACACATGTGACTCACACAGGCACAGACTCGACTTCACCTTCTAGCTTCAAACTTCAGACTTTGGGACTCATGTTAATCATATGATAGAAAGGGTACGTAAACACAGTGTGTGTAGAGATACAGACTTGGAAACTGCTGTTCAGACCGAAGGCCTCATTAGATGCTGCAGGGCTTTGAGTATCAAAGAGTTTGGCAATTAGTAATGAAAACTGGTAAGGTGTTAGTCATGCCAGCCTTAACCTCATCACAAATGCTAACTGATTTTACATATTTAACACCATAGAAATTTAATTCTTGATAAAATATGATTTCAACAAATCAGAATTTTAGAGAAATTTTAATTTTTTAAAGCTACAATATTCTTTCTTTATTTTTTTCCTTGCTTCCCTTACAGTAGGCTGTTCTCCACTGAAGAGTTAGAGTCTGTGATAGATTTAGATACAATGACTTTTAAAACACTTGATTTGTTTTTAAACTCAGGCTTCCATTTTTAAAAGACTCCAACATAGTTTTGCTCCAGTTGGTCTAATATTTATGGTGGTAATAGCTACATTCACTGCTTGGATCCAGAGACATATTTTGGCAGGTGTTCTGTTGGACCTGTATCGGATATGTAGCTCATTCAAGCCCAGGCTGCCAGGCCTGTCTCAGTGCACCTGAGATGTCTGGCACACACTTCAAATATTGGTGACATGACAGTTAAGAAAGGACAGGTGAATAGTGTCTCCTCTGAACAGTGGCACCCCCCACACACACACACCAGAAATAAGCCCCTGAAGGTGGGAAGTGAGAGGCTGGAGAATGAATGTGGGGGTGGGGGAGGATGGTGTGTGGGAAGGAAGAATGCAGAAGCAAGGCCTATGAAAGAGGCAAGGGGCAAGTCAAGAGGGGGAGCCAGTGAGTATGCAGATGTTCAAGAGAGATAGAGATACATGGTGTTTACAAATGAAGTATGGATTTCCGAAAGGTATCTACAACTAAGTAAAAAATAAACTTGGTATGAATGAAGACTATCAGGGAAAGCTAACCATTGTGAGGACACACATTCTTTCAAAATTACTCTCATTTATTTGGCAGACTTGTTTCTTTCTTCCTTCCTTCCTCCCCCCCCCCACAAAAAAAAGAAAAGAAAAGAAAAAAAAAACTGTAATGAAGAAGAGAGGCCTATGGTAACAGAAAGGCCCGCTTCGAAATGAGACCTGGGCAGATGCTGGTGTGAGCCTTTTTCTTCATTTCATTAAGGAAGCATTTAAAGAATTACCTCTGGCTACACCTGGGTAAGCTTTTGCCAGTGGTCTAGGCTGGGCATCCACCTGCAGGCAATGGTGTTGGAGAGACCAGACTCATGAATGAGATCTGCTACAGGAATCCTGAGCTAAAGCCAGACGGAAGTAGGGTATGGGGAGATCACACCAAAGTCTCAAATTATGGACGGAAGCCTGCAAGTTGGTTTTGAGTGGGCGGTGACTGTTACAATGAAGAGACTAGTTCATGATTATATAGGAAACAGGTGTAAGGAAGGTTGGCCTAGAGCTTGCCTGTTTAATGAGCCAGGCTTGTGCAGACAGAGACGAGGAGAGCAGACTACAAATGAATTTACGGAGGGGCAGGCTTGCAGGCTAGCTTCTGTTCACTTTCTAACGGTGCAGAACATGGCCTCTGTTTCCTTCTGCACGATTCCCCTTCTCAGCTTCTTGGTAAAGGAACTAGTACCACACATCAATCCTTATGGTTTATTTAAGCTTTTGGGCCTCTTGGGCAAACAGACTTAAAGTAAGAACCCATAAATTCTAAAGCTTTCTTGGAACATCTTATTATGCCCAAAAGGTGTTGTATATGTTTTAGTGGGAACTTTAATCAAATTTTTTTTCAGTGTCAATGAACAGCTATATTCATAAAGCTTTCTACCTCTGGATTTTCTTGCCAAATTTATGTTAAAAACCGAACTTTATTTCCTAAGTATCTTATCAAACACTTTTTGCTGCATGTTTTCTATACCTACCAAAAAACCCATTTTAATATTTTTTTCTGTCTCCTATGTTTTAAACATTTCAGTTCAATTGAACAAGAAAAAACAAAAGGCTTGAATGCTAGTGACCAAGCCCTTGAGAAGGCTCTTTAGTCAGTTGTCAACTTAACTGTCAACATTCATATGAATCAACTCAAAGTCGGGCTACTTTTGAGGGCAAACACACACCACGTTAATAGAAACGAAGTCCTGTTTCAACTCACATTTGCATTCTGGTGAGAAAAATTCAGGTAAATAGCCAGATGTTCAAAAGCAATTTCCAAGGCTCCTTGCCCCATTGCATACAATGCCCATCAGGTCTCTGGTGGAGTGCTTGGCCTGGCTTAACATTCAATCTGACTTTGCACTCGTTTCTAGTTTGGTGAAGAAACCAGGATGCCGGTTGTCAATAGCATCAAGTCAGCTGTTAATGATTCTATTTTCTGACCTTTACCAAGGACACAGCCGGGATCAATTATTTTTCTTTCTCAATGGAGTCCGTGGGAAAGCTGGACTACAAAAGCAAGAGTGGGGGTGGGAGTGTTGCGCACGCATGTTCGCGCGCTTGTGGGGGCCGTGATGCCAAGAGAAAAGAGATGGACCTTGAGTGTGAAGTGGGATCAACATCAACAAAGTAAAGCTCAGGCCTCCCAGTCCAGTCAACAGTGCAGGGTAAGTGGAAGGTGGTCAAAGATGCCTCTGACAAGCCTAAGAGCATAAATCTGAAAAACAAGGCGCACTGGGGTGTCTTCATCACTTAAAAAGCTTAGCAACAAAAGCAATTTGGGGTAAGGCAGGAGCATCTTTCCGGGGCTCCTTTTGAGAAAGAAGTTAGTGGCCTTTAGTCCTGCCTGCTTTCTCTTTTCCTGGAAGAGCTTGCAGAACACATAGCTGCCTCCTGGTTCTTTGATTTTGCGGTGGGGAAACCATATCCGTAGCTCAGCCTTTCCCTTGATGCCAGTATGCTTTGTTGGTGAAGTAACGCCATTGTTCAAAATGCTAAGGACTCACTGAGACTTCTGGATTTTTTGTGAATCTACATGAGTGTGTCTGCAGTGAAGCAGAATGCATGCTTGTTCACAAAACAAAACCAAAACAGACAACAAGAACAAAACAAAACAAAGCAACAACAAACAACTCACGACACAAATTGTTCATGACTCCATTCCTACTCACAGCTACTGACTGACTGACAGTTACCCTATGTCAACCAATGTGCCACCTTCTCTTCACAGGGCAAAACTGAGGTATAAAAATGTCAAGCCACTTGGCTGAAGTTCACCTAATCAGCACCTCAACACAGGTCTCACCCCCTAGAACCAAAGCCATGTCCAGAGTCTCTGAAAGATCTTCCGATGTCTGCAGAGGAAGTGCTCTCAAAACAAAGCAATAGTCACACCATGAGCTAGTTGGTGCAGGATGCTCCCTCTTAGCCCTGGAAGGGATGGACTGGAAATTGCACCCTTCCCCCACTGCCCCCCCCCCCCCCGCCATGACTGTTCTCTGGGGTAACCCTTGGCTTATCATTCTTATTTGATTTTCATGGAAACCTAATAATCTCTTCCTGAAAAACATTTTCTAATTGTGTCACGATCCTGTAACAAAACAAAAGAGAAAACAAATCTCTTTTAATATGTCTCCCAGCCCCCCTGGCAGTTTCTGAGAGCACAGCTTTCCAATTATTCTCCATGCTCCTCTTCCTTTGGACTTCCTGATCTTGAGGTAACAACTTAGCTGCTCACAATCACTCCTCTCTTACCCTTTGTCCCCCACCCCATTTTTTTCTTTGCATCTTTACCCCGTGCTCAGTGGATTTCCCTGTCAGAATGCCTGTATTATTCTCCACCTCCAAAGCTAAGTCATGTCCTTAATCTTCTCCTATCCTCTGGCTTGTGCTGAGAGGTGGCTCACTGGTTAAGACCAAAGGTCCTGAGTTCAATTCCCAGCAACCACATGGTGGCTCACAACCATCTGTAATGGGATCTGATGCCCTCTTCTTCTAGTGTGTGTCTGAAGAGAGCTACAGTGTACTCATATATATAGAATAAATAAATCTTTTCTTAAAAACCATGCAAATGCAATCTTAGCCTCACCACTTTTGTAGACTGATAATGCTCTATTGTGTTTTTTTAAAATACCTCATTTACTTGCTTTGTGTTTGTGTATGTGAGTACACAGGTATGCACGTATGTGCACGTGTGTCCAACTCTCTATCTTGAAATGATTTGAATCATATGATGACATATTTTTGATATTTGAACTACTTAAGAGCAGGACTTTCTCCTAGGTGGATGTTTTATATTTCTTTCTTAGATGGTTCTTAGTCTAGGTGTAGTAACCTTATTTGCTATGTTCCTGTGCTATAGTCACATTCAGTACTATGTCATTCATGGTCACTCAGTAAGTACTAGTCCCATTAATAATCTTTGAATTTATTTTCTACCACTCTCACCTATAATCTAGAAAAAAGAATGGATTCTTTATTATTTTGATGTAAGCTCTATAAATACATTTTAAAGTTGTAGTACATTACTTCAAAATCAGATTCTGAGAAATCACTGTGCTTAAATGGAGTAGCCCAAGTTCATCAATTCACTATTTATAAAAGTACTTCAGATCCTTCAATGCATTTTTTAAATTCAATTATATCTCTCTTCCCCCCAAATTTATCAACCTTTGAATATATTTTTGAGGGATCTTTTCTACTGTCTCTAGTTTGTTGCCTAGTTCCCTGTTAACCTCACAAAGCCTGCCTTATCATTTGGTTCTGGGAATAAACCTCAAGATTTTTTTCCCTTTTCTTTTTTTCCAACAGTGGGTGGGTTTCCATGTAAACAGCTTTTAAATTCTGATGCTAAAATCCTGACTTCCATTCCCTTTGCCAAATGTGTTTCATCTAGATACAGTTCCCTAGAGACAACTGAAGCCACCCTGAGGGACTGGTGGGGCAGTTTCTTGTCCTAAACTCAAGAACACAAGACAGCACTTGGTAAGAAAAGAGTGAGAATCTGCTCTTTCTTTATGTGAATCCTGAGAGCCAATCTCAGGCTGTGGGGAGTGGTCCCTTCTGCTTTGGCTTGTACCTTTCCCATTACCATGGCCAAATCAGAATGACATGCTATTCTAAAGGAAGGGGGCTCAGCCTGGTTACCAAGGAACTTAGTCTCTCCATTCAGAGATAAGCCATATGATGCTAAATTAAATGCATTTTATTCCTTCTCACAACTATCCATTGTGTGGCTTCAATTAGCACCCAGCAATGAATAAGGCTTTAAAAGAGTGGATTCTCCTAAAATGAGTCACTTGCCATGGCCTCACTCTTTTCTAATCCTGGATCTTGGCAGGATGAGCTCCACTCAAATTAGCGTGGCTTTGCCAGTGCCATGGAAAATTCATACAGGGTGAACCTACAGCACAGCAGGGTGATGCGCAGCAGGTGCAGACAGGCTGAGAACCTGAGCCCTCCCACCCACTGGAGCAAGAAGGCTTGGGCTTGTACAGAGAAAGGCAGTTATGCTAGACCGCAGTGCAGCGCCCTATGTTAGAATCCCACAGGCAGCAAAACATTCATCTTGGGTTCCAATTTGCTTCAGATTCTTCTGTCACACCCCTAGGTTCTGTTGCCAGTCTCCTAGAAAGTGAGCACATCTGCTCCTGTTTTGTGACTGAACATCTGCATATTAAGATGGTGTTTGAATCCCTACTTCCCACGGAAGGATGAGAACCTAGGAGCTCATCTCTGTTACACCCACTGTGTGAGCAGCATGTGCTGTGTGCTCATCTATTTCTGGACACATACAACAGGCAGAAAGGGACTTCTGCAGAAGACCGGAGCCAGAAAGCATGCTCCAGTGCAAGTGTACTCTCTAAATTACCAAACAAAGTTGTTCCATGCTTGGTGGCTTAATTAAATGCTGCAAGGCTGACTAGATTACTCATTTCTCCAGGTACCATTGTCCTTTGGACTAAGCTTTCATACTAATTAATTGGCCTGCTGCTGTATTTCAGAAGGGGATTTTGAAAGATTGGTTACAAGGACATTTCCACTTGATAGAAAAGCAATCCCATGGAGATCCTGTTTCCTGTTACAGAGACAAAGGAATTTTTTTCTTTTTCATGTTTTGTGTGTGTGTATGTGCATGTGTATTTACAGGAATATATATATTCTTGAGGAATATCTATCTATCTATCTATCTATCATCTATCTATCTATCTTCATTCTACCATTGATGTCTACTCTAGAGTATTTGTTCAGAGTCATTGGAGCTTTGAGAACTAGGCTCAATCACCAAAGTATGTGCTTGGCCTTGTTCCTTTGCTGGGGTTGGGGAAACAAAAATTGATTGAAAACTTTTCCCCTCTTCCAAGAACTGAAGGCAGAGTTTTGGAAGACATTTGTTATGTGCTAGCTATTCTATAGATTTTCGTTGTTGCTATTGTCATTCTTGCTGCTTTTGTTTGAAGACAGGGTTTATCTGTTTAACAGCCTTGGCTGTCCTAGAACTAGCTCTGTTGACCAGGCTGACCTTGAACTCTCAGAGACCTACCTGCCTCTGCTTCCTGAGGGCTGGGATAAATGGCCACCACACCTGGCCATCCTCTGTGTTTTATGATTGTTAGTTCATTTAATCTTTACCACCTATGACAAGGTAGATTCAGTTGTAGTGGCATTCCACCTGTCTAGATTGGATTACCAAAGAGAGAGAAACTGAAAATATGCCCAAATTCACATGGATAAGAAGTGTTAAGAGTCAGGATTCACAACTTGGCCCTCATAGGGATCAGTTCTTGATTTTAACTATAATATCACATCTCTTAGGAATATAGACCGGATTGCACAAGAGAGCTGGGAACTGTAAAGACAGATCATCTACCTATGATGTCAAGAAGAACCTTTAAAGTCCATGGTCAATATGGTTTGAGTATTTTGTGGATTTGCCATTGCAAACCACAGGCTACTTGGCTTCAGAAATTGATGATAGTGAATTATACTGTCTTGCATAGAGTAGGATTTGTCGCAAACACAAAACCCCAGGTAGGCATTTGTAAAACGTTTCCAGATTTTGCCTTCCCCTCCTTGCTCAGGCTGACATATCTCCTTCGAGGATTTCATCCCCTGTAGGTCACCTGGGATCCTTGCCAGGAGTCAGGAGCACTGATGCCTCACAACTGTGGGAGACCAGTGACTGCAGCAGCTGTATGCTGTAGGAGGCGTTCTCTAATATATCTTTTTCTCCTTGGAGGGTTACCCTGATGAGACAAGATACAAAGAGGGAGCCTAGCTGCCTAGTGCAAAAAAGATAGACAGTCTTAGCAGTTTCAGTGTAATACAACTTAGTAGGTCTTTCCTCAGACTTTCCTGTAGCTTCTGCTATAATTTCCAGGCTGAGAAAAAAACTTAGCCTATTTTCTCAACAGAGTTGGTCTCCATAGACAAAGAGATCAGGTGGGACTGGTCCAAAGTTGCCCTTATTGAACTGAACCAGTCAAGACAGAAAGTATTAATCTTGGAATTGGTGATGTTAGAAATAAGTACATTTTTCTAAAACTTCAAATGTAGTCACCTGTGCAAATGGATGTAATAGATAATATTTTATAGACATGAATTAGACAGTGTCCTTTTTTAAATATAGGTAAGACTTTGTTATTAGTTAAGAAATAACTTTATAAGAAAGAAACAATAAGGACAAGAGTGACCTGTATGCAAAAGATTAGCATGGACAAGCATAAATGTCTCCAAATGTAGACTATCGTTTTTGGTATAGAACAACATGACTTTAAAAAGCATTTAAAATAATAGTTAACATCTATTACGACATTTTTTTTTTTTTACCATGAACTAGATACCTTTAACAGTAGCTCAAAGAGCCTGACCCCTCTAGAGTACCATGCATGTACTTACACCAACTAAGAAGGCTATGGTGTCATTAACCAACACAATTGGATGGGACTTCATAATGCATGAGATCCACTATTGGGAAAAGCATCATGTAATGTGGATAGCTATCCATCTATCTATATATGCATATTTATCCATGGGTGAATGTATAAGCATGCAAGTACCATATGAGATGTTGCAGAAGAAATAAAGCAAGAAGTGAACACTTGGAATAGAATTCTTATTGTTTCTATGGGAATGCAATTGGTGAAGATATGTAAACAAAGTTTTCATTTTTCTGTTCAAGTATTGAGTATCTCTGTTGCTCATTCTAGATTATATCTAAATGTGATATCAGTCAGGTAAAATACAATCAGTACTTTCTGCTGGGCCAGGATATCTTTAAGCTCAGGGTAATCTTCTAAAACAAAGTTTGTACTACCATTTTACAAAGGATGCAAGTAAGCGACGTCAGAGGGTGTAGGGGACTGAAGGCATAGGAATGTGTACATGGACTCCACATTTTTCACATGGCAGAACTCTGGTTCGTACCGTATACTGTGAATAGATAGATGCTCAGTGCTTGTGCAGTAAACCCCACTGTCATGTTGTAAACCCAAGAGTGACAAATGCGGAGGAGTTAATGTGAAATTTGTTGATATGTGCTTATGAATAACTATCAATGCTATTCATTAAAATCAGATTCAGTGAGATGAAGAGAGGAACAAAGCACCAAACAATGGCGAGGGGAGTAACTTGTGAGATAATGGTGAATTCTAATTCCGCAATTGTTACACTGAATTAATTCATCACTAACACGCCATTGCTGTGCGTTCTGTGAATTGATCACAACTCAGTTAATTAAAACCTCTGATGTTTAACCTGCTTTTATTATTTTGATGAAATGAGGAAGGAGTGACAGCAAAGGCTTTCTTGCCTCCTCAGAAAAGCAACTGATCAGAATGTATGAGTGTCTTTATCATCAGAGCAGATGAAAATTGCTTTCTTAGGATGCCTTGTTGTATGGAAAATGCTAAGAACAATATGTCATGGGGTGCAATGATATTAGAATTCTGAAAGTATAGTTATAAATCTTGTACCCCAAACTCCATTCTTTCGTGGAACATGTTTACCTTTTCCTTTATAAGGGAATTAATAAGAAAATAGAATACTTTGGGTGACAGGTGGATCATTATGAGCCAGCAAAATGTCTCCAATGACTGCATAGAACATCATTATAGTGTGTAACACACACACACACAAAAGCAGTAGAAACAGTCATAGTTAACACCATTAGTTTCTTATTAACATGTCAGATAATTTTGTAAGCATGTCTCTTGTATTTTGTCATTGAATACTTACAGTAATACTAAGAAGTGAGTACCAATATCCTCACTTGCATTTTACAGATTTTGAAACTGTAGCCAGAGAGACTGAGTAACTTTTCCAAGACTTGAAATAAATTTTAGAGCCAGGTACCTATCCTCTTAAGCCTGTCATCTTTTTTTATTCCATAAAAATAACTGTGGGTTGGTGGCAGAAATGACATTGTAGGTAATGTGCTTGTTGCACAAGTGTGAAGATTTGAGTTCAAATCCCCTGAACCATAGGTAAAAGCAAGATGTGGTAATATGCACATCTGTAACCTCATGGTGAGATGGGAGACAGAGACTGGAGAGTCCCTGGAAGTTCAAGAGACAGCTTACCTGTATACACAGCCAGCACTCAACAAGAGAGACCATGTTTTAAACAAGGTGGAAAGCTGTGGGTAATCATCATGTTGTCCTGTGACCTCTACTGTGCCCAGACACATGAGCACACACACAGCAGACACACACACACACCAGTCACAGAAATATACACACAGACACCAACACACACACACAGACACATAACACACACAGTAGATGGTGACACACAAACACAATAGACACTGACACACACAGCAGAAATAGAAATATACACACAGACACCAACAGAGACACACAGATACATAGATATACACACAAAGGCACACAGACACATGCAACAGACACACACACATACACACACACACACACACACACACAGGCACACACATACACAGGCACCCAAACACAGAGAGATACACATATAGGCACACAAACACAGATATAGAGACACGCATACAGTAAATACACATACACATGGAACACACATAAATAGACACACAGACAACACAAACAGACAAACACATAGATATACACATACACATATGCACATACATACACAGACACTGACACACACAGGCACACACACAGGAACACACACACACACACACACACCACAGAAATAAACACATAAACACCAATACAGACACACAGACAGACACATAGATGCACACACATGCAGGCATGCACACATACACACACACACACACACATACACACACGCACAAACTGGAGATAGAGTGAGCATTAAAGCCATGAAAATCTTTCTTAGGATTGCTTCTAAAACTGAGGCTTTCTGAAGGCTGGCACTGTGGCAATTTCTGAGCTGACAGCTGCAGAACCCTGTGAAATTCCATGGAAGTGCTGACTCTGAAGATCTATGGCACATCCCTGAGCTGTGCCAACCATGAAGACCATTCAACCTGGTATCCTGTGTTTACCAGTGTGTCAGACTGGTGTTGACACTGGATACCTATGAAGTATACAGTCACAGGACAAGATGCCTGTGAGAAGGGTGTTGGTAATCTGTGCAGGACAACTTCCAAAACTCAGTGTTTAAGTGTAAAGCACCTTTTACAATAAACAAGAAGACTCCACTGGGCCAGAAGATTCCTAGGCTGAGGAGCTACTGGGGTTAGACAGTGAGGTGAGATAGTGTCACAGCATCAGAATCAACTTAGAACTTCCCCGCCCCAAATCCTCCAAAAGTCATTGGTGGAACAGTCTCAGAGAGCCTCTTCCTGGGGCCTGGATAAAGAAGGGTTTGAGCTAGAAATCTTTGTAATCATGTATATTATGTATGTTATATATACTTTACATATCTATGCTATATATAATTATACGTATTTTTAATAATATATACTATTTTATTTAATTTATATTTTTAATTATAGGTAAGTATTTGTTTATATTTAATTTATTTATATAAAATAATAAATATATTAAAATATTTATATAACTTAATTTAATATAATTATATTATATAATTAATAAATAATTATATATATGTTTGATTGAAATATGTTTGAGCATTTCTCTTTTGCAGAGAGTTCTCCCCTCCTTCCCCATCAGCCCCACAGCATGCTTATTGGACACTGACTCAGATTTGGAATGACTTTAACAGGAGAGGCTGTTTATGTGCTACTTTCTCCAAAACTCGCTGGCATGTTCCCTGACAGAGCCTGACTTCATGAGGTGGCCAGTTGCGATTTCTTCCTTTCTGTCTGGCTGTTTGTTGATGTCTGGACTTTTGACACCATTTGTGAATGTGACCAAGGTGATTCCGGATTGCAGTTTCCTTCAGTGCTGTCCATTCCCTTCCTCTGAATAGCAGGTGTGGTGCAGCTCTGGAACAAACCTCCTTGTCACTAAAGGAGTTGTTCATTATCACACCCACCCACAATCTTACCAGTTTTTCCTTATGAGAAATTCTGTGTCTTTGATACAGAAAGTGAAGGGAAATTTGATTATTCAATGCAGAGACATGTGATAAATTCTTAATTATCTTGTGGATATAACAATTAAAGAACAAAAGGATGGCTGGGCTTCCCTTGGCTTTGGTGATGTGATATGGGGTCTCATGGCACTTGTATTTGTGTGGGATGCTTTTTTTTAGATGGGTGGATCCTCCTTTCAGAGAGAATTAGCCCTTGAAACTCGGGCAAAAATCATTCCGTTAACTTCAAAACACTCAGAGGACACCATAAATAAGTATTTTTGTAAATTCTTTTTACTGAGAAAATAACTGCAGGCCTATTGAAATGTTTAGAGCCATATCTATTCTCAGGCATTATTGAACATATAATTTTGATTTTTTTTTAATCTTTAACCTAAAGATACATTTAAAATTCAGTTACAGATCATGTTTTATATTTGATAAGAAGAGATTTTTTTCTGAATATTTATTGTACTGGAATGATTGTATAATATGTAGTTTATGCCTTGATGAAAGAAGGAATAGTAATAAATTATAATTACCTATAATTAATCTGAGTTTCTGCTTCTTTCAAACAGTGGATGTCTGAGGCTACAGTTGGCATCTCTAAGACAATGAGGAATTAAAATGGTTAAAGCTACAGCCTTACTCCTGCTTTTCTTTTTAGTTTATTTAAAATGAAAAAAAATAGACTTGAGTTTCACTTAAGTAAATGTGGAAGAAATTATATAAAGTAATGAAAACGACAGCTTTTAAGAACTCTTGACCATGTGGTTTTTTTCTTTGAGTTTGTTTATGTAGTGGATTCGCAGACAAACGGATGGAACTTGAAAATATCATCCTGAGCGAGGTAACGCAGTTATAAAAGAATGAACACGGTATCTACTCACTGATAAGCGGTTATTAGCCCAAAAGTTTGAAATACCCAAGAGTTACTTCGAAGCAACAGTAGGGCTGAGTGTGAGGTCCCAGATGGAGGACTTGGAGAAGGACCTGAAGGAGCTGAGGGAGTTTGTATCTCCAGGGAGGGAGGAACAGTGGCAACTGGCCTGACCTCTCCCCGAACCCCCATACTCCTGGAGACTGATCCACCAACCAAAGAATACACAAGGAGGGACCCATGGTGCTGGCCACATATGTGGCAGAGGAGGGTCTTGTTAGCCATCAGGGGGAGGAGAGGCCCTAGGGCCTGAGTGTGTTAGATCCCCCAGTATAGGAGAATGCCAAGGAGGGAAGAAGAGGAGTGGATGGGTGGGTGGGGGAATACCCGCATAGTGGCAGGGGGAGGGGGGGAGGAAATGGAGAGGTTCCAAAGGGGAGATCTGGAAAGGGGGAAACATTTGAAATGTAAATAAAGTATGAAAAAAAACCCAACTCTTTCTCGATGTTCAGGATGAACAATCAAAGCTTGGGGATCTAATTCTGAGTGGTAGGTTTGCAAGATTCTAGAACGAGGCAGGCTTAGTCAGCATGTGATGTTCTTCACACCTCGGCCTTATCTCATGGAACTGGGAAGCACACCAGAGGCATGGGGTGGTCCCTTTCAGTACATTGATGATATCACAAGTATTCCCTTTGATATTTGCATGCCATCTTTCCGTGAAAAGTAGTCCAATTCTCTATAGAACCCATGGGGATTGTGTGATAGCTGACAACAAGGTCCACCAAATGAAGATACTCACACTGCCTGAGATAAGTTGAAGAACAAAAGCAGAACATCAGTACATTTCTAAGACTTCCTTCCTCCCTCCCTCCCTCCCTTCCTTCCTATTTATTTATTTATTTATTTTGGACAAGCATCCCACTGATGGTTTATTGCTGTTCTGTCTAGACCCTTACTCCTTCAACAAGACTCGTATGACAAGGAAGGTACAAGAAAGCGTTTTTTAGACAGCACTGGTACCTGCTGGCCTCTTCCAGGGTTATGCTTCATCTTCTCTATCCAACTAAGCTGAACTGTCTACAGCAGCAAAAATAAATAAATGGTGAAATAGAGAGGATATATATATTCAATGGTGATTGAAGAATATATATATATATAGTGAAGGAGAAAGAAAGGAAAAGAAGAAAAGACAAATGGGGAGGGGAAAGGGAAAAGGGGACAGAGAGAGGTGGAGGGAGAGGGAGAAGGATAGACACAGAGGGGGGAGGGGGAGGGAAGGAGGGAGGGAGAGAGAGAGAGAGAGAGAGAGAGAAATGATCACTTCCCCCCTCTGAACATGTTATCTCTTGTGTCCCACTGCCCCTTTGTTTCATAGTGAACTCTAAAGGTTTTGTTCCTTGGCAGCAAGACTGGCTAGGTCAGGTGAAACTGTTTCTATTGTTTGTGAACGGGTGATTGAAGGATAAATCTCACAACATTGATCTGGCATCGAATCCTGAGACTTTTTCCAAAGGTGAGAGGTTCCTGTGGTAGCATAACAAACACGGATTTATTTTTCCTTCTCAGACATTTTAAAGCTTGGAATGGTGAACACTTCAGTGTCTGGTAATCTTTTCATCTCCTTGACCTCGGCTGCTCTAAATGCTGGCTTCACCCACCTCCCTTCATGTTTAAAGTAGTGATCTGCTGGTCCTAGGTGTTTCTACCTACACTTTTACTCATCCCCCTCCCCGATCCATTTCACATTCCAGGAGTATCTATTTTTACTCCAATTGGACAAATCATCTTTATCTCAGGCAGCTGGTGACTGGAGAAAATTTACTCTCTATGCACGTGGTTTCAATCAGAGCCCATATGGTGGAAACACACAGACAAAGCACAAAGACCAGCAGGTCCTCCCTCCCGTCAGCGGCAGAAACACATTGCACCTGAAGCCTCTGTGAACCTTCCACAGCCGCTGGCGGTTTATCTTCTGTTCCCTCAGCACAGCCATTTTGTGGAATCATAACAAAGGAACTTCAAAGCTACCACATTATTAAGCGTTTAGCATGTAAACATCACCAAAGTGGACTGGCAGAGAAAATGACCCAAACTACAAGAGGAAAATGCCTTTAATTGTTATATAATGTGATCTCCCAACCCTGCTTTGTTCTTCCTTCTATACCAGGATTAGTACTGATATGAGCTTTCTGATTCCCGAGTACTACAAAGACTCAACAGAAAGGATTTTCAGACCTAGAATACCACCTACACAGAATTTAAAAAAAAAAAAAAAATGACTTAATTCATCTACACTGCAAGGAATTTGTCTTTTTTACTATGATGTATGTGGTCAGTAAAAGTGGTATTCTAGCTGGCCATGTTCGACTTAGAGAACTGAAATTGGGGAATGAAAGTTGCATACCTTTCTCTAACAGGAAACGATCAGAGAAATAGATTTCTGTGGAAGAATGTTTAGTTTAAAATGGAATGAAGACAAATATGAGGTACAATAGAAGACTATAAAATAGAAGGGAGACTTTGGCATTTTGAAATAGTACAAAAGTGGTGTATCCTGGAGCTGGCTCCTAGCAAAGATCCTGGAATCTGCCTGAGAGTTCACCATTTCTTACCCACGAGCTATGCCTGCCTTTCATCTGGTTTCTTAATCACCAGTTTTCCTCATTCATATCCACCCCTCACACTAAAGCCTACGTTTTCTAAAGTGTAGTTTCTGTTCTCCATCATCCTGGTGAGATTTAAGGCTCACCTCAGGCCAGTCTCAGAAACTCACCTTGCTGCCCCTCTGGACCTAGCTTGGAATGGCATTGCTCCACTGGCTGCTGGCTACCTTGTCATGTTTTTCTTACCTCAGCAAATTCGAGTGCACAGATCAGCTCTTTTTCCAATTCTATTTCTTCCTAGGGCTTTCCTAGCTGTTCTTCTCTAGTTTTATTTTATTGTATAGAATTAGATCCTCCCTCCTTTTGAGCTGGTCAGCAACTGAACCGTTATCTGCTGCCCGGCTATCTTCAGCAGCTTAGAGAATGAGACCTAGATGTCTCTCACCTGTTAGTACCAGGTGACGGGGGAGGTAGAGAAAGGAATTCTACAAAACACATTTCAGACTCAAATAGATAATCCTGCAATCATTTAAACAAAACTTTCTTGTTCCTACCTCATGTCCCACCTCCCTCTGTGGTGTGTGTGTGTGTTTACATCTAAATTTTAAGTTTTTACTTTTTTGATATTCTTAACTGTCAGTGACTCTGACATTTTTATTGAGCTACTTTTTCTCTTTCAAATAAGAGATGCACGGTATGCACAACAATATGGAATGTTTTATTCTCCGTGATATTATTAGTATGAAGGACTCAAATATTTTTAATATGATGAAATTAGAAGTAAGTAACGAATGCTCAGAATTTAAAAGGCTAAACAGAGCAAAGCTAAATTTTAATATTTTTTCTTTTTTGGAGAAGTGTGTGTGTGTGTGTTTCATGAATCCTACAAGATAACAGAGACTTATGCAAAGGGGAAAACATCAATTTAATCTCCCTTTCCCCCAGTACAAAGTGCTTATGCTTTTGATTTGCAACAAGTTAGATGATAGCTTGTATGAATAATGTTTTGGCTTTAAATAAAAATATATGGGGCAGGAGAGATGGATCAGCAGCTAAGAGCACTGGCTGCTCTTCCAAAGGTCCTGAGTTCAATTCCCAGCAAATATATGGTAGTTCACAACCATCTGTAATGGAATCCGATGCCCTCTTCTTATGTGTCTGAGGACAGAGGCAGTGTATCATATACATAAATTAAATGAACAAATTTAAAAAATAGAAATATATAGTCAGAATAAAATGCTATGTAATTAAGGAAGATTAGTTGCTTCCTTGTTAATTAAAAAACACCTACAATACTGCTTATAAGCAAACAAAATTATTGCCTCTGGATAAATGTGTTTAAATTTAATTTTTTCTTATTTTTAATAAGGTATTAGACTGATTCTAATCAATGGTTTCTGGGTCATTTTTTGGCCACGAATGGTGCATGGCTCTCTTCCTCAAATCACTAGGTCACTCACACAATTAGCATACTCTCATGCCCGCGCCCCCCTCAGCCTGAGAGGTGAGATCACACAAACACCTGCTTCACAACCATCTCAGCATCTCCCAAACAATTCCTTAACTTTGTCAGCTTACAGAGGCCACCGGTCCTCATGCTGGCCATACCCTGACATTCTTCCCACTCTTCACTCTCACGGGATCACAGGCACGACTGAAGAGATATTTCTAGAGAATGGTCTTGGAGGGCTCTTTCATTAAGAAGACAATTTAAGGCATTTCCAGTTTAAGAAAAATTGTCTATTCCTTTATAGAACCTGATTGTTTGGAGGACAATACTGTCAACCAATGTTGATGGGACTGAAAAGATGGCTTAGCATTGAATAGTTCCAGCTGCTCTTCTGGTAGAGCTGGGTTTGATGCCCAGCACACATGTGGCAGCTCAAGGTTGTCTGTAAGTCCAGTTCCTCATTTGGCCTCCTCATGTACCAGATACAAATGTGGTTCAGAGACATGCAAGGAGGCAAAACACCCACATAAATTAAATTATATAATTATTATATAATACTAAATTAAAAATAAATGAAAACCAATGAAGAGAAGACATTCTGTCAGCATGCTGGTTTGCTAGGGGGAAAAAACATGTTATTTCCCTGAAAGTTTTTTCCTTTTAAAATATTCTCAGCCTCATAAGTGATTTTTGAAAGTATATGAAAATAAAATTGGAAAAAAATTAAAAAAAATCTTTGTCATTCATAGAAAATTAATTTGGAGTAAAATGTGTGTGTGTGTATGTGTGTGTGTGTGTGTGTGTGTGTGTGTAACCATCATGTTCAATATAATTTTGACCCAAGGATCAAATTAATACTTAAAAAGACCTAATCAAAAAAAATAAATAAATAAACAAACCCTAATCTTTGCTTGTCTCAATAGATTTAGATTTTAGTTTGTTCTATTCTACATAAAAGTATGTATAACCACTTTGATATCCTTTAAAATAAACAATTTGTTTATGTAGTCTTTCAAGATACTATACAGCCTTGCATTCTTTTGTTAATATTCAAGTCTTATAGATTATTATATATTATCATTATATTAGTAATAATTCAGTTAGGTCACATCCCCAAGTCCACTCAAACAGCCTTCTCAAGTTCACTTGGGAAACCTTAGCCAAGTGGGAACAAGGAGCAGAGGGAGCGTTCCACACTCTAGGTGTTTTTTCCATGACAGACTTTCTTCTTCTTGCTGTGTTACCAGCTGAACACTCACTTACAGTTAATTCATTTACATGATGAATGTACTTGACATTCTGAACCAAAATCTCTAATCATGGAAAGCCTAGTGATCTGCAAACCTATATTTGACAAGCATTCGCTGCTGGAAGTCTCCTATCAAAATGTCAGCTATCATAGAGTGAGCATGCTCATTAAGTTTATGTCCATCAGTGGCTGCAAAAAGCTGGTTCAGCTGAGTGTGTGACTGGGGCAGCGGGCAAAGGAGAAATGAAGAACACTGCCCTTTTTATCTCTATATTATAGAAAACTGCCCCTTGATTGTCAAATACTCTCCAAATCTTTAATTTTATACCCCGTATAATAATTAACACCATGAATGTCTTTAATATTTGATGAAAAAAGGATTATGTAGGGCAGTCGAAATATAATGTAGCTTCTATATTTAAAGTGATATTTTTATTTCAAAAAGGAGCCATTATCTAGCATTAGCCAGAAAATCCTATTTGATGAAGCGAGTGCAGAGAGTGTGATATGTAACTGAACTGAAGCTTTACCCTCATATGGATATCATTACTCAGCCCACCTCTTAGGCATATCCATAAAATCATCTGAGAACACACCAGGATCATTTGTGTGCTAGTGAGCCACAGTCAGGATACCGCAGGACCTGCAATGTAAATAATTTAGGGCTCAGCTCAAATTGACTCTTGGAGAAATATCAAGGCTTAATACTAACTAACAGAATGCAAAAATTAGTGGCTAGATTGCATATTTATGTAATTTCAACTCTGATTACAGAGTGCCACTTGAAATGTAATTAATCTTTAATGCACAGCTACAGATGAAAACATACATATTGGCTTACTTCAAACTGCGAAAGGAACTTTCAGATTAAGATGACATAGTTTTTACATTGAAATCCTTTTTAAATGATCAAGAATTTCAATATTTTATGATCTCTAAAGAAATCTCAAGGAATACAAGTATTTGATGTAGGCTGTATTTAGTTTTTATTCCAAACAAGCATTTGTATGTGCTACAGCTAAAATAATTTGTCTCTGCTGCTACAAACCTAAATTCAATATTTGGTTCTACCTTGTATTGGCTATGAGACCTAGGGCAAGGCATTTCACATTTGTAGTTTCTAAACTTTGAAAAAAATATGGATTTGTTTATAAAGTAACGTGATGACAGACACACAGTTCTTAGTATCTTGAAGAAGAAATGCTCGTAAGGGCTGGGAGTAACAGTAATAGTTGAGATGAAGATGGCTCTTGCAATAGGCTTAGGATGCTGACTGTTCAACGTGCATGTGAGGAACAGCCACTGGACAGAACCTCTGTAGTTAGCAGCTCATCTGATGCTGTGGGAGATAATGCCAAAGGCAGTTCAAGCTTTTCCTGAGATGGCAGCTTTTCCTTTGGAAAGTGTGCTCACTCTAGCTAGCTCTACCCTGATTCCTACCCAGCCTATTTCAGAACTGGACAAGAGAAGGCCAAGATAAAGTCAAGGTGAAGTGAGGCTTTTCTCTAATGAACAGAGACTGATCATGCATGACAGAAGAGGAAAGTTAAATCACTTTATTGATTGCTCAGAAAATCAATATGAAGTTTCTATCCAAGGAGCTCTTCCATGCTGAGAACAGGAAATTTCAAAGCCAGAGGAATGAAGAGCCTGGACCACCTCCCTCCCCCAAGCCAGGATGTGTCAATACTTGTGTGTGGATACTGGAAAACCCGAGGAGCCTGAAAGCAAAGCATCCCTCTGGCTGCCTTAAAATGTTAGTGGGGTCATCCTGTCAAAGCAGTGATTGTGCAGAGAGAAGACGAACAGGGGCTGCAGTAAATCCAAGTGGATACAATGTCATGCCTGCTCAGTGTAATGGCCTGGCCTGACCTCTTTGCCATGCCCAGAGAAGCTCCTTGAGAGTCTCAGTTCAATGCTAATGCTTGACTCCATTATAAAGAGGAGTTTAGAACTACAGCTGCACATCATGGAACATTGCAAAGCCAACATGAGAAACCTTTAAGTTCTGACAATATTGTTCAAACCTTGGCTACCACATCACTATTTTAACAAGACAATAAAGTAAAAATAATAATATAATACAGCCCCATATTCCTACTGCTTTCTAGAATTAGTAAAAAGTAAAAAAATCCTTGAAATTTGAATTTTAAACAATACTGGATAAAAATAATTTTGAATTTGTCTTGTATGTAAATAAATGCATTGTACATTCATGGCTATTTTGAAATGGTCAGAAATACACAGCTATGGTGAACCAAAATGTATATTTTTAATGACATAGACAAATAAAAGCATTATTAAACTCCAGTTCTCAGAGCCACAGTTAAGATTCCACAGTTGTCAAAGTGACTGATGAGGCCAGAACAATGGTTTTACTGCCCAGGAGTTGGACAGGAAATGTGAGACATTAATGCCAGGATGACATGAATTCTAAACCTAGTTACAAAGTGCTGAATTTGCATCTCATTGAAAATTAAATAGAACTAAAATAAATTTTCATTTAACTATAAATAACGTTTACTTGACTATGGCTATATTTTGAGCCCAAATTATGTTCTATATAAAATGAATATTTCATTTGATGCATCAAGTTCCAGTGCCTACATATATGTATTATGTACATATGTTTGTGCATACTGTAATGTGGCCGTTAAACGTCTATTGCTCCTGACGTGGTTCAGCAAATAAAGTATGCTCCATAGAAGCCTGATGAGCTGAGTTCAGTTCCACAGGTCCCCATGGTGGCGGGAGAAAACCAACTTCCAAAATTGTTCTCTGTCTATTCAGCAAACAAACACAATCTATACATACAATCATGTAGCAAATGCATACCAGTACTCAAACACACACATACACACACTTATATACACTCACACACAAATAATGATAATTTTTATAAAGAAAAGTCCAATAAGAAAGATTATTTGGTATGTTACTAAGAGCATACCAAATACTAAGAATAGTGTGTGTGTGTGTGTGTGTGTGTGTTCATGTGCCATAGTGTGCACAATGAAGTCAGATGACAACTTGTGGAGTTGGTTCTTTGCTTGGACCACGTAGTTTCTGGGTATTGAACTGAGGCCATTAAGTTTGCCTTTTACCATTTGGACCATTTTGCCAGCTCAACTGGCAAACTGCTCTTATATTCTGCCTGTCGTAAGAATCCCTTTATAGACTGAGATGAGGCATGAGGCATTTGGGTGAGATTTCTAGCTATAAAATTTGTATTGGGTCACAAAGAGGAGTATATACATACACACACACACACACACACACACACACACACACACACACACATTCAATTCTAATGCTTCGAGAATCTCTGAGTTCTTCGCCCTCCATGTTACAAGTCAAACAGACCTTTGGAAAACGAACAGAATTTTTGATTTAATCAAAAAGCAAGCAAACACACCATGTCTTTAAAAATATAAATTTCTTTTTGAGATTATTAATTTGAATTTTGTAGCAAAACAACAAAATTCGATTAAAACTTGTCCTTTCAACAAGAAAATAAACAGTATTCAAATAAACCCTCTAAAAAGCTTTTTACCCACATTTCTTGGTTTTAATATCTATTTTCTGAAGTAATTCAAGTAGTCTGAACCATTTCTATAACTTCCTTTCAATTATTTAATGTGTGCATAATGGGTACGGAATGGAGCAGAAACTAAGGAAAACAAACTATAGGTGCCTTAAAGGCACTGTCTGAGTTCTGCAGATGAATGGTCATTACCCACCGCCTGTGAGGCTAGTTGACTGTCAGTCTGCTGAAGAATCGGGTGGGCTAATGGAAATGCTTTCCAGGACACATGTGGAGACAGCATTTGAGGAAAATAACAAAGTAGAGATAAAGCAACCAGTAACGTTTTCTGTTTTAAAATTATCTGAACATTGGCTTGGAGGAGTACCATTCTGGACTTTTCAAAGGTTTGATCAAAGGTTCTTCCATTTAGGACATATATTTTGCTAACTTTCGGCCTAAATCAGATTGCTTTCAGAGGTATCTTCATGATGAAGATACATTTTAATCTAATTTATATATGTTCTTTTCTTCCTGAGAAAAGCCAGTAACAGCATCAAGCACCATCTACACCTTGAGCATGTTGGGTCAGGTAGGACCTCCAAGAGAGCGATACTAATAAAATGTGTGAGCAAGTTTAGGTGCTTTACAAAAGAGCTTTGTAAAGCCAGACTTGGTGGCATACACTTAATCCCAGGACTCAGTACTTGGCAGGTAGAGGCAGGTGGCTTTCTGAGTTGGAGGCTAGCCAGGCCTGTGAAATGAGTTCCAGGACAGCCAGGGATACACAAAGTAAACCCGTCTCAAGACAAGACAAAACAAAACAACAAAAACCTACAAAAACACAAAAAGCGTTTTTGTGGATGGGGTGTGGGATTTGAGGATTGATGGATATGATATTTAAATTTTACTGTATGTGCAGCTGAGTCTTCCTAGGTTCAACCACAGATTACTGTATAGAGTATCCCATGGTCTTCAAAAGGAGACCTGCTGGACATGGGAAGTGGGGTCAACAGAGAGTAATGGGGTGAACACAGTCACAGTTTAACATAGATTTGAATGAAAATATCATGATGACACCCACCACTCTGTGTAACAATACCCACTAATAACAATAAAAAAAAATAGGTGACCTACTGTGTTTTGTGACCACATTTGTCCCTGCATATCAGCGTTATTTGTGACGGCTTTTACGACTCAACTTTTTTAGCTTCTCCACAAAGAGTCTTACTGATCCAGCTTCACCCTCAGTCCAGGGGGACTCCAGCCACAAAAGGTTCCTGACTGGAACTGGCTTGGGAACTACTGCATAAGCTTACATTTCAGCTGGTTTCTAGCAAAAGGCTATATTATCTGAACTCTGGTGATAGATACAAGAGAGAGAAAATGTGGTGTGTACTCAGTCAATACGTAGGATAGTGATCTTACCAATGGGACCATATGTCTTGGGCGATGACTAAGACTTTCCAGAAGTTTCATTCATTAATAAAACACACAAATGCGCTCCTGTATCATCCTTCCCTTAAACCATGCCTACGATCTCCATTTCTTACATCCTGGTTTTTATAAGCACTCCAATTTAAACACAGTATGTGAAGCTAGCATCTCCATTACAAGGTACACGTGGCATTTGCATCTTTGTGACAGGGTTACCTTACTTGGTATAAACTTTCTTTCCCAGCTCCATTCATTTTCCTTCAAATTTCATATTTACTTACATGTTAATAATATTTCATTGTGTACGTATACCACAGTTTCATTCTCCATTTGGACATTAACTGGTGGGCATCTAGACTCGTTCCATTTTCTGGCTATTGTGACTAGAGTAGCAATGAACATGGGTGCATAAGTATGACTGTAGCAAATTTCAGGTTGTCTGGGGATATATTTATATTCATGTCTATGCCTATGTCTATGTTTATGCCTATGCCCATTCCCATGCTCATGTCTGTCTATGTCTATGTCTTTGCCTATGCCTATGTCTGTCTGTCTATGTCTATATCTGTCTGTTTATGTCTATGTCTATGCCCATGCCCATGTCTGTCTATGTCTATGCCTATGTCTATGTCTATGCCTATGCCCATTCCCATGCTCATGTCTGTCTATGTCTATCTCTGTCTGTCTATGTGTATATCTGTCTGTCTATGTCTGTGCCTATGACTATGTCTGTCTATGTCTATGTCTATGTCTATGTCCATGTCTATATCTATGAGGCCTAGGCTTATACCATGCCCATACCCATGTCTGTCTATGACTATGCCTATGTCTGTCTATATCTATGTCTATGTCTATATCTATGTCTATGTCTATGCCTGTATCTATGTCTATCTATATAGAGATTGATAGAGATAGAGATACAGACAGAGACAGAGAATATAGCAGGTATATTTGTAGCTTTTTGAAAAATGCCCACACTGATTTTCACAGAGGCTGTGTCAGTTTCCAGTCTTATCAAAATAGTATAGAAATGTTAAAGAAGGTATAGGAGCAAGATGGCAGGGAACAGTGGAGGAAGCAGAATAGTCAAAAGCTAAGGATTATGAAAACTTCCTATGGAAGCCTACTATTTTGTTAGTCTATTAAGAAACAAACAAAAAACTCAGAAAAGATGGCCCAGTGGTTAAAGGTATTTCCCGGTCCTGCAGAAGACCCAAGTTAATTTCTTAGCAACCACATATTGGCTAGCAATTGTCTGTAACTTCAAATTCCAGGGAATTTGACTTTCTTTTCTGCCTTATGCAGGCATCAGGCACACATGCAGCATACATTCATATAAGGAAACATTCATATATATAACATAAAAATACTTATTTATCAAAAAACTCAGTTAAAAGTGTTTTAAGTGGAAGCATTCTGCATGGGTGGATAATGCTCCTTCCAGAAGCCAAAGGTTATAAAATGCAAATTATAACACCAGGTATGGGATCTCTCCCTACAAGATGCTAGTCAGAGACACCCACAGTGTTATAGGCTATCGTCAGTATTCTTGATTGCCCACCAGGACCAAAATGATAAGAACCTAGTGCTGAAAATACAACACAGTTGGGTTGCAAGACACTGGGAAATCAAGCTGCATCCTAGCAAGTAAAGTCCATCCCGACGGCCAGCCTTCATGGCGTCATAAAGCACGAAGCAAGCTGGTAGGGAAGAAGGGTCACCAACAGTTCTGCCCAAATGTGTACCCCAGGAGCTTCTATAATGATCTGCCTGACAAGCTATGCCCACAACTGAAATGGTACTGTGGGTATTGTTTTAGTAACTGTCTGCTCTCTGATTGGCTTTGAAGACTGCTCTGCAGGACAGAGCTCACCTAGTCAAGGCCCTGTGGCTAGAGAGGTCATAAGCCCTACAGGAGAACTTAAGATTATTTTGCCTAATGGACATGGTATTAAATTGCCTTCTAAATCTTTGTATCATATTATTAGTGCTTTCAGCCTTCATCAGAGAGTTTATATTTGGTGTGTGTGTGTGTATGTGTGTGTGTGTGTGTGTGTGTTTCTGTGTGTCTGTTGGGGGGCAGTATAGGGGATTGTTAATACAGAGATTCACCACCTGCTGAAAGTGTGCAGAGCATCTAACAATATAATGTTTGATCCTAAACAAGACATCTATATCATTCCCTTCAAAGCTCAGGCAATATCTCAGGAGAGAAAGGAGTGTAAAGGTCAAAGGCTAGGGAGGAGTGCTGTGAGAAGCTGTTCTTTCTTTCTTTCTTTCTTTCTTTCTTTCTTTCTTTCTTTCTTTCTGTTTTTCGGGACAGGGTTTCTCTGTATAGCCCTGGCTGTCCTGGAACTCACTCTGTAGACCAGGCTAACTTCGAACTCAGAAATCCACCTGCCTCTGCCTCCCGAGTGCTGGGATTAAAGGCGTGCGCCAGTACTTTAGATATGAAAAGGCCATTGCCATCATGAAGTCAGCATAGTTGCGGTTAACTGAACAAGACCTGTACGAGGTGAGACCTGTCACTGTTTCATCAGGCACGGGGTACTCTTGATCCACTACTACCCCTGAGCGTCTAAGTGCAGTTAAGAAGTATTATGCGAGTGCCTGTCATTTGCCTTAGTGGTGCATCCATAGTAAGTGACCCCACACCCATGCTCAGGAAAACAATCTCGGTTACAACTACTAGATCAAAGCAAATGTAAAAAGTGAAAAGGGGAGAAGAAAAGACATCAAAGTATGAACAGTATTGTTGGGAAGAAAAAAGCAAGATGGGATGAAATCAGAGGAGTTACAATAAAAAATCCAACTGGTATAGTTTATTTCTCTTGAGACAATAAAATAAATAGGATAAAAATAGAAAAACAAGACAAAACAAAGAAAACAAACCCCAGAAAATTGTTGCATAGCAGTCTAGAAACACTTTTGTCTGGCCATTATATAAAAGCATTTTCTTGTTGCTGTTTTTGAGACAGGGTCTCACTGTGTAGCTCTAGCTTTTCTGAAATTTACTGTGGAGACCTGGCTTGCCTCAATCTCATAGATGTGGCTGCCTTTGCTGCCCCAGTGCTGAGATTAAAGCAGCATACTACAATGCCTAGCTTACGTGTATATAGTTGAAAATACCTCTTCAGATCATTCAAGTCATCGCTGTTATCTTGTGTCCAGGACAGACTGATGAGGATATGCAGTGAACATTTGTGAGAAGACCTAGCATAAGGATAAAAGCTGATTCCAAGCAGGATAATGCGATATGTTGTGGCTTTGGAGCAAGGGCTTCAGTGACTCTACAACATAGCGAGGGAGGGAGATGGTTTCATACAAAGGAACTGTTCAAAGCATGAAAGAGACAGCTACCAGGACATCTTTAATGCAACTGGAATAGGGGTCCAAAAGAATAGATCGGGGTGACGGTCTGAGGTGAGACAGTCACACTGATTGACTGTTGCAGCACACAAAAAGACATCTCTGCTGGGCTTTCGGGAGGATGGTGTTTGTAAGATAAATCTGGTTTTGAGAGTCAAAGGTTCCCTAGTAGTACTTAACTTTCTTGTTTCAAGAGAAGCAAACATCCTAAGGGGATTCTGCCTCACTGAGTAAGCTGCCTTTTTTCCAAGAAATTTTTAATTAGCTATAACTTTGTCTTAATTAATCTATTATTAATTATCTTCCATTATTATTATTATTATTATTATTATTATTATTATTATTATTATCATCATTACTTATTAGTTATTATCTTCTATCTGGTAAGAAGTGGAGACTAATATTGAATAAGGATGGTGATGCCTGCCTCACCAATAGATGAGTACATCTGGCCTCCTTTCTTTCTTTCTTTTTTGTTTTTTTTTTTTTTGGTTTTTCAAGGCAGGGTTTCTCTGTGTGGCCCTGGCTGTCCTGGAACTCACTCTGTAGACCAGGCTGCCCTCGAACTCAGAAATCCACCTGCCTCTGCCTCCCCAGAGTGCTGGGATTAAAGGTGTGCGCCACCACTGCCCGGCCAGCCTCCTTTCATAACTTGCTTGCCATGAGATTTAAGGATGCTTGTGCAAAGAAAGGAAACCTTCACAGATGATCTGTAAATGATTCCATCGTGACATTTCATAACTGGAGGAAGCTGTTTCTCTTATCTAGTGGTGTTGCTGATATTGGCTTTGGTCAATCCTCTATGTTTCAGTTTTTCTATTTATAATAGTAAACATTTGGAAAGATGGGCCACAGTCTGCCTTCTTCCAACATTGCCTGTGGGAATTCTCCTGGTCTGTTAGAGCATTTCATTTTCGTGGGCTTTCCGTGTCCTCTCCAATATGTTTCTTCAAATACATCAAAATTAGACAGCCTACTATCTACTTCAAAACAGGCTCAGAAATTTTGGGGTCATTTATAAAAATTTTAGTCTGGATTTCTTCCTTCCTTCCTTCCTTCCTTCCTTCCTTCCTTTCTTTCTTTCTTTCTTTCTCCCACTCTCCCTCGCATCCATCTGTCTGTCTGTTGTTTGTTTTTTTTGAGACAATGTTTTTGTATCAACCTGGCTAGCCTGGAACTTGCTCTGTAAACCAGGATGGCCTTTCAAGTTCTGCCTGCCTCTGCCTCCTGAGTGCTGGGATTAAAGGTATGCACCACCACAGCCCAGCTTGTCTAGATTTCTGATTATGAGACGGCACGTGGCTTGCACAGGAGGCAAACATGATATGTATTTCCATTAGACTGCTGGGGCTTTCAGAGCTACTATGAACATTAACACTTGCTGTTAGGACGTGAACTATGCTTAGGGGAAACTATGACTCAGTCCTGAGTCATCATCTCCCTTGTGGTGAAATGTTTGGAAAGACAATTAGGTCCTTTTGGCAAAATGCTCCTATATCAACATCATAATTTGGGGGAGAAAACTTACGAAGAGAATTTTTTCTGGAACATTTCCAGTTACACACACACACACACACCACACACACACACACACACACACACACACACACACACACAATATGGCAGTTAAGTGAGAATGGGAATTTGCATTCCTGGTGTTCATCAGTACTGATATATAAAAAAAGTCACTGATCTAAGCAATGATTCTGCTTAAGCTAGTACATAGAGAGAGGAGCTCATCCCACTCTCTAAAACAAAGCAAACTTAAAAATGTCACCGCAAAGTAATACTTCTCTGCAGTGTTCTTCACTATCTCTGGAGAGCTACTTTAAAAATAAAGACAAATTATATCTACAATTAACATCTAATCACATTGTTTATTCAATAGAGTATCAGAATTATGATACCTCTTAAACCTTTCTAGTCAACCAAGTCCCAGGTACCTGCCTTTTGGAAATTAACAGCAACATTAAAAAAGGGCTGGGTGTAAAGTCTGAGACACGCTACTATATTTAAGCATCAATTGTTGGAATTTTTATAGTAGGTTAGTAAAAAATTGAGAAATTGTCAATAAATGATGTTATTTTTTTAACACAACAACTGAAAATAACATGTCTTGCCTCTTATATTAATAAGTGAGTGAAAAAGCCATTCATGTTTGTAGAAAATCAATATTAATAAAATCAAATGGACACTTAAGAGTATGAGTAAAAACTGCTCCTTAAGATGGTTGCCACTCACTTGCTTTCACGTATGCTTGTCTTTCCTACTAAGTAACTTTTAGTCAACGATGCCAAAAATTAAGCCTATCTAGAAAAAAATGTAATAAGATAAGTAAGAATAAGCAGGCAAAATTTTACTAATTTTTTAAGGTATAAAGTTTCAACGTTCCACAATTACCCTCAAAATTTGACATCCTAGGTCACAAATGAGAATCTGAGACGTTATTTTATCTCACGCCCCATCCAAAGTGTGGTGACTTAAGGATAAGAAATGGCTGTTTTGGGGTTTTATAATATGTTCATTTTGCAAAAAGATTTGTGGTTTCATAGGAGATGAAAAGTGAACTGAAGGAAAGGCAAGCTGACATAGACCGTAAGTGTTGATGGTCTCACAGACAAAGGCTCTCATCCTATAAATTAGACGCCCATCTTTTCACAAAGCATTAGATATCTTATTGTTATTCCAGTATTAAACATAAAAATACCTACAAGCATATGGAATTTTCAGCTAACCTTTACTTCTAAGCCTGGTCACATTTGAACGTATGTCATAGAAGTTTTCTTGTCACAAAAATAAAGAACTATTTCTTTTTGCTTTCTTTTTCAGTATTAATGGTTGAAATAAATCCTTATGTGACACAAAGCAATGATTTATGACACATGTCCAAATGTTATATACCATTGTATGTTGTGACTTAGAAATAGTTCTTTCTTGAGGCACAGATTCAACTACGCATGTGCTTATTCATTCAAGCCTTTTATTTTATACAGCTTATAGAGCTTATTTTATATAGCACTTTAAAAGTAAATATTTCAAATAGTTTTTCCGAGACTCAGCAATTTTCAAAATGGTAAAATATATTAAAATTATCAAATATTATCACAATTCTCATAACATCCAGCAACCCTGGAGTATATTTGAGGTTATACCTATTTTTTTTAATTTGATGGCTCTGATCATGTTTGATTCGAGATGAACTTGGATCCCAAAGGAATATGTGACATTTTTTTTTTCTTCCTGAGAAAACCTACAAATCTTTTGTAATCTGAACTTATGGCATTTCTAAAATTCCATCGATTCTAATAGCTGGGGACATTTTACCTATGGAAGCATGCTTTTTTTTCCATCAAGGGTTCTGAGAGGTTTCCCAGCAACACTCATTAGGAAAGGCTACAGCTTTAGCTCAGCCTTGCTATCGTTTCTCTCCTTGTATTTTTTAGGACAACTTTCTATTGAGTGGTGCAACTGCCTGTAACCATGTCAGTAGAAAGGCTGCTGTGGAAGAACTGGAGATGATGCCAAAACACCCACAAGTGAATGAACTGCTAGGATGACTTCAGACACACCTTTCTTTACAGTGTAATGGAAATTACTCTGCAATTGTAAATTGGCAATTTCCATTAGGAAGCATCTTCATGCAAGAGACCTAAGGTAGACTAGGCCCATTTGCAGGGAGATAATGTTATAAGATACTTTGTAGACTGCTGTGGATACACAGTCAACAAAATGATTCCATCTTTATTACATCAAGGCATCATTGCTAAATTGCTGCAAAATACATTACCGATTCCAGATGTTTCCTTTCTCAATATCAGGGCACAAGAAACCCTTAGATATTATTAATAAAAACAGAATCTGGCATAGAATAGTTATTTAAGGTTGCAATCAAAACCACCGGGGAGAAAAGAAACTTCATTTTTCCCTGTGGTAAGGTCTTAGGATCTTAGCATGGTATTGAAATAGAGATGGTTTCCGGTCAAGCTCTCAGCAGAGGACAAGACTCCCTACACTCCACATTTGCCACCAAGCCTTCAGCAAGCAGATACGCAGATCTCTCTGTTATTAAGAGGATAGGTATAGAGACAAGCTAGAAGACTTGCCTAAGGCTTCTTTTCTTGGTGGCAGGCCCTCTTTTTCCTATAACAAGTAGAGTCCGAATGCAGGCTTATAAAGAAGTGCTATCAATAGTGGACACAGCTTCACTTCTGTGTGCTCTCAGTGAAGAATGGCACTCTGTGGGCTGTGCTCAGGGGTACTCACAAGCACTTGGAAACTGCCAAGTACCCCTTCTGTGTGTCCGAATAGTCCTTTAAGCCTGGCGAAGTTACAAAAGTGCCTACATTCATCACATGAAAACAGACAAAAACCAGTGTTCCTCAATACTGTATCTAGTCTCTCACATACCATGCATTTAAATGGCAAAAAAAAAACAACCCAAAAAAACAAAAAAACAAAAAAACAAAAAAAAAAAACCACCATTACTAAAACTTTAAAAATCTGACTACTTATATATGCATATCCTATCTTCCAACAAAAAAACCAACAACAAACAAATGGAGAATTATGGAGAAAAGCTCTGTAACAGATCTTTACCTCACACACATTTGTTCAGAAACATGAATATGATTTTGTATAATAGAAGATACCAATGCAAAGCACATCTATGTGAGAGATGTTTCTGATGACGTGAACTTTGAGGTAAACACAGCCTCTGATGTCCTCCTCTTTTTTTGCTAAACGTTGTGGTTTGGAGTATATGCCTTGTCATAACTCACAAGGAAACCTACCCACTTTGACAGATTCAATTATTCATCCATATTTTTCTAATCTGAGATACCCAGGTCTGTAATATTTGTGTCTACCAGGATTACTTGTATATCATGGGACCTCATTTCCTGGAAAGCATTATTAGAAACGAAGACGATGAAGGGGAGTACGCAACGATCTTCTTTAAAAATGTACGGAATACCCAAGAGTCACTTCACAGCAATCAGAGGGCTGAGTGTGGGGTCCCAGATGGAGGACTTGGAGAAGGGATTGAAGGAGCTAAGGAAGTTTGTAGCCCCATGGAGAGAGCAACAGTGGCAACTGGCCTAACCCCTCAATGCTCCCGGAGACTGGACCACCAACCAAAGAATGCACATGGAGGGACCCATGGTGCTGGCCACATATGTGGCAGAGGAGGGCCTTGTTGACCATCAGGGGGAGGAGAGGCCCTAGGGCCTGAATGTGTTAGATCCCCCAGTAGAGGAGAATGCCAAGGAGGGATGACAAGAGTGGGTAGGTGGGTGGGTGGGGGAATACCCCCATAGTGGTGGTGGTGGGGGAGGAATGGGGAGGTTCCAAAGGGGAGATCTGGAAAGGAGAAACATTTGAAATGTAAAGAAAGTATCAAAAAATAAATAAAAACCATTTTGCCTTGAAAAATAATGGAAGGTTAAAGCTATTAACTAACTTGAATACAGACATAGGGGTAAGCACTGAAGATATACAGATGGGAGTCAACCAAATAGGCTTCAGGAGAGCTAATCGCGGATGACTTATATGCTACATGTTACTTAAAATTATCCCCCTCATAGGTGCAGCCTTTGTTGAATCCCTTCTGCCTGGAACTGAGAGCTTGCATCAATTTATGCCCCTCTGACTCACTTGATTAGGCAGATTTGAAACAATATGCTATTTTGGGCTTTCCTGAGTTCCTTTCTCTTAATATCTTGTGCTTCTCTTTCTTTCTTTTTTTAGGAAGGTCAAAGGGTTTAGTAATTCTTCTATCATAGCGGGGTGCATCTTTAACCTCATTTGACACACAGTCATGAAGAGGGTCACATGGGGCACACCTACCCAGGAGAGGTGCTGACTGACAGGCCTCTACATTTTTTTTTTTTTTTACCCACTTTTCCTTTCTTGCTGCAAGCTTCAATTGCAGTGGATCTTAGCTGGGATACTTATCACAGTGTCCTACAGAGCAGTTTCATCAACACTGAAGGCACAATACATGAAGCAAGGGTGATGCAAGCGGCCCAGGACTTACCCAGATGGTCCCCAATTGCCAATTCACTTTACTCTTGTTAGAAACATTCTGTCTGAATATCATTCTGTAATTATGCACCTTGGTTCTTGAATATGCTTCCCTTAATAAATCTCTTGGTTGAAAATGTTTGTCCTTGAATCATTCCTTCTTTGGGATCCTAGACTATAAAACACAAGTCTTTAGAAATAGTTTTAGACCTGACCTCTTTGATATGGAAAGGTAACTGATATTATTAATAACATCATACTTTTTGTTTTGCTGAGCGTAATTACTTTAATGCTTTTGTAATATGGACAGTCGTGTATTGTTCATTTCTATATCCATGTAGATTCAGTGTGCAGACACCCCTCACAAATCTTTGTCAAGATTCCCTGAAAAGGACTTCTAGGCAACACATTATTTATGTCTCTTTTGAATTCCAAGAATAAGCAATAACCACCCAGGAGGAGATGTTGACAGTATGAAAATGGACTCCCTCTTCGTCTTACTTTCAGTTTGGTATCTTACTAGTTTCCCTTAATCCACAGAAACTTCTTTACTTTTCTTAGAATTCTCCTTTACTAGCAAAAAATAGTTGCCCCCTTCTTAAGTCCTTTTCTGTGAATACCATCTCATTTTTGAAAGTGGAACTTAAGTATTTTCTTCTTTGTGTGGCTTGCTGTGGAGGTTTCATTCAAATTCCCCTCTTTTCTACTAAATGAATTTCAGAAGCTTAGCAAATATCCTTTTCAAGGCTGAGCATGTGGTGGGGGAGGTGCATGAGCACAATCCAGCTAGCACCGGTATAGAATAGCAACCATGCTTCTGCAAATAGATAGGTCTGCCAACAAGCATTAAGAACACTGTCATGAACTCCCCTACAGGGGATTCTGAAGAATCTAGTTTTCCCTTGACGTGCATAGCTAAACTCTATTATCGCCGAAAGAAATTACAAGCAAAGTCCACAAGAGAGTATGCCCAGAAAATCCACTTCTCTCTCAAAATCCGGACTATCTCCCTTTGAGACACTAATGCAGACCAGTCAAGTAAATCTTGAATAGAATCAGCAGACAACATGAAAAATAATTAACTTTTTCTCCATCTGTAGAATACCTTTTTTAAAAAGTTGAGTTTATCACCACTTTCTAGCTGTGAAAATAGGTATGCAGTATTTTGTTTATTTCAAATAGCATTAATTTTTTACAATAAATAGCTAATGAGGCAAAATGAGAAATTTGTAACAGGTACAGGATGGAACACAGACACATTTCAAAAATAAATCATATTTTAATTGAATAAGGAAAGACTTAATAAGGTTTATCTGTGATATGGGTGTAAGACTTATAACATCTGGATTTAATGCTCAAAGAAAATGTATCGATTTTCCTGGCAGTATATAAAGTTAAAAAATGCAATATAGTTATACACATATTCATGTTTCCATATCACCAAAACAACTTCATGGGCAAAACAGAATGCTATTTAAAAGTAAAACACAACCCATAGACCACTGGATTTCTTCAGTGTTTGAAAAAGGAAATTAGGAACACGTGCTATTATTTCATTACTATAAAGAACTGGGTTCAATTAATAACACATAGGTAATGTCTTAGTTCAACATCATTAAGTTTGTATTAGAAAACAAATGAGCATCTGTTTTCAGACATTTGGCTGCTGAGCAATAGAGAAGTGGACAGATACTGAAAATCTCCTATCCTTCCTCCCTCCCTCCCTCCCTCCCTTCTTTCCTTCTCTCTCTCTCTGTCTCTCTCTCTCTCTCTCTCTCTCTCTCTCTCTCTCTCTCTCTCAATTTGACCCCTTAATAGCAATGGATTGAAGACCTCATATTCACTAATGGGGTTTAAAATTTACTTTTCACTCAGAAAAGTTCAAGAATGCTTGCTCAGCGTGAGTTCTAGTCCTTGAGCATTTTGGGTGTTTTCCTTAATTTGAGAACTATTTTGATGCCATGTAAGACATATCACCAAACTCTGACAGCCTGAAGGCTTACTCTTAGCCCTGTAAGGCTATGCTTCTCCCATGTTAAGAAAAAAAAAAAGATACTCATGAGGATTTGATCTGAGAGATGGGCTACTACTTAGCTCGTAATGACCAAGCTCAAGACACTTTAAGAAAATTAAGCCAATCTGTAACTGCATTGGATGTTTTGATGCAATGGAATTATATAGTGCTCCGGAAGGCAAATGCTCTACTTGGAGAAGAAAACAGACTCGAGAAATAATCATGTACAACATCAAAAAAGATCAAAGGATTTAAGGACAAGAAAAATAAATTTATTTTGAATCATAATATTTTCTACAAAGCAGAAAATAGTCCCTTCATGGAGTTCTGATTTCCCTTCAACCAGTCATCAGATTTATATAACACACTATCAGAAACTCCAAATGTGGATTAATGGTGCAGCTGATTCTAGAGTGTTTTTCTAATTTACCCTAAGTGGATAGTTACTCTTTTGTGTAGTCAATCCATACATACTTTCTATAGATGAATAACAACAGTGACTGAAAATAAATATCAATTTAATAATATAACTTTAAGATTGAACATGATGCCAACAAAATAGAAGCAAGATATTCTTTTAACTGGCAAGTTTATTTTAAAATTTATTAGAATACACAAAGGGCCTAGACCAGACACATCTATACAAAAAGATCTTGATTGGATAAAATGATCTTGAAAAAGATGAATGAAATTGGTAAACTAAAACTCTTATTTCTAGAAAATTTGAAGGTATATACAGCAAACCTTCCTGTTGGCATAAGGATGAAATGTATCTAGGTCAACAAAACAAAGGTTCCACAAAAAGTCTGTCTCTTCGTCTCTCTCTCTGTCTCTCTCTCTTTTTGTGTGTGTGTATGTGTTTATCTCTCTCAGAAATTTTTTATTTAAATAATTCAAGTAAAAATAAAATAGAAGGCCTGGCAAAGTTCAGTAAGTAAAGTGTTTATCCCATGCTACGGGGACCCAGGTTTCGATCCCCAGCTCCCATGTAAAAGCTGGGCTTCACTTTGGTATGTGAAATCCCAGTACTTGGTGGGTGGAGTCAGGCAGATTCTAAGGGACTGATGACCATCCAGTTTGAATGAAATGTTTGTCTGAAATAGTGAACTCAAGGTTTGGTGAGACACCATGTCTCAAAAAATTAAATAGGTCAACAAATCAAAGAAGACTTCTGAACTTGAGTGTGGCTTCCACAGATGTTTTTGTAGCTGAAAATACAAAAATTTAAATAAAACAAAATAATTAAGGGGAGGAAACTCTTGGATAAGAAATCACAGCAATGTAGAGTGGTCAATGAGTTTTTGGCATGGTGGAATCTTTACCAGTTATTGCAGAAGGGTAGATTAAAATGTTGGCAACAACATGGGATACTGAGATGGCTAGATATTTCTGGAAAGGGGACTAAATGGAGTGACATGGTTGGAAGCAGTATCTATTTGCTTTACATTAAGCATACTCTAGCCTTTCTCTAAATTGGCACATGCAAGTACTGAACCCAAGGAAACAGATGAAAGCATATATTTATATAGACATTTAATAATTTTAAAATAAAAACCATTTAATAATTTTAAATGGATGTTATTGATAATAACAAAAGGTATTGTGGATTTTAAGAATACCACATGAAATTCTGAGGGAGAAGGATAGCAGAGAAAGTGGAGATCAGGGAGTGGGAGAAGATTGTTCAAAACATTATATACATGTATGAAATTCTGAATAAAAAACTAAAAAGATAACAATTACAAATGTCTATCAAATGGATCTGGACGCATAACCTGCTGCTGTAACACAATATAATAATTCTTGTGATATAAAAGAACTGACTATTGGTGACCTTAACATGATTATATCGCTGAAGGGATGTAAGGAAAGAGCCAGAGAAAAACCAACAGTCATCTTAGGATTCCATTGACATGAGATGAGAAAATGAACAAAACTAGCATATAGTAGAAGTCGGGACTGGTGGGGTCTGACTGGAAGGAGACAAGCATGAACTTTCTAGAGTGTGGGAATGTTCTGCATACTGACTGGTGTCTTGGTTATAGAGCAGATGTTGTTCAAAATCCATGACATTATTCAGTAGAATTTAACTGCATGGACATTTTACCTCCATCAAAATGGCATAAACTTTCAGTTACAAGTTGGATAGGTTCCAGAGAGCTAATGTACAACACAAAAGCTAGAGCTGAAAATTACACATTGTCTACTTGAAATTCACTAATAGTGTGAAGTGCACGTTTAAAATCAAAAGCAGTAACTGTTAAATGACAGAAGTGTTAACACATCAGAATTCATCACACAAGGGCTATTTATTTTTTAAAAAAATTAAAGAAAATGCCAATATCAATAATTATAAAGATGGAGAAAAAAATAAGCCTAGTTTGTAGGGTAATGGAAAACTCATTATCATTTTTTGGTTAGGATGAACTGAGTTTTCAGGAATAGCTTTTGTGAGAATACTGATCTCAAAGGCAGGGCACCAGAAGGTTAAACAGGTTAGCTTCAGAGCAGATGTCCTATGGCAGAGGATGTGTGCGTGTGTGTGTGTGTGTGTGTGTGTGTGTGTGTGTGTGTGTGTGAAAGTCAGGGAGTGGTAAAAAATAAAGCTGCATACTAGGCAGAGTGCTAACAGATGAGGAAGCTTTGAAAGTGACTGTTTATAATTGCACTAAATTAGGAGTATGGTGACCATGCTGGTGACCAGATGGCCGTGGCTACCTTGGATGGTCATCATGTAACAGGGAAGTGGTACACCTTACAGCCTCTCAGTGAAGGTTTCATCTCACCTGGAAACATCAGACCTGGCGGCTTTGCAGCCCCCAACCAACCCTTCAGATCACTGTACCTATGCCCTAGTGTTACAAAGTTACCAGAGACGCTGGTCCAGAACTGTCCAGTTAGATCAGTCCTTTGTTCTGGATTCATGGAAACAATAAAGAGAGATTCATTGCTTTTGAAAGCCACTAGGTTTACAGGCAATTTGTTAGGTAGTAATTATAAACTAGTACAGGAGTACCTTTAATTGGAATAAAGGGTGCTTTTCCTTAGGCATGAGAGATTCATTTCCCAGCTTTAGTTTTACAGGTTGGGAAATAGGATCCATAAGTGTCTAAACAGTGATATTATTAGTACCACTATTGTTCTCAACCACCACTACAAAACCAAACAAAAATAAAAATCTACGTGAATAAAAGAACAAGAACTACTTTGTATGTTGCAAAAGCAGTGAACATCATTCTTATCCAGTAGGAAAGATGCCTTTAAAACACAAATAGGGTCTAATTGCCAGTGGGAATTTTAAAGAAATACAAATCATATTCATTTGAAACTTCTGCGGTTCTACTTTGTATACATACAGATGCATCATCTACTAAAGACACCCTATGGAGACATCGAATAAAAATTGAAACCTTTTCTAATCTGACATAGCACAGAGGGCATCTTGAGCTTTAATGAATATGTTTCTGTTTATGTTTCTAACGATAACACTAATCACTCCCTCTTGATAGAACAGTTAACGCCTTAACTTTTAATTTGGCCTAACAGCATAGAATAAGTACATATATTGTGATTTACTCATTTTTTTATTTCATACATATTCAATTTTCTGGTTAAATCTTGTGTCACTCCTTTCTTTAAGGAATAGTATTCAAAAATGAACTGACTTGCCATTGCAAAAGTTCAAAACCAGACTTTAATCTTCACATTCAAATGTACTTCGTTTTATTCCTGATTATAGCTCTTTAGTCCTTAGGCTTGTGGTAGCAACCTCTGTGACTTGATATACATAATAATATCCAACATTAAGTCAGAAGGAAGCCTAGAGAGGGGGAACAAAGTGGAGATTAGTGGTACTCTTTATTTTGTTTCTGGTATGACTTCTCCGTTAAAATTGTCAAGATGAGAGACTTTCTCCAATAAAAGACATAATGTTTCCTGCTCTACTTTAGGAAGTTTTCTTCTTCAAAGGAAGCAAGCTTTGTTGTCTCACATATTGGGCATTTGTTGGGCACTTTCAGCTTCTTCAACTTACAACGTGCCCTACTTGGTTCTGAGTGATTTGATTCAAGCTTTTGTATTCTATACACTGGCAACCAATAGTCACTACAAGTGGAGGAATTTTGTGTTCGGGTATTGGTCTAAAAAAAGGGATTCAAAGCAGTCTGCGCCCTTTTCATCTCTGTGGAAGCCTTTTCTTCATTGTCATCAGTGCTCCTGTTCCAGTTCTGCAGGCTACACGGGCTAACTCTTAAGTAGATATTTCAGAACTTGAGGTCATTTTTTCCATAAAAGTGCCAGCCTAAATATAGGCCAGCTTTAACTTACGCTGAAGTTCTTCCATCTGTATATGCATGGATACTTTTTGAAAATTCCAGTTGCCTAAGGTTGGCAAACGATGACTCCAGATCAATCCTCACCACCTTCTCCTTTGTGGTGGTGAGTAATGAGAGCTACCTCAGTGGACTTCAGTAAAGACTGCAAAAGCCAACACAACCCAGGATGGTTACCAGACATCCATTTACACTTGAGTTTGCCAATTTTGCATGTAGATACTGGACTGTGAATAGAAAGAGTGCTCACTGTCTTAATCTTCACATTATTTCTATCTCCTTTGTAAGGGATCATCAGTGAAAATGTCATTGTTATATTGGACCACTGAGAATTCTATTATATGAGTTGAGGTCAGTGAAAGAGAGCTTCGCTGGCCTGGGTTCAATCCCCAGGACTGAAAGGGGAAGCAGGCTTTATTGTTTCTGTTACTTTGTGGGCCTTTCAATTTCTTCGTACTCATGTCTGCTTTCTGTGCTTTTTTGTAGCAAAACTACATTAGGGATTCTAATAAGCACCTAGACTTCAGCATATCTTTGCCAATTCATATCATGTATGTAAATAAAGGTTAAAAAATCAAATAGAAGAAGTTTGTTATTCCTTTACTGGTTTGGTTATTTACAGGACAGAAAAACAATTTTCAGCCTCTTTACAAGATTCTTAGAGAGCCACTGTTCTTGATTCTATTTCAGATCAAAATCTGATTTAACTCAAACATCTACCATCATCACGGGGCCTTAAAAGTATCTGTTAAGTCTCCAGAGTTTCTTGTAACTCCTTCATCTCATCACACAACAGCTATAGTATCAACAAAGTATAACTGGGCGGCAGTTACTCCAAATAATAGGGCGTCCAATGGAGAAGTAGCTTTCATTTCGCTATTTCCTATCCTATTAGTAGAGCCATGACTTCATTCACTCATATGACATTATTCATTTCATGAAATGTATAAAATAATATTATTATCTGGAGTTTTAAAGTCTGGAAGTGGAAAAACACAACTTTAGAGAATTCAAGTGGCCAGTGTCTTTCAGCGAATGAAGTTATAAAACAGGCTGCTCAATCTTCCTATTGCTGTGACCCTTTGATATAGTTCCTTATGTTGTGGCGACCCCCTCAACCATAAAATTATTTTGTTACTACTTCATACCTGTAAGTTTGCTACTGTTATGAGTTGTAATGTAAATATCAGATATGCAGGATATCTGGTATAGATCCTGTTTTGACCCACAGGTTGAGGACTGATGTTATAAGAGAAAGTGATTAATCAAAAAGTAGAGGGGTGGTACAGATTACATGGTGTGTTGAGGAAGCAATAGTAAGATAGTTTGCTGATGTCATTTCCTATGGTGCGATGGAAGTTTGTCAGGCAGAGAAAAGTAAGTGCAGGGAGGATGACAGTTCCTGTGACATGGATCCTCTTAAAAATGCACTCCGTATTGTCATCCAGAGATCCTGTTTTTGCCTTTGCAGCATGGCGGGAGATGATTCACAGTTCATCTCCACAGAAAGACTACCTTTTCCATTTTCCACCAAGCCTACCAACATCCCAGAAACAGTCCTGAATGTGGTAGTGTTGAGAATACAGAGATCATCTCGTGACCCCTTTAGACCACGAAGAAGATCAGAGGAAGACCAAGTCAACAAATGTAAGCATGTTCTTTTGGCAAAGAGAAGATGAACTGCTACGAGAAAGAGGTAGAGAAGCAGAACACAGAGTGGTTGTAATAAGCCAAATGAGAGGTTCTGAGGACCAGGCCTAAAATGAGGCTGAAGGGAGAGAAAGCAGTGATTGCTGCAATAGTTCTTGATCTTTCTAATGCTGTGACCCTTTAAGCCAGTTCCTCATTTTGTGGTGACCCCAACCGTAAAACGATTTCACTGCTACTTTGTAACTGTAACTTTGCTACTGTTATGAATCTTACTGCAAATATCTTAGATGCAGGATATCTGATATGCAACTCCTGTGAAAGGGTCATTTGACCCCCAAAGGGATCATGACCTACAGGTTGAGAACTACTGGTTTAAGGCAAGGAGGTTCTGTACTGCACCACTCCCTGAGGACCAATGAACTGTTGGTAATCAGAGTAGACCTGACAATCTCAGCTGCTGTCTGGATACTGCCCTGACATCTGCTGAATGAGTGCTCCCTCTTGGGCAATATTTCTATTTTGATGCTGGAATGAGGAACACTCCCTATCTATCCAAACCTGGTTTTCTTGTCTCTCAAAGTTAGTTCATTCCTGACGTCTCAACTGTTTTAGTAACTCCTGTTTGTCAAGCAATTCTACTTGCATTGCCTTTGTCTATGCAATACATCCTTCATGTTGATCTTTTATCCTGTTTTCATAGGGTCCCTGGCTTTTTCTGTGGAAGGTTGGACACTTATAACCAAAACAGCCACATGATTACAGTGGATTAAAAAAGTCTTTAAAATCCCACTAAAGGACAAAATAGTCCTTGCATGCCAGGCACTGGCAGCATTAAGGAATGAACTAACTGTTTGCTTCCTTAGTTTAAGCAGATTTTAAGGAATTCCTAAGAACCTTAGTGGGTAGCAGAATGCCTCAAAATAGACTCAAATGAATTATACAGAAGGATTACATTTAAATCCTTCTACAAACACTGAAGCCAATCAACAAATTAGATTTTAATAAATCTAAGTAGGAGTCTTTTGCTTCAGCCATTAGAGTCATAGGTATCTGAGAGATAATAAACACACATTTGGGAAATTATTGGAAGCAGTTGTCTTACAGGGAAAGAATCTTAAGTAGGTACACTCTGGAATGTTATAACGATGGTTTTAGAGTTATCAAGGAAGAGATCCATATTTGTGAGGTGCTAGTGTCTCTTTGACTAAAATCCAAGAACAAGATTTTCTTCACAGCAGGCTGTCTATCACTTGGAGCTTGAAGAAAACAGATCCCTACAAAATACGTCTTTATCATATTATTTGAGATACTGTCCAGAGTAGGAAGTGTTTATCCTTTGTAAACCTCTTGCTACTAACTCGAGAGATCCAAATGGTGGGTTTATGTAAATTGATTTATGTGTTAGCTCTTTGTGTCCTATGACATAGTACCAGATATAAGCATTGCTAAGTCAGAAGGATTTAGTTTAGCTCCTGGTTTTAGAGGTTTCAATTTAGAGTCTTTGGTTCCATGATTCTGGGCCTGAGGCAGGAGATGCTGGCAGCAGGTAGACCCAGGTGATGAGGTTGTTTGCTTCAACGCAGGCCACAGGGAGAGTAGGAAATTAACAGAATGGGGAGGCAACAACACATCTGCCTCCACGAAACTCCACTGACCCATTTCTCTCATTTCAGGCTCATCTTCCACAGTTCTGTTACTTTCCAAAACTCTGTGCAAATTTTAAACCATTCAAGAGATTAAAGCACTCATTAAGCCACAGGTCTCATAATCTCATCATCCCTGAGAATGTAATCACATACAATCAGAGCTAAGCTGTACTAACCTTTTAGGTGTTTTCAAGCTACTCAAGTTAGCACTTAAAGTTAACCATCACAATGGACTTATTTAATAAACATTTGCTGTATCATGGCAATGATTGGACTCTATACTGACAATGAATATGTAAGGATGAGTTTAAGTCTCAGCCCGAGAGGTATGTAGTGAGGCTGGAAACAGTTAACACAGCACAGCATGGTAGGTAAGCACTAATGGGAATGGTACTAAATATAGGAATATGCATGGTATATATGCAAATGAGCAAGATCAAGTAAGTCTTTTGAAGCAATCTATGGCATTGTGATGGATGAACAATTCTCTTGGATGAAGTATTTTATGGACTAAGAAGCCATCAGTTCGCTTTGATGTAAGCAGTGTGGTGTTTCAGGTGTGATGAAATCAAACCTAATAAAATCGGAGGGTGGAAGGGTCAGCAGAATCATGCTTAAGATCAATGCAGTCCTATAAGTTGTACGACTCTCAAGTAAAATTATTTCTGAGTTCAAATACATCAATGTAGTGAATACAAATTATGATTAAAATATGTTCTATTCCTTTCTTATGGTCACAATATGAAAAATCACTTCTGTAGACAACACATATGGGTGTGGAGCATATTGGAATTCTAGTTCTGTGAGTTGATTTATGGGGCAGAGTGGGTTTAATGATGTTAGGATGTAGCAACTATATCTGACAGAGACAGCGCCAACTTTGAAACTGAGAGTTCAACTGGCATAGGTAGGTGAACTATTGGCCTTGTATCGGGGGAAAGAGAGATATTAAGGGTAACTTCCGAAGTTCAAGCAAATGTAATTGGTTGAAGACTACACAAAAGGCACTCTGTTTTAAAAGTGTGTCAGTGTGGAAAGGGGACACAAACCATGAAGCTAGTAGAGAGGAGGAAATTTGACAAGCAGAAATCTGAAGCTCAAACGAGAACTAGATCAGCTGCTTACTAAGCACTGGGCTCTGGGTTCAAAATGTCACAGGTACTAGCTCATGTAACCTGGACAAGAAGCTAAGGCTGTGTATCATGTTCTAGGTCATAACTAGAAGTGGAACATTTTAAATACTTAGGCTTTCCTGTTTAAGATACTCTTAACCACCTGCATATGAGAGACAGAGAGAGAGAGACAGAGACAGAGACAGAGATACAGAGAGAGATAGAGAGATAGAGAGAGACACAGAGAGAGACTCAACTCTCTTGGTACATAATGTAGAAAAATGAAACTCAAAGGCAGAGAATCTATTTTTCTGGCTCTCTGGGGTACAGAATGGAAGCTGTGAGGCACATACTCAGTATCCGTTCTCTGAAATGGTAAACACATAGGTCTAGCATCTAGGTGAATGTGGGAATAAGGTGTGTTTATCCTCAAAGAAAGTCGTAGGCAAATTAGGAGAAACAAAGAGGGTTTGGCACAATTTAAGATATTCAAAAATCTCATATTTAAAATGTGCAAGAATGCCCAAAGAAAACCATCTCCCACTGCCTATAAGCTTCTAATTTGGTCTGCTTTTATTAAATATCCTATTAAAAATTACAGAATTAAAACATGCCAAGTGGACTGTGGAGGTAGCTCAGCTGTTAAAGGCAAGGCTCACAACCAAAAGCCTTCCGTGCTTAGAGAAATAAAATAAGCATGAGACCAAGAGAGGCAACTTTGTAGAACATGGGATCTTTTAAAAATGCTCTAAGTGATCCTCTGTATCATTTACAGTTTTTAGTTAAAAGATACAGCTAATTACACAGTCCAATACTGTATACATAAAATCATGAGGTCAAACTACCTAAATATCATTGAGAAAATAGCATGCATAGCAAGTAATTTACAAGTTCCTCTTTTTCAGCTCCTGAGGACTTTCTTTTTTTTTATTGAGTTCCAGTATTTTAAGACTAAAGCTAGTGTGGAATTTTCCCTCATATATTTGAGCATTTTTCAAGACTTTAACCTTTTGTGCTGGATAGAATGGCTTAATGTTATTTTCTTATACTTCAATATTTTCTATATGACACAATAATTTAATGTTTAGTCATATAGGGACCCAGTGATGTACAAGTTATAAAGATCAACTTTGTTTTCAGAAGGTCCAGACTTCCAATGAGGCAAACACATGCCCTTCTAATCTAGTTTTTTCTATGCACAATTTACATACAACCCACTAGCAACTGTTGTACATTAGAAGGTTCTCATTGGCAAAAATACATATATTCAACATATAGGGATTAGTGAATATCATCAGTCATTTCTTACTCTAGATTCTTCATTTGATTTTGTTTATTTGTTTTGTATTTTTGGGTTTTTTTTTTTTTTTTTTTTTGAGACAAGATCTAAGAACCCTTGGCTGTCCTAGAACTCACTATATATATATAACAGGTTGGTCCTTCACTCATGGAGATCTACCTTTCCTCTGCCTCCCGAGTGCTGAATAAAGGTGTGAACCATCATACGCTCATTATTTCTATCATTTGAATAAATTATGTCTAATTTTCCACTGAAATATGCATCTTGTACCTCTTAGAGAAAGGGTCATAGCTTTATGCTCAATTATTCTGTACTTGACATTGGATTAAATGTATTTCGGATTGAGTCTTGCTGACTAAAGGCCACAGAACTCTGCTTTAGAAGTATGCTATGTCCACGTTCAGAAGATATTCTATACAGGTTACTGTCAAAGTATCTAAGAACATAAAAGACCTTGCTCTACCTCAGACCACAGAACAAGTTTTGCTCCTGATTTGCTAACAGGCATAACTATGGATCTGTGCGATTTCATTATAACTTGGTAGTAAGGTTGAAGATGAGAAGCTATCTAGGAACTATCTCTGAGTAAACTAAATTTCTTGGTTGTTCGTTATTCCTTAACTACCACCACCAATCGAAACAATTTACCCAACTTTGTTTCCTTCTGTTGAGTTCTATGAAATTTTTTTGGAATAATAAAGTACATCTCAGACTATTGGAATCAAACACAAATATATTTGTTTGGGAGAAATGTTGGTAATCAAACTATTTTCTGAGTTTATTTGTATCTTAAATATTCTTTGCTTCTTTCAATGGAACAGCATCAGAATTAATCCACCAGCCTACACAATTACAATGCTTACTTTATGGTATAAACTCATGGCCAGTAAATTTGAGTGAAACATGAATATCTTGGTTGAGGTTTTGAGATGCAGAAAGAGATCAAAGGGTAAAGCTACTTCATGAGAAAGGCTCAAAATACAAGGAAGCAAGTTATAATTAAATTTTACAACAGTATTTTAAGTGAAGAGACAAGACAGTGCATTTAATTCCCCTTCTATTGCTAGCAGTTGGATCTATAGTTTAAATATTGAGTATATTCATGTTTTAAACAGTGGACTATTTTGACTTGTTTCTACCCCAATTCAAAAGCAAGCAGAGAGCACAGCATGATAATCAGGTCAATTATATTTTAGTAGAGAGTTGGAAAGACTGTACTTCAACACTTCAGCATGATTCTGGACAGTAGCAGCAAATGCTAGTTTTCACACAAAGTAGACGAGAGAGTAGTACCAAATAATTTGCTCATCAAGAATCTTTCTCTCGTTCATTTCCATTTGTCAAGTGGAAAATACTACAGCACTTAGTCAAAACTTGTCAGGAAAGTCAAACGTCAGAATCAGACCAATTAGGAATTGTCCATAGTAGCTAAGAAGTTCTACATACAATCCAAACAAAACACAGTTGGCCCACAATTCATATTTTTACTTTTTAAGTTTTACTTGCACAGAATTTAGTTTATATAGATTATATTTATATGAACTATATACATTTTTTCATCTTGTTGAATGAGAAGGTGGGTATGAACTTTCACACACCAAAACACATATAAAGTCAAATATGGCCAATGTAATTAAATTCAAAATGTGTATCAGATACATAATTGTTTCCTCAAGAAATCTAATATTGTTTGGAATGACTTAAAATAAAATTTTAATTTTTTTCCATTTTTATCTCCTTTGCACTCTAATATGAATTATCTTAAGCTTATAAGAACACCAATGCTGAGCCAACAATACAAAATTAATGTAGAATAAGAGAAAACCAGATAATCACCACCACCTACTTTCTATTCCTCCCCATGAGCAACAATAACTAGCACTAAAAATTAGCATCAATCTGGAACAAGCCCACCATGGTTTCAACACCACATGAAATCTATTCTGTACTTAGTTTCCTGGGGAGCAACCATACCATATAAAACTTTTCTTTAGTTTTTAATAAGCACACACCAGCCATTTCTCACAATCAGAAATGAAAACGAAAACAAGACTTGTCTTATCTTGCCTGACATTGAAAATATTGGAAAATATCAGAAAATGAGGACAGCAGAAACTTCAAAAGCCAAAATGAACACATAAGGAGTGTTTTGTTTGTTTTGAACACTCTAGTTTCTAATTATTGCTAACATTTGGATATACACAATCACAATGTGGTTGACATTAGCCATGCATCATCACTGAATGATTGAAATGTAGCTAATTCAGATGAGAAGCATTTTAAGCATAAAATATATACCAGATTATAAAGACTTGAATTGATAAATTATCTCATTCATATTTTTATAGTGATTATTTGTCTAAGTGGTAATGTTATAGGTGTATTGAGTTAAATATAATATATTTAAATGATTTTAATTGCTCCTTTTCACTTTGTTTAAATGCAGTCAGTAAAAATGTAAATCAGGGACATGTTTTACTTGGCCTTTCTATAGATGAGGCATGAGGTAGATTATAGTCTTACTATAGTAATAAACATTATAGGAAGCTCTGTTCTACTAGCCGTACAAGTAGTTTCAAGTTACACCCCATGAAACAGCTTTACAAGCATATCCCCTACCGAGCACCACTGTCCTCCACAGTCTAATGAGGAGAATAACTCTAGAAATTAAGGTGTGAGATCGGATGGAATATAAGCATTTCATATAAAAATATTTTTTAAAAAATTAGTGGGCTCCAACACATTCTGGCTCGATTTGTTTTCCCTGGTTCCTGGACTCAGTTGACGATTGATTCCGACTTTGGAGGGAGGCCCTTCTTCTGCATGAGGAAGCTCAAAGGCAGCCAGCTAAGGAACTGGGACTGGGGACTCCATGAGCAAGGAGGTTATGATGCCCAGCACACGGGGAAGATCAGAAAGGGAGAGATGGCATGATAATGGAGAGTTCCCAGCCTTCCTCTTTCCTTCTCCCTCATGTCTTCCAGCTATCCTCTTCAGCTGAGACTCATGTTCACATCATCTTATCAACTACAGGTACAATAAGACCCACATAAAGTAATTTGAAGCTGGATTTCCTAAAATATAGCACAGGATAGTTCAGTAAATACAATCAGTTACGGAAGAAAATAAGGACATTTTATATATATTATGTTTGTGTTCATATGTGTGTGTGTGAATTCCTAGAAATGGGACATACAGTTTCACATTCTGATAAACAGTAACTATATGCTCAAATAACTGCAATGTTGCTTACCTATCAAAATGCTTTCAGTAAAGAAAAAATTCTGAAAGGTGTAAGCATAGATGAAGATCCTGTGACTATTGTGTGTAAACCCTGTAACAGGTAGATTTTCAGTGATGTTATGATTGGAATTCATTGATATTGTCATTTTAGTAATTGATATGTTAATAAATTAAGCCTAAACATAGACACTGTCTGATTCTGGTTGAACACCACATAGTTGGGACAATAAATAAAAAATATATGCTAGTGTTTCAAGGCTTTGAAGACAGAGTTGTGATGTAATACTCAACTCATATTCTGATTATTACACAGCCTACAGAACTAAAGAATTTTAAGCCAACAGAAGATTGTTTGTGAACCATTGTAGGCAGTACATTAAATCAGAAACAAAAGTTGTTAATTAAAATTCATATATTTCAAAAGTTATTTAGACTAAATACTTAGGCAAACCAATAACCAACCATACACCAGAACAATGCACAAATAGAATCAGAGGAGTCAGCAGTCATACCTTATTGTGTGTCTGAGTCTGTCCAACCAGTATGAGGATATTGGATGAGATGATAGACAGGCAGAAGTTAATTAGAATGATGGACCTCTCAGAGCGAATGTACCTAGTAAAAGAGAGAAAGAAATGTGATAAATTTCTTATTGTGTAATTGTTGAAATTAACTAGAAAAAAAGCTCCAACACAAGATTTCATATAAAGTTATGAAAAACCATTTTTCATATATATATACACATATATATATATATATATATATATATATATATATATATATATGTGTGTGTGTGTGTAATATTTCTAGGTACTCAATTTTAGAGTACATAGCATGTACAAGAAACCTTTAGAGTTTTTAAATAATACGTCATCTTTTACAGAGCCTAAGTTGAACATATGTGAGAACAATATCTTGGCTATATAAAATTTCTTAGAATTGTATCAATTATTATGATAACCTTCTTCCATATGTATCTGTACATTTATAACATCTATATTGGTCAATAGAAATGCTGAGGCCTAACAGGAAAGCCCTGCAACTTTCCTGTATAGAAGGATATATTATTTTTCGTGATTCTGTGAACATCAGTAGCTACTCAAGCATTTTTATGTAGCTAGGCTTTTCTTTATGTCCTTGAGTATCTCTTTTGAGAAAAGAAAGTATCCAAAGTCTTTATAAGTAAAAATGAACACATTGCTTAAATGATCTTTCACCTTAGAAGGGAGCATTCTTGGTGACCACTGTATTTTGCCCTTAGGGAGAAGTGTTTATGTATAATGTTATAGAATTGTAAAGTACACTAAGATAAGTAACAGCAAAAACTGTTTAGAATCAAATGTTCCACCAGCTGTTTGCCTTGAAAGGGTAGCAGCTATTTTGCTTAACTGTATTCTGTGCTAATCACTAAATAACAATAACTGTAAGGAAACCTTGCATTTGCTGTGTGTACAGCCTGTTCCATTTCTGCTCTAGCCTGGGCTTCTATTCCATAGCAGACACAGAATTTTCTGAGCAATGTTAGATGGAGAAACGTTATTACTTGAATGATGTAAATCTCACAAAGTTTCTTTCTCTCTCCTCACTTTATCTTTGAATAATATTTTGGCATCAACCACATACTCCAGAAATTAAAGCAAAATAAAAACAGAAATAACACCAAAACACAAAATTACGTGTCACGATGTAAGAGAATTTTCCTTCACAAAGTAAACCCAAATTGGACTAAGTTAGGTTGACAGCATAAAGTAGCTTCAGGAGTCGTTGGACCTGTCTCATGTATTCTGAATAGCTAAGCATATGATAAAGCACATGAAAGTGATAAAGATATCAACAAATATCATGTTCCTGTTTTGTAGATAGCGGCTATAAGTCTTTTCTGCTGTTAATGGCTTCCATGATAGTAGAAACATATTTCTTGACACTAGGATTTCAGTGATAGTTTCTGCTTGTAGTAGAAAAACAACAACAACAACAGACATAGTAATAAGAGATCAACTGGCTGCCTTGAACACGATTGAGATGTTTTCTTTTCTCAAAAATACTGAGTAATATTATTGCTTTAAATAGTGCTCAGAAATGTCACTACTTTCAAAAGCATTGTATGACATTATATATTGAAAAAATTGTGGACTCTTTATGTCAATAAGTTGGCTGAGAGGCTATGCTGAACTGCTTTTTGATGTAATGGTGTATTTCTCCTAGTTACATGGAGAGAAGGAGAGAAAACAGCTTACTATATTATTATTGCATAACTATCATCATAATAATCAACATTATCATGGTCACTAATAGGATTAATAGCAATGAAAAAGATGTCTCTGAGAATTGAACCTGAGTACCAAAGATTAAAGGCAAACATGGACACTGAGCCACACTTACAGTCCTTTCCATTTTAAAGGAATAGTTTGACTCACTACATGGGACATCTACAAAATTCAAAATGGCATGTTATCTGTAAAGTGAATCACATGCTAATACATTTTAGAAATCACTACAAATATATCAATCCTAAATGTTTTCATTAGAGAAAAAGGCAGGAGGATCTCAACACTCTTAAAGCTGGATCAAAATGTTTTAGTATGTACTTGGTGTATATAAAGTGCTTTGAATGAATGACGCTACTAGATCCATTTAGACATGCATGAGTCCTGATACTTGAAGTTGGAATTATTATTTCAGTTGTTTTATAGATGGACGATGGGGTGATGACCACTTAATTCTTAGGAATCCAGATTTGTGCTGTTTCCTGGTACACTTTTCTGTAATTCTCAACATCAGGATAGGTTTTGACAGATTCTTTAATGATTTCAGAAATTCCCACAATTCTGTTGTAGTAAGTGACTGTGCTGCATTTTCTGAATTTTAGAAAATTTCATGTGGATAAACAAATATATCATGTACTGACATTGGCAATTCTAGGTGTATGGGGGCAGGGAGGGGGAAGGGGTGTAGCGGAAGTTGGAATTGGCACCTGAATAGAAATTGCTAAAAATGGAATTTCTTTCTAAAGACTCCAATGGGTATGAATTATGATGCTATCATGATTACCTAGTATCTTAGCAAATTCCTCTATTAAAAAAAAAGACATGCCATTTCTGCAATTTGGGAAATGGTATTCTTCCAAGGACAACAGACTGATTGAGTCTTGAACATATAATCCTGTTTTCTACAGTATTATAACTACGTTAGGCACTTTTCTATTTCCTCTCTTCCTGTATCGGTGTGGCCACTCTATCAGTGTTTACCTGCTCGATAAGATTACCACAAAGATGCAGAACTTCTCTTGCATATCTGGGTCACATGGTACACATATTTTCCTTTTGCACAAAGCATAAAAAAACTTAATATACCTGACAATTTTAATATCTTTCACAATTAACTCTTTCTTTCAAAAGAGTGAAAACAATAAAGAACACTAGTATTTTATTTAAATGTCAATGTTAATCTAAATAAATATCCCTTATTAAACAGTAATTGATTTTAGTTTTTCTGCTGATTGTGTAAAACCCTAAGTAAATATAAAAGACTATGAGGTAGGCACATCAACTCTTGCAATGTTAAACATATTAAATATTCTGGAAACAATAGGTAATTATTTGCATACTAATGTACTATTGCATTTTATACCATATTGTATAATTATGTATTGTATAATTAATATTTACAATGATTATAAAACCTTTAGCTGTTAAAATTATAAAACCCATTAAAAAGTTTGGCCATATTGTACATGTACATTGTCAATGCATGAGTAGACATACTAGCATCCTAAGAAATGCTAAAGAAATTATCCAGAAAAAAATATTAAATTTCTACAGATTATTAAATAGATGCAATTTAATATATCAGGGAACAAAATTTTCCAAACACTTCCCTTTCATATTTTGATGTCCTTTTATCAAACTTGTCAAAAATCTGACTCATGGCAAACACTGAAGGAAGTGACCTTTTGTAGAGAACTTGGAAGTGTTGTCAATGCTTTTCACATCAGAGCAGGCTTTACTCATTGTGCAGGGCACACTGAAAGCACGTTTGGCACTTGGGAACTTGAGATCCTATTCCTGTAGAGAGAATTCTGACTGTACCAACTAAGTTCTGAGGTTCAACAGCAGCTGATGTAAACATGATCCACACAGAAAAGAAACTTGAGAGAGAAGAGAGTTGTGTGTCCATGTGAAGAACTTGTCAAAGTCTACAGTCCGATTGGCTAGAAAAAAATATGCATGTGCACTTTGTTTATATATCTTCACTACAGGCAAATAAAGGACAGAACATTAGGTAGGTGTGGTTCATGCATTCCAGTTCTATCACAGAAATTCCAATTCTCTTGTAAACATGCTGCTTTCCATATGTGATGAGGACAGTAGACATTTGTTCTTACAATCACTATTTTAACACGGGGAAACTGAGTTCTCCATCTCAGGTCTACCCCACTAATTGCATACCTCCATAGTGCTGCATAGACAACTGCTAGAGTTATCAGGGCCAGGCAGGAGAGGCCGCTGCCAACTATAAGGGTAACTGAGGGGGTGCCAGAGGATTCCATGACCTGTAAGTTAGGGGGAAAAGAAAAGAAAAGGAAATTTTACATGAACAAAAATAAAGTTCTAGACTTGGAGAAAATAAGCGATCACTCAGGAATAGCATAAATAGTTGTCATAGTTACCAGATAATTAACCACAGAACACGCAGTTCACACATTCTTGAGCTCTAAAAGGACTAGCTTCCCCTTCTCTCACATTGTGAAGTAATACAGTCTTTAGAGTTTCAAATGCTTGATTGTAGCCCATCTCTTACTTAAAGTTGTCTAAAAGACCCCAAGCTACAACTTGATCATCACTCATAGGTGAGATTTTCTTTGAGTGAAATATGAAGCAGCACTTTTTTTTTTGTTAAATCTAAGTACAGTTTAGTTATTTCTCCATATGATTCTTGGTAAGATTTATCTTGCAACTCCCATTTATAAATCCTTATGTTATCCAAATCTGGTGCACAGTTACTGAAAAACCTGAAACTTTCTGACTTTTGACAACTTTGTTCTGAGTCAAGTATTCTCACATGAAATTTCACTGGCTTGGCTTCCAAGTATAGAGAAGAAAATAGAATGCTATACTTAAGCCCTTCGATTATATTTTTCCCTATGAACAAAGTATGTGGTGATAATTTGCATCGTGTCAGTATCAGTCTCTAAAACCATGACCTTGAAGAATAAGCTTATATCTTTAAAAACATATATAAACAGGACTAACATCCACTCAACAGTAGCATGACCATCACTAATGAATTCAGCTGGTTTTCATAAATTTTTATATTAGAAGTTTGAAGCAATACACTGTATGATTAACTGTGTCACAAAATTTGTTATCAATTTATTAGGTATCATCAAAATAAGCAAAAGTAGTGATACTTTTAGGCCAGATTCAGGCAGAAAGTCATAGGTATCAGAATATCTATTTGTCATTATTTAATTTTTCTGTAAAATTTTCTCAAAATACATTTGGTGAGAACCTTTTTTCCCCCTTAGACTGTCCTATAACAGCTCTTTCTTTCAGAAACTATTTTTCTTTCCTTTTTTTCTTTATAAAAATCTACATGCTTTTAAGGAATGATTTTACAGTTCCAAATAACCATGTCTCCATGAAAACTTAATTTGATTTAAAAATACATATGTATCCAAGGACACCCTCAGAAAAACCTGTGCTGGAAATATCCAATGCAGATCTGCAATGTGTTCAGCTCTAGTGGCTGGGGTCTTCTCTCTCCTCCTAACAGCATTGTCACAAATTCACACAGAGCAGCCTTCCAGATTTAAAATAAACCTTGAGTTGGCAATTATTTTTATTTCAAAGTTTTCAGAATATTACTGATATCAGAGTAGATCTCCAAAACTATACTGTAGAAATGCCAAGTTATGAGACATAAAATTGAGTCGAATTTAGTTATCGCACACCAACGAGAATTCATTTCACCAAGCTACTGTAGCTGAGAAGAAGAACCCGATTTTGCCACCCTGCAACCTTTTCTAATTCCCCCTTTGAAAATGCAGTTCCCTAGAGAAACACTCGCCACAATGTCCCTACCTTTGCATTAAAGCCGTGTTTTCCCTTTGTTACTTACTATTTCTCTAGGTTGCTGAGCCAAAATGGCGAAGGTAGAGAGCCGATCACATAAGCATTTCGTATGGGATGCATCGGTAAGCACAGTTTTACATCCCTGGGTGGACCACGTTCCCAAAGACTCGTTCCTGCAAAGGGGGTGGAGGGGAGATCGGGATAAATACGCCTGACAGCCAAGTCCGTAAAGAAGAAAATGCAGTTTAATTGAGAGAATCGCCTACTGTAATTCCCGTACAGGAAAAAAAAAAATCTACTTGTTGTTGAACAGGACGTAATTTAGATGCATCTCCAGTAATGCAAAGCGAGAGTGGGAAAAAGCAAGCAGGCGGTGGTGCGGCGTGCAGAGAGCTGTCCAGCGCCGGAGGTGCTGAAATCAGGACTAGCTCTGTCCAGCCCTCTGCGAGAAACAGCGGCGGCGGCAGCGACACCAGCAGCCGCCAAGCGTTGGCAGACACTTGCTATGCTCATCGGATCGTTTCAAACACTCAAGAGTGTAAAGAGGCTTTTCATATTTTCATACCAGCTCTGATTCCAGGCCCATGGTTTGGACCATGAATGCTGTCTTTTAAAATGCGGATTTCTCTGAAAAGCCTGCCTAAAAGGTTACATTGCTTGGGTAGGGTGATACGCTGCTGGTGAGGGATTTTTCTTCCCTTTAGAATTAGCTGCTGTGAAAATTTCACCCTGGAAACGGGAAGAGGCATCAGCTGGTTCCGACTCTCACTGCCTTTGCCTGGTATCCAGGGGAGGGGTGGGCTTCAGATTAAGCTCCACTCTACACTTCACTTACTCGAATGCTCTTCTAAAGTCCCTTAATATTTCTTGCTCTCAACTGCCTCTTTGTCCAGGCACAGAAACATTAAGCTAACCCCATGTCCACTGAATATTTAGAATAAACCCACCCCAAAGTCCAGCAGGATGGGGGAGTGGGTCTGTTTCAATTTTCTCTTTGGTGTAGCCATTGAAAATGCTAAAGCATATGGTTTCTTTCCCACCCCAGCAGAACAATAAAAATGGTATCAACCTACGTCTTGTTAGTAGAGCTGGTGGCTATGGGGGAGAACCCTGTCACCCCCCACTGAACTACTCTGTAGACAGAGAGGAAAAGGAGGAGCTGCAAGGCTCAACCAATCAACTTTATTATCCTTACACGTGCTCTGTATAGAATGCACCAATTGTTACCTCCCCTCCCCCAGGCATGGAAACTCTCCAGCTAGGAAGCCTGTATGTGTGAGTGTACTTAAATATTTTAGCCAAGTTACTATATGTGTTAAAACTGACTCTGAAACTTGAAGCAGAAAAAAACCACATGGAATAGTGGTAGTTTCTATGTACCTTTGGTTTTTGCCTTTTATATTTCTTAATGCCTGAGGTCACTGGGTTAAATGTGCATATGGTCTGTTTCAGATCAGTGAGGGTTTGTCTCTCACACTTGAACTTCCAACTTAAGCTACAGAGTACAGTTTACACTGTCCCTTTTTGGAGTCTATAAGCAGTACCTTTTTAATATTTATGGGTTGATATCAGGAAGGAACATACTAGATTTGGTAATCATTAGGTAAAAATTATACCCTATCTTAATGAAAAGAAAAATCTCAGAGTGTTGGCCACTTCAAAATTTTGTAAGTCTTCCATGATATCACTCAAGCCAAATTATCTTTTAAAACTAAACCTAATTTTACTTCAGGTGCAACTGTTTGAAATTGTAATTGTACCTAATCATAGGCATGTAGCAAACAACTTATTTCATTAGCTGTATGTTTCTGATATTTTCTTTGTGACAAACAGTCAAGGCCAAATAAAAAAACATTTATCTCAGCTGGTCAATGTTTTAAGGAAGAAGATATACTCAAGAACATGATGAGTTTTTAAACACAACAATTCCACTGTTCATTTTGGAAGGCAAGTTCACTTTAATGCAGTAACTGTCCTTCCAAGATGGAGTAAAGTACTTATGACTTCCACATGATGAGTTTATGTCCCACAAATGAATCCAATATCTTGACAAGGAAAAGACCTTTACTGTAAATAAGACTTCAAAGTAGAGAAAGTTATGTATTTATATACATGTAAGGAGAGTTCATTACTCAAGATATTAGCATCATCCTACTCTGTCAGATGTAAAGTCTGGATTCAATACCGTGTTGCTATACTCTGAAGATCACATAAATTTTAGAAGACATCTTTAGTAAAGTGGGTCAATTTGCTTGACCTGTACAGTGATTGGATGGCTATCCTTCCCTGGCCCCAGGCAGACTAGAGAAGTAACTAACTCTGGTATCTATGTGGTAGCCTTTCACTCTTCTCTATGCTTCCCCCCAGCATAAGATGCTTTCTTTTTCATGTGTACCCCCTTGGTTCTATATCACCCGGCCTTACTCCACAATAGCACCTCTATACTTTATCTTATGCATAACAGTCTATGAAATAGTAAATATGGACTCACATACTCTTCCTTATTTCAAAGAAAATATAAAGCGGTATACTAAATCTGGTAGGGAGACACTGAAAATTGGAACAGGTGGTATGAGGGATGATCTGCAAGGTGAGAGAGGAGCTGTCAAGTTCTACATCTGGTTACTATTAAAAGCTGAGTCATAAAAGGGTGACGCCATTCTGATGCATATATATTATTTTTCCATAAATGCCTTGCTATTTTCTGACAAATAACTCCTTTTGTGGGGGCAGGCTCCCACCTAGATCAGGCTGGTCTCAAACTCCCTGTGTAGCTGAGGATGACCTTGAACTTCTGATACCCCTGCCTCTACTAACTGGTTGCTGGAATTACAGGCATGTGCCACCATGCCCAGTTTATACAGTGCTGGCGAATGAACTCGGGGCTTAGTGTATGCTGTGTCAGCTGACTGAGCTACATCTCCAGTCCCATGATACCCTTATCAGTCTGTTATTCAATGATTAGCCAAGCACTAGCTGTTATTATAAGCCCTCTGGTATGTTTTACCCATGCTTTTAAATGTTCCAAGGCTTATTCTCACTGTACAGCCTTCTTACAAAGCATGGTACACATGTCCGATTGATTTCAAGGATATCTGTAAAGCAAATTGTTAAGTGGTTGGGCTAATGTGAAGCAAAACAGCTGTCCTGTGCTGCATAGGGCATTTTTTTTTTTTAAAAAAAAACACATTCACTTTTCTGCCCAACACATTAGTATTCTTTTGTCATAATTTTTATGCTACAGTAAAAAGTGTTAACTGTAATCTTTTTATTAATGGAGTTTAGGTTGTCATTCAGAATGCACATATCAGATACAGTGAAATGTAAAGATATAATAAGAATAACAGACCAATGATGTTAGAATTAGAGGCAAAAATGATACAGGCATCCATATCATACTGAAAACCATATATTTCCTTTTGATAATATCTTTCTTTACATGATGGGATTTTTTTTCAAATAGTCTTTAAAGAGAGCTGTGCTTGCAGAGGCTCCTCACAACCAGTGAGTTCTTTGTCGGATACACCTACATTCATCAGTGTTAGCTATTAGCTGTCACCTGTACATGCCTTTCTTCCTATTATTAGGCTGGCTAAAAGGAGAACATCTACCTGCCCCAAGGATTCAAAAGTGCACAAGATTTCAGTAGAATGTAAGAATAAGAACTCAAATTGTATTTACTCTATAACTTAATATTCATTTGAGGACTTTACACAATTTTCTAAGCATTTATCTGAATGATTTTTGGATCTGAGTGCTGGTGGCAATTTTTAAATTTACTTTTGGAAAATACAGCATTTGTGTATATCCACTATGACTTAAAATTACACAAATCACGAAATTTAAGGGAAAATTAGCTGCCAATTTAAATAAAAAGCTATTTGGTTAAAAATTAGCAAAGCATGTCTGATGTATTTGAAAACTGTTTTAGGATATCATGGAATTGATCTTATGAAAAATCAATTCAAGTAGATATTCCACTTTATTCAGCCATCCTTCCTCCTACAGCTCAGATAACAAGGTCCAGAGGGGCCAAACACATCCCACCAGAGCCTGGAGTGGAGGTCAATCAGTTTGGAGGTTAGCTTCTGGAAAATGGGTGCTCTAGAAGGAAAACAGTTGCTCTTAGCTGTACAGCCACCTCTCTAGACCCATTAGGGATTATTATTATTATTTTTTAATGTTAAGTTTTCACTGAAATATAAAGTCGCAGCATTCTTCAGATTTTAGCCTACTGAGTGCTAGGATTATAGATGCACGTTACCAGATCCAGTTTCTAATGGGTTTTGAAACAATATATCATAGAGCTGCCCTATGACATGTCTATAAGATTATAAACCTCAAGAGATAATCACACACAAACACACACACACACACACACACACACACACACACCTTCAGATTAAGATTAACACAAACATGAAGATAAGAGTAACACTATCATAAAGTATCTTCACTTATTGGGTAATTTTCAACCACCAGGAACCTGGGAACCATACAGACCTAGAATTAACAGTGTTCTTTCATCCTGTACAGCAGGTCTACAGTTAGTCCCTTAGAAATTTGGGATTAAAAATCTGTACCAACAATGGTGCTTGCTGCTGTGCTTGAGAATCTTAGTATGCTCCACAAATCCCACATAGTTGAAGGAAAGAACTGACTTTCCCAAGATGTCCTCAGACCTATATGTGCACACACACAAATACACACAACAGAGTACACACAACAAATACACACAACTAAGTATATATTTAATATATATATGTATATATTACTAAGTGTATGTTTATATGCTTAGTAATAGATATAATATACTTAGTTCCAAGACTTCTCAGTTCCTTGCTTTCTTTAATGATCACAGCTGACACTATCGTATTAGTTGATAAATTCATCTAATTTCCTTGTTTATGAGGTTAACTCTTACAATGCCACATTAGAATTCTTGGTGCTCTTGAGAATGTTATCTTGTTTGGGATCCCCAATTTGCTGCTTTCCACTTAGTAGAGACTTAATGGAAGATGTTGCATTAACTTATTGATTTTGCAGGGCAGTTTTAGGGAAGCTTTTTAATCCAGGTAATGGGTTAAAAATCCAGGTAGTATCTTAGCTTTAATCTATCTGCTGTCCTTCAGCATAAGAAGAGTATCAATGGCTCTTAGTAGAGACATCTATTTGCCTCTGGCTTCAGTCATCATTTAATGATAACATCTGAAAGATTCAATATCTCTTTGGTAATTATGTTCATTCCAGAAGGGAGGCAGGCATCAATGCATGTTTATTGAATGATTTTCAAATGCACAATGAGGGAAAAGCTGCATAAAAATGAATAAAGATTTTTTTAAAAAGAAAACTGAAAGTCTTTTAAGGATAACAGCAATCCTAGAGCATGTTTTCTGCATTAAGTGAACAAATTATTCCAGAAAATGATGCTGGCCCTGCCTTCAATGTCTAAGTCACCTCTGTCCTTTGCTTAATTCAGTCTCCTTCCTGGTTATTGTTTCCATTTTTGCCTCTTCTCTCAAGTCCAGTCCAAACAGAGAAGCCAAAGAAACCCTAGTGTCAAATATGATAAATTATGTCACTCCTCAAAAATTCTGTCATTTTTTTGACTGTTTCATTTTTCATTTTCCCCTTCTATCTCACAGTAAAACACAAAGTTCTTACAATGGTCTGCAACCCTAGCTACAGTTTGCTCCCCACTGTCTCTCTGCCTCCATCTCTTAAACATTCACTTCTGCATGTCATTTCCAACTACAATGAGCCCCTTGTTGGCTCATGTTGGCATGCTGTGCTGGATATTCCCTCAGTTCAGAACATACTTTTCAGTTGTAAATGCGCTGTCCCTAACAGTGAAAAAGTCTCCACCTTCATCCTATCCTATCTGAGTTGTGGCCACTGACTGGCCAGTATGTGATAGCAACTCTACATCCATAGTTGATTAAAAATGCTTACAAATCCTGTTTAACCCTTTGCCTCAAGAGGTTGAGTTTAGTCCCTCATCTCTGAAATACAGCACAACATGAGACACTGATTGGGCTGCAAGGGAAGCATGTGATTTCTGAGAGCATGCCTCAAAAGGGCTTAGAGTTTTTATTGTGATTGTCTTGAACTGATAATTGAGATATAAAATAGCCCAGGCTAGCCTCTTTGAGGATGAGAAACTGTCACCATCTTGCAGGCACTTGAGCAAAGCTATATTAAATCATGTATCCCTGTGATGACTTACAGGATAGAGCCTCCTGAATCACATCAGATGAGCAAAATTCAACCTGATATTTGAAACAGAGGATTATGGGAAAGTAAGGAGCTGTCGTAAACCACTGATACTCAAGGTAGTTCTTTTTATAATAAAGGAAAAAAGTTCTCTGTCTTTTGGGACTCTCTTTGCTCTTACTTTGAGTTATGCTGCTCACTGCACACATCCCATCTGATTTTCCTATGGATACAGTTCATACTTTGCTTCCCACATAGCAGCATTTATTGACAAAGCGAACCCTTCATCGAGCACTTCACTCGGTATCATTTTTCCAATGGCTCAAGTGATCATTAGAATTTTACTACATAATGCTATTGTACAGTATCAATTGTAGTATAATGTAAATATAACTTTTATATGCACTAGGAAACCAAGAACCTTTGTGTGCCTCAACTTTCCCAAAAGGTTTGCTTCACTGTATTGATCTGGAATCAAATTCCTAATTACCTAAAATGTAATGTTTTAAATACGGTCTTGGTTATCATTGCTCACTAGAATATAAAACTTATGTTTATTTCCGCAGTCTGATTCTAAAACAGTCCTTGACATGCTCATGGAAGCTGCTAAATAGATATTTATTGGGTGAATCCCCAGTACAGATTCTGATCTTATATACACGAACATTCTTATGTTATTGTTATTTGGGGGTGCTACATTTCCACTTTGCCTTTCAGCACTTGAGAACTCAATAGAAATTTTCTTGCAGGTGCATTCTCACTGGCTTTTAGTCATAAAATACACATTAAAGGCAAGAATGTGTCACTCTTGAGATGGTCTAACATCACTTACTAGAATAGTGGCACTGGTTTTATTGCCAGTAACATATGTTTTCGTTACTGTTTTAAATTCAAAATAATGAGAGTAGAAAGGAATGTAGGCATGGCATTCAGAAAGATAGGTTATAAATATGTATAAGTACTTCACAGTGATTTATTAATAATTAAAGGTTAAAATATGCTAGCTGTCATAATTAGTTATATAATAAGCAAATAATAATAATCCTATTAATGAAAATAACAGCTAACATTTATTGAGTATCTATTCAGTATTAGGTACTCTAGTGGACTTAAAACATATTTTTAAAATTTCTTTAACTTTTTTCCTTTATTAAAAAGACTCTTTTTTCATACAATATATCTTGATTAGAGTTTTCCCTCCATCCACTCTTCCTACTTTCTCCTCCCTTTCCCTCCCTTCCTGGTTTGCTCCCTTTCTGTCTCTCATCAGAAAAGAACAGTCTTCTAACAGATAAGAACCAAACACACACACACACACACACACACACACACACACACACACACACACAATATAATAAGATAAAGCAAAACCGTCATATTGAAGTTGGATAGTACAACCCAATAGGAGGAAAAGAGTCCCAAGAACAAGAGTCAACCCATTTGGTCTCACAGTCAGGAATCACATAACAATGCTGAGTTAATAGCTATATATATATATGCAGAAGAAGACCTGGTGCAGACCCATGTAGGACTCTTGCTACTTCAGTCTCTGTGAACTTATATCACTGGCTGCACATGCCTTGAATCCTAGCATTTGGGATGCAGAGGCATGCAGATCTTTGAGTTTGAGGTTAGCCTGGTCTACACAGTGAGTTCCAGAACAGTCAGGGCTATACAGAGAGAACTAGTCTCAAATAACCAATAAATAAATAAATAAAGCAGCAAAAATAAAGAATCTTTAAACTGAGTGGTACATGGTGACAAGAGTGCCTATAGCTCTGGCTATATGGAAGGTTCTTCTAGAGGATCATTTGAGCTCACAAATTTGAGAATAAACTGGATAATACAATGGGCCTCACATCCCACCTCATAGCTTTGGAGAAAAAAAAAATGCTACTTTTTCTTTAGGAAAAACTGAGATAAATAGAACTCCTGTCTCCATCTAGAAATGAAGACATGAGAGATAGCTGAGTCTAGAGTTAAAAGTTGCTTGAATCTCTCAACCTAGTTAATATGCATACATGAGGCATAATCTGCCTATCTTTGGTGCTATTGTTTTATCTTGAAAAGAATTAAATGGAGTCAAGAGATTGTGACTTTCCTAGGGACATCCAGCTGATAAAGGACTGTGCCAGAATTTGAGGCCAAAGCTATGTACTCTCCAGCAGTTCTAGCTCCTGTGTCCTGTCCCTACGGGGTAGACACAGGGAGAGAGCACAACCATAGTTAGAAACACAGGGAGAATATTCCAAAATGGGAAAAAAATATTGAGAACTAAGAAAATTTTATATAGAGAGAGGAAGTGATCAGCCACAGGTAAAATTATAGACTTAAAAGATGTAGATTGAGAATGATTATTGTGAGCACGGAATTGGGGGTGGGGGGCGGAAGCTTCTGAGAACACTGAGAGAAGCTTAGTAGAGAGGTCAGACAGAAATTAAATTGTTGTGAGCTACAAAAAGACCTGCATGGCCTCAAAGAGTTCAGGGATAGAAGGGGAAAGATAAAACACGAGTCAGGTAACCCAAAATGAAATTCTTGTGAAATAACCCTTCAGTTTACGATGGTGTCTTACTCACTTTTCTGTCACTGCAATAAAGCAGCATGACCAATGGAAGAAAGAGTTTATTTGGCCTTTAGATTCCAGAGGGATAAGAGTCCATCATACACAGGAGGCATGACAGCAAGGGGCAGGCATGGTAACTGGAGTACTCAACTGTGCACACAAGCACTGAGTGAATAGGAAGAGAAGTGGGGATTTGAACTCTCAAATCCTGTCCCCGGTGATGTACTTCCTACAGCAAGAATCAAAAATAAATAAATAAAAAAAAAAAAAAAAAAAAAAAAGAACACAGCTCCTGTAACTTCCCCAAACAGGGGACCAACTGGGGAAGAAGTGTTAAAATGTTTAAGCCACCAGAGGAAGGTATCAATCTCAAAACACCTCGTGATGTCACGGAAAGTAACACTAAAGAGTCGCCGAAAAGTAACAAGAAGATGAAGCAAGGATGAGAAAGGACTCGCTGGCTTGACTCAGCATCGTGATGACAATGATAATATTAAAAACAGATAGAGGATAAGTTCTCTTCTGCTGCAACCAATGGGAAGAACATCGTTTTTCAAGAAGATAGTAGAAAATCCAGAATCGAAGTTTCGTTATGCAAGTCTCATTTTTTCTCAGAAATTTCTGAAACTTGTGTCGCTCATTCCACAAGGCACAACTTGAACAACGAAGAAAGAAAAATAAGAAATAATTTGGAAGTAGGAATTTTAATGACATCGAAAATGATAGTAGATTTCAGCTGACTGAATTTTGAGTAACATGGCTAATGAACACTGAAACACATTTTATTTTCAATACACAACTAGAGCAAGCAAGACTTTCAAAGTTGTTCTTGAGTGCTGAGTGTGGGCAGGAACAAGCAATAAATTATTTTATTTATTTTCAAAGGGTTTTTAAAACGCTTTGGACATTGAGTGTTAGTTAATCTCAAAATCACAAAACAATTCGCTCTATTTGGATTTATTTCCCTCAGAAAAGCTGTTTATCTGGGCTGGTAACCAATTTTTAGCCGGACATAATTTGCAACAGCTGAGATGCACAACCCTGAAAAAGCAGAATTATTGAAATAAAATAGAGCACATTTAAACATATGTTACTTTCCCTACTTCTTAATAATCTGGACAGAAAGCCAGTCCAGGGCATGAGTGGACCATTGTGAAATAGTAACAAAGTGCATCCAAGGTCCCATGAATATAGTATCAGCTTACTTATGTCCCGATCCTAATGTCTTCTACTTCTTATGCTTTTTGTAGAGGATTAATTCCAACTTTAATACACACAGACAAAAAGAATAGAAATAAGTTTGAAAAGATAATACTGGTTGCCTCTGGCTACTGCGTTACAAATATTATGTTTTTGTGCCTTTATATTTTTCAGGCTTTTCTGCTTATCTCAAATATCTATGTTATCATTATCATCAAAAACTCTTGAAATGCAAACAAAAATGAAAAAGGAATAAGAGAAAATCAGGCTAATGTCTGAGTAAAAGTGTGCATTTGTAGAAAACAGATTCCTTCTTAAAGACTTTTATGATTTAAACCAAATTGTTCCCTCACAAGAACACTAAAAGATATAGCTTCAAAGAAAATATTAACATAGCTTTCAAAGTGTACATATTTGTATGTGGATTGAGGATATGTGTGTTTCAGTATTAAACAGGGCCTCTCTTTTACTCTCAAGTATTAAGTCACTTAGTAGTATGTAGATATTTTCTTTTAACATACTACAGTAATGTTATGGTGTGCTGAAGTGATGTAATCATAGTTTGGTTCACAGATTATGACTTATTGTTCATTACCATTGATTTTTATAATATGTCACATCATCAGTAAGTAATCTAAGTTTCACAAATAATCTTTCCCCATTTATAGTGATAAGGTGAACAGATATCTTTAAAATATGTGTTATTTTGAATGTCTATTAAAGATGGATGTTTAAACAAACTATATAATTTCAGGTGTAAGTATGGTCAATTGTTTTTCCAAAAATTTATGCTGCATATCTTGGAAAAAGATTACATAATTCTTATCAATTCTATGGCAACTCAACACACTGTTGAAACATTAACTACCAAATACACTTTGAAACCCTTTTAACCAAAGCAGCAAAAGTTACGTCTGTGATGCTTCTATGAGTTAAATATTTATACCAAGAAATTCAGTAGAAACACTCCACAAGAATTTCAGGTGTCTTGTGTTTATTACACATGTGTGAACATGCCTGTAGTACTCACCCTAATCTGGAAGAGGAGTTTTAGTTCTAAATAATTCATCACTAAGACAAAGAATCGAGGGGCTAATTAAGGCTGTAGCGTTGAGTCTTGCAAACATTGTTCTAACAGAATTCCTTTAAAAAGAGGTAGGGATTTTAGATCTTGAGATAATCATAGTTTAAAAATACGACTAAATATTGCCTACAAAAAATTCAGAAGAATGTTCATTGGACATTCATTTTATTGAAGTGACAATGAATGTAACAGTGTTCTTTGAACTGAGTAGGCATTCCAAGTTTTAGAGAGATGTATCTGTGCTCACACTGTTAGGTCCATTTTGAGAACCTGCATCTTAGTGGAGAGGGAACAGAGATGAGTGGAACAGCTGAACATGGCAATACGATTCACAAATGCATAGAAATAAAGTGAGGTCTAAACATCTTAGTAAAATGTTAACTAAGAAAGTAATAGGCCAGGCAAAATGAGTGCTTCATAATCGTGTAGCTATCACTAACACATTAATTTTATATTAATCTTAATATCCCTCCTCTGCAAGTATTGAATTCTTTAAAAAAATGAATCGATGTTCCAGCCTTGCAGTGTTCACTGTGAGAAAGCTCTTCCAATACAAGCCAGGAGGCAAATGTTTTTTGTTTTTTGTTTTTTGTTTTTTTTTACTTATTCCATAATAGAAACATGTTCAACCGTCCAATGAAAATTCATAACAATGGTTTCAGGAAATGCCAGAGACAATTCTTCCTTTTTCCTTCTCCTTGAAGTCATGCTTTGGATTTGCTTATGGTACCTGTCAAAAGCGCCTTCTTGTTTTCAACTCTGCTGTAGCCACATCTGCAGTCAATAGGACAATAAATGTCTTCCTCCCACATAAAACTCATTTTTTTTTTAATCATTTTTTTCTTTTAAATTACAACTGTGACATTGGGAAACTTGTTTTCTAATTTCATCTGTGCCACTAGAGTGCTGCATCCCTGCCTAACTGGGAATCACATCCCTGTTACTAACTAGAAACTTGCATATATTGTGTTCATCATAGAGGAATTTGTAGTCAAGAAACTCAACAGGATAAATACCCTTGCCGGTTATTTATTTAATATTTAATAGTTCTGTATGTCAAACATCATTAAAAATAATGAAAATGAACTTGGTATGATAGCTCATGCCTGTAATCAAAGCATATGAGCATAAGGAAAGAAGAAGGCCGTAAGTTTGAGGCCAGCCTAGGCTACACAGCGAGTTCAAGGTAGCCTCAGCCATAGTCTGAGTCCTATTTTAAAAACAAAAACCAAAAGCAAAAAAAGTATCCCAAATCCAGATCAACCATCTATCCATCGAAAAAGAACAAAACAAAATGAAAACAAGACAAAAAGTCTAGTTCTATAAAAATGCAATGTATCATCATAATATCACAGTACAGTGTTCTTGACAAGGATATTATGCTTGGGGATCAAGTAACATGAACAAAATTATTATCAGAATTCTCTGGCTCGAGATGTGACTCTATTGATATAGTGCCTACCATGCAGGAAGCCAAGTTTAGCTCCACCATCACTTACAACTAAGAACAGCAGAACACATCTGTGATTCAAGGATTCAGAAGGTAGAGGAGAATCAGAAGTTCAAGGTCATCATGTGCTATAGAACCAGACCTCTACCTCTATAACTAAAAAAACAACAAAACAAAACAAAACTTCTCTAGTAATATTTAGAGGCTGGGTCTGAAACATTTAAACTTAAGAAAAATAAGTAATAAATACCCTCTATTTTTTTAAAAAAAAGGTGAAAAAAGAAAAAAATTGATTCTTCTATTTTTGAGTTATTTTAAATACACCAAAAATGGAAGCAGAATTTTTTTTATATTTTATTTACAATTTCATATGTTTTCCCCTTTTCAGGTCTCCCCTTTGGAACCCACCTATACCTTTCCCCCTCCCCCTGCCTCTATGAAGGTATTCCCCTACCCATCCACCCACCAACTCTCCTTTCCTTCCTTGGCATTCCCCTATACTAGGGCATCTAACACCCTCGGGCCTCTCCTCCCCGTGATGGCTAACAAGGCCCTCCTCTGCCACATATGTGGCCAGCACCATGGGTCCCTCCATATGTATGCTTTGGTTGGTGATCCAGTCTCCTGGAGCATCGAGGGGTCAGGCCAGTTGACACTGTTGCTCCCTCCACAGGGCTGCAAACTACCTCAGCTCCTTCAATCCCTTCTCCAACTCCTCCACCTGGGACCTCACACTCAGCCCAATAGCTGCTGTGAAGTGAATCTTGGGTATTCTGAATTTTTGGGCTAATAACCACTTAACAGTGAGTACATACCATGTTCATTCTTTCGTGACTGAGTTACCTCGCTCAGGATGATATTTTCAAATCCCATCCATTTGCCTGTGAATTTCATGAAGTCTTGTTTTTAATAGCTGAGTAGTATTCCATTGTGTAAATGTACCAAATTTTCTGTATCCATTCCTCTGTTGAGGGACATCTGGGTTGTTTCCAGTTTCTGGCTATTATAAATATGGCTGTTATGAACATAGTGGAGCATGTGTCTTTATTACATGTTGGAGCATCTTCTGGGTATATGCTCAGGAGTGTTACAGTTGGGTCTTCAGGTAGTATTATGTTCATTTTTCTGAGGGTCCACCAAAATGATTTCCAGAGAGGTTGTATCAGCTTGCAATCCCACCAGCAATGGAGGAGTGTTCCTCTTTCTCCACATCCTCACCAACATCTGCTGTCACCTGAGTTTTTGATCTTAGCCATTCTGACTGATGTGAGGTGGAATCTCAGGGTTGTATTGATTTGCATTTCCCTGATGACTAAGTATGTTGAACATTTCTTTAGGTGCTTCTTTGCCATTTGAGTTTCCTCAGTTGAGAATTCTCTGTTTAGCTCTGTTCCCCATTTTTTGATAGGGTTATTTGGATCTCTGGTGTCTAACTTCTTGAGTTCTTTCTATATATTGGATAGTAGCCCTCTATTAGACATAGGATTTGTAAAGATCTTTTTCCAATCAGTTGGCTCTGTTTTTTCCTATTTACAGTGTCCTTTGCCTTACAGAAGCTTTGTAATTTTATGAGGTCTCATTTGTTGATTCTTGATCTTTGAGCATAAGCTGTTGGTGTTCTGTTCAGGAATTTTTCCCCTGTGCCCATGTGTTTGAGTCTTTTCCCCACTTTCTCTTCTATTATATTCAGTGTATCTGGTTTTATGTGAAGGTCCTTGATCCACTTGGACTTGAGGGAAGCAGAATCTTGAGTTAGCAAATCTGTTTGGAATCTTATAACTGCATGGCAAACAGCTAAATAATGTCTTAGGTTATGGTGGCCAGCATAATATCAAAAGAAAAATTATATACCACCAGAAAAAGAATCTATGTCATATCCTGGCATGAAATGCAAAGGATATAATCTTTCTATCTTCAAACACTACCATTACAAGTAGACTATCAATGGAAACCTTTCATTCAAAGTTTGGAAATGGTGAGCATTTAAAATAATAACCTGAGAAGTATGACTACCCAAAACTACATATAATGATTTCTGATTTTATAAACTTCTGGCTTTGGGGAAACTTGAAGATAGATGTCTTGTTAAGAGTCCATATTTCCTCTACTTTCTTTAAAAGAGTAAGATGTTGTCTTAATTAGGGTATCTATTGATGCAACGAAACAGTAGGACCAATGCAATTTGGGGAGGAAATGGTTTTATCTACTTATGCTTCTATATCACAGTTCATCCTCAAAGGAAGTCAGGACAGGAACCTGGAGGCAGGAAGTGATGCAGAGGCCATGGAGGAGTACTTGCTTGCTGGTTGCTCCTGGGGCCTTGCTTGCTCAGCCTCTTTTCTTATAGAACCTAAGACCTTCATCCCAGCGATGGCCCCACCCACAGAAAGCTGTGCCCTCCCCACGGATCATTAATTAAGAAAATGCCTTTTAGCCAGATCTTATGGGGGGATCTTCTCAGTAGAGGTTTCTCCATTTCTTGTGTGAAGTTGACATAAAACTAGCCAGTATGGATGTTAAAAGAACTGCTAGAGAGGCAGTTTCTACCAACAAGGGAGAGTCCCCAAACACCCCGAAGATTCCGTTTTACTCATCTGACAACTGAGTGAGTTTCCAAATATAAACTTTTGACTAAATGGCCAATTTACCACAAGGTAGTGGTCAGAGGGCACTGGGAAGCCACATGAACTTCTGTAACCAGAGATACTGAGTGCAGAAAAGAATAATGGAGAAGCATGAATATTTGTCAATGGATTATATAGCAGGACTTTTTAAAAAAGATTTAATGCAAGTTGATTTGTCAAATTAAGATATTTAATGCAAGTTGATTTGTCAAATTAGATGAAAAATCTGTAGGAGCAAGAATCCTTTAATGAACTTACTGTAAGTGAAATGAAGCTTTTTTTTTTTTTGCATACATCAATTTGGATGTCCTAAAATACTTTTATAATTGAAAGAATATGGACTTTCACCTTCCTGTTTTGTAGGAAAACAGAAATCAAAAACAAAAATCCAAAAAACAAAACAAGAAAAAAAAAAATTGAATGTTTCATTGTCTATTTTGTGTTTAGCAGCATTCTAGAAATTGAGATTTCAAAGACTGGAAAATGAATCCAGATCTTTTCCTCCCACATGGCGTCAGGTCTACACCTTGTTGACAAGAAGCACCTATTAAGAAAACTCCAAATCTATAATGTAATTAGAGATTGTGGAAGTGTGACCAGTGTTGTAGAGATACAAGGAAAAAAGGACAGACTCCCCATTTCTCAAAAAGAAAAGAAACACACACTGCAGTACAGAAAAGGGTGCCGCCTCCTGCTGTCATGCTGTGTCTCCTCCCTCTGCTTGCCAGGTGATACTTCAGTTAATAAATAAGGCAGACAGAGAAAATTCTTGGTTGAAGGACAGCACTGACCGCCTAGTGGCGCAATTAACATTTTAATGAGCAGTCAAAGCCTTTTGTGTTTTGGCTCTTAACCATGTTTATCTCTTGAGTAGATCTCAAGGTTTTGCACTCAGAAAACAAGAAGATTCCTTCCGTGTGGTTTCAAATGTGATCCCCCAGGCCATGGTTTTAGACTTCCTGCTTACTCCATTGTTAAGGAAGTTGTCTCCTCTGGTCTCCTCCTTCAGAATCCACTTTCCAGCTCTGGATTCTAACTTAGCATATGCAAACACTGCTGCTACAACTTTCACTATTTAGGAGTGGCTAATATTCAGTAAGTGACCAAGTAATTCTGAGTTCTCCTTTGTAAGGTGTAGTGGGCTAACTGCTACTTGGAACAAAGCAATTCACTGAGGAAGCATTGGATAAAGCTTATGATTTAATTATTTGGGAATCAAGCTTTGTATAATATCCCAAAGGTACTAACTTTCTTCATTGGAAAGGTTTTGAAAGTCATTAAAGAAAACCTATTTGTCTGGAGGCTTCAGAAAATAAACTATATAAGAGCAAAGTACCAGTTTATAAAAACACTTTTATTTCAAGATAAAAATCTTCCCAAAACATCAAGGACCAATATTCTTATCCCCATTACTAGAAACAACAATAACAAAACCCAAACAACAACAACAACAATAGCAATAACAACACAACCAACAAGAACACTGTCAGGAGAAAAATTCCATCAGGAAAAATTTGAAGCATCTTAAACTTAAGGCTTCTAAGGAAAAATCCTTCCCTGTCATAATCTTTACTAGAATAAAATGCAGGCTACTCCTGTCTTCATTATTCATTTCTGACTGTACTAGATCCATTACTAAAATGCACACTACACATATAGCACACCATAAGGTTTAATGTCATTAGGTAAGAGTGGAGAATCTGACAATTGTAACACATTTCCCAGGGACAAGAAGATCTAACTGGAGTTTTCACTGAAGGAGATATGGACATTAACACATCCACATAGATTACTGAAAGAGGACAACCACTGTTTTAATTTTGCTCACTGGATCAGTCATAAAACCAAGGACACTGCACATTTACCTATGAGTTACATCATCTTTCAGAGCTGAAGACTTCTGTTCCTTGCGTCCTTCATTTCTGGTTTCCTCTTAACCACAGTCAAAGATATTTCTTACGTTTTCATGTAGAAATGCCTGCATATTTAGTTGACTGATTTTATGAATAGTTTTTACATGCTATCTGTCACAGATGCAGACTTTATGTTGAGAAAGGGACTCCAAGTTCCCCGCAGAGAAGCAGATGACAACATAACATTCTCAAACATGAACACCCACTCTGTAGCTAACGATCAAGGATTCATATACAACTCCATAAAAGCAGACATGTTCCTGTTGTGGATACATTTTGGGAAGACTGGTATGAAGATTGTTTAGCTTTATAGTAGAACATAAAACTGACTTTGCTAATAGCAGCCTTTTCAACTCTGCTGTGTCAAGACAAACACAAATTACCTGTGTTCAAACATCTCTAAATGAGGCCATTAAATGATGGCTTAGAGTTTTAACTGTGGTCATTTTCCTGGACAGACTTAGATGGGAAATAGCATTGAGAAGCAAAATATCCTGAAGCAGTCATGTTCCTATTTCAGTGTGAAGTGGCCCCCGCTGGCTCATGTGCTGAATGCTCAGTTTCTGTGGTGCTCTTTTGGGAATGTCTGGAAACTTTAAGAGGCTGGCTTCATTGGTGAGAGTCATAGGGTATGGGTCCTAGAGGTAACTCCATCTCATTCCTATCTTCCTCCGCATGATTCTACTGCCATGTTCTTCTTTATCACTGGCCCAGATTAAATGGAGCTAATGAAACCTCAAAACCTGTGAGCCCAAATAAATTATTCTTTCTATGTTGTTCTCTCAGGTATTTTGGCCACAGCAATGCTAAATTAAATCCAAATAATATCACATGACTAAAGTGGGTTTTGTACCATTTAGCATATAAGAGAAATGCTGAAAGAAGTCTATAGAATGTCCGTGTGATGGCATCTTTAGCTTATGAACTAAGTGCAGTTTTGAGAAAAGATTCATAAACTCCACTATGTGTGATTACACAAATTCTCCTTAGGTTAAGCTTAGTTTGCTGAAAGCAACTTTTCTTCCTTTCCAGATTTCCCTCTACCCAACTAGGCTCCTTTCATTACCAGATTTGTAGAACAAAATCTCTTATAAAAAACAGGCAGACATTTAAGAAGATGTTCTAGGTCTAACACGATGTTTTTAGGATGATAATACAGGTTAAGATAGAAAGTGATTTAGATACAGAACTCTGAATCACCATGATAGGATATACTGTAGAATATTAGATATAGAATTATCTAAGTTGCCAAAAATAGTGGACTAAACAGTGTGAATGTAACTCTTATCTAATACTTTTTATAATGGTTTTATAATTGTTCCTACTGTATGTTGTTTATTATTACAAGAAAAAGAGCCTTTTATTAGACAAAAAAGGGAAATGTAGGCATAATGTTTTCTATGCTATGTAAAGATTTCTCTTGGGTTACTCAAACGGAGATTTCTCTGCCCTCATATCTTGTTTCAATCTAGACAAGTCATTGCAATGCTTATACCAAGAATCTCCTGCATTAAGTAAGAGCTAAACAATTCTTATCATTTATTTTCTACCTTGTCAGTAAATGCTGATCACCCAATGGCTGGATTGAATAGAGAATGGGGTAGCATATCCACTAGTGAGAAGAAGGAGAGAGAGAGGGTAAGATGCTCCTGTTGGATGGAGGAATTGGAGCCACGGAGAAGGGGTCTGAAGAGCCAGATCGATAACAATGTGCAAGTATCATGGGAGAGGGCTGAGGTAGCCAATTGGCATAGAAAGTAAAGATAGATCATTCAATTGCTCAGCTATTGAGATGCATTTTTAAATAAAAAATAAACAAACAACAAGAAAAAACAAAACCAACCAACCAAACAACTCCTCCCCAAAGCAGACAATTTACAGAAAGCCAAGCACAAAGAAGGAAGAATGTGCCTTTTGAGGCCCTTTGACTTTGAACTAATAGCGAGTGCGAACATCCTATGGTAATTAATTTATTCATATAATTCATGTAATAAGAATTGATGTCTCTTTCTATCTTATGTGACATGTTAAGAAAGATTGCTATTCACAATTACTCTGCATGTATCTTCTCTTTGTCCTTCTTTCAAGAAAGACAAGGTACAAATGAACTAAATTCTGTTTTACATATCTAAACCAGGACATAATCTACTAGGGGTTGTGACCTGTCTAAAATCCTAATGTTATAAGAAGCATTAGAGATGGGAAAAATTTACTAATGGAGTCTGAAATGGGACTGCTGGTTAAAGTACGAGTTACGTTTGGCAAGCAGAATTATTCTTGACACTAATGGGTTCTACATATTCAGCTATGTGTATCTACGGAAACACTGAACATATTAATATCACAAGGCTACTTCCTTTTGCTCCGTAAGTTTGGGTTGCTTTTGGTCATTCTTTTAAATGGTTATATGGGTTGCAAATATTTACCAAAATCCTTAATGATTTGTGCAGAGTTACCCTTTCAAGATCTTCTTTCTTGGATACTTTAGTGTGTTTGCTACTTAAAGATGAGTCTGAGACAACAGACTCCTGTAATATAACCTATCCTAGACCTATTTCTTTTCTAAAAGACCAAAACTATGTAGAAAGGGGTGGGAAGTAGCTATATCTGTATAGCTGGCTATATTAATTCTGTTTGGTCTCAGTGTAAACTTATGTATCTTTAGGATACATAAGGAGCAGCAAAGAGATAGAAACTGACTGCGAAGGGCAACAAATCAGGTTGTTTTTACCCATCCATCAGCTCAAATGAGAGGAAATAGTAACACATCTTTTTCATCTGCTACTGTGTCTTTCATGCAAATCAATCCAAGCTATATGGAAGCACTGCGGCCCTTGAGCTATTGGGTAATGTCATGGTTACTTTTCCTGAGCCCGGCCACCTTGAACAACGTGCTGCATCCTCCTGCATCATGGTGGCCTCCTCACTAGCCATGCCACAGAGTTATAGATAATTTATGACCTGCAACACGCAGAGCTAAAGGAGAGAGAAAGTAGATGCTCGACTGAGCACTGCATTCTTACTTTGTGTGCTGTCTACCTCTTCATGCTTTAAAATATTTTTTATAATCCCAAGGTTAGGAGGCCAGTTAGAAATTAGGGGAGCTGAACGTAACATCACTGAGAATGGACCTTTCCCTCACAATCAGCTTTAGGCCTCACCTCACCTCATGATTCCCCCCTAAAAGATGTACTGTAAAAAAAAAGAAAAGTGTCAGAACCGGAATTGAAAATACCATGGGGCTGGAGAGATGTCTCAGCAGTTAGGAGCACTTATTGCTTGTGCAGATGACCTTAGTGATGTTCTTAACATCCCATCATATGGCTCACAACCTTATGTAACTCCAGTTATGAGAGATCTGATTGTTTCTTCTTGCCTCATGAGCACCAGGCATACTTGTGACGCACATACATACATGTGGGCAAAATGCTAATGCAAACAAAATAAAATAAGCTATTATTAAACATAAAAATACTTGGAAGTATCATGGGAAAGGGAGGTGAGGCTCATTTTCTATGTTAGTGGAATGAGTTTGCTTTGGGGCTCTTTGTCCCAACATTCTTTCTCTTCTCAGATCTCACCAGGGCTCCCTGAATCTGGTCCTACTGTCCTGGTTTTAAAGGTAATGCACTGTGGAGCTGGTTCCGCCTTAGTTATGTTTATACAGTCCTTTTCTTCTACCAGAACTTTCCTGTATCCCCAAGAGAGCCCTGTGGTGACATGACATGCCTTTTTTATCAAGGTGAGAAGGCTTTATAAGTACTTAGCTTCTATGTAGGATACCTTATATTGGGCCAAGGCTTGAGGACCTGTTCTCTCTAATTCTGAGTATTCAGTGCCAATGATTCTAGACAGTAGATGTTGGAAATGGGATATAGTTCTGTTTAGATACAGCATTATCTTTAGGTTGGGACTTCTATCCATGTTCTTAGTAAACGTAACTATTGTCAGGCACTCACTCGGCATAAAACAATTACTTGAACTAATTCTCACCATCTGAGTCAATTGTGGGAAAGAGTTATCCATATCCTTCTGAGGATTATCAAGACTAACAAATCTATTTCACTATGTGAAAGACAGCAAGATATTTAGACACTTCTTCACCCTAATAAGAAATCAGAAAAATTTTGTTTTCACAACAGGAAGAGGCCTATAAATCATTGGTAGGAATATTACTATGATGAAGTGATAAGATCAAACTGATGGCTGGAATGTTTTATTTTCTCCTTTAATCTTCAGGATATCTCCAAAGAAAATTGTAGGAGCTGGCTATATTATGTCTTTTTGGTCTTATGTCTTAATTTCATGGAAGAAAAATTTAGTTTATATTTTCCTAAGAAGAAAGTACCTATATCCTGAAAACAATAAACATTTATTTTATAGCATAATATAATTGAAATATATTTGTTTCTGTTTTTTTTTTTTTTTTAATTCTGCCTCTTTGTTTTTAAAGGTAGAACTAGAAATTAAAGAATGGGAGAGGATCTAGGATACATCTCCTTTCCTTTTTAACATTCTATTTTCATAATCTGGACAATAGATATTTGCATAAATAGTATATAGAGTTCCTGAACTCCCTTAACTCAGATTTTCATAGGTCTTCATCTGACATAACCACCATACAATTTGTTCAACTTATGATGTTAACATTAGCATACACTGGTAACTCATCGCCAACCCTTGCTTTAAATTTAACTGTATCCTCATGTCCAGTTGTATCATCCAATATCAAGTCTAGGACTTTACCTTGCATGTACTTGTCTTGTTTTTCTTGTGTTGAGACAATATCTTACTATAGTCCTGGCTAACCTGGAACCCACTCTCTATTTCAGGATGACTTCAAAGTTTCAATGATACTCCTGCCTCTGCTTCTCATGGATGGGAATTTCAATCATGTGTGCAACAGCAACTGTCTGCATTTCCTTGTCTTTATGCTCTTACTCTCCAGTGAGGGAAAGTTCAATGTTTCTGATGCTTAACATTGATAAGTTTGAAGAACACTGACTTCTTATGCTGCAGAAGGTTCCTGTATTTGGGTTTCAGTGTATTTCTCAAGAACAGTTTGAGGTTATGTGCTTTTGGTAGGCATATCACAGAATCAATGTTTTGTTTTCCTTAGTACATTATATCAGCAAGCACATGATCTATATTATTCACATTTCTGGTGATGTTAGCTCTGGGTGATGTTGCTTGATTAAGATTGGATTTGGCAAGTGTTGTAGGGTGGTATTGCTGTAAGAGGCACCATGACCATGGTAACTCTTACAAAGGAAAACATTTAATTGAGGCTGGCTTAGTTTGGATGTTTAGTCCATTATTTTCATGGTGGGAAGCATGGTGGCATACAGGCAGATCTGGTGCTGGAGAAGGAGCTGCAGGAAGAGACAGATACATTCCTTCCAGAGCCATACCTACTCTAACCAGGCCACCCCTCCTAATAGTGTCATTTCCTATGGGCCTATGTAGACCGTATTTATTCAAACCACCATAGCAATTTTCTTCATGGTTTCCACCTAAAATTAGTATCTTTTAGGGAGCATGTAGCATTAGATTTTGAGAGGATGGTGTATCTGGACCTCTTATGGTAATAAACATTTTTTATTCCTTTTTGGCATCCAGTATACTCCAGTGCTATTACCTCAAAACTTTACCATACAAACCCTTTTATCAGTGTTTAGTCTTAAACCTAAGCATATATGGGGCATTTTGTGTGTGTGTTGTTTGGTAAATTTATTGGTTCATCTATGCCATAATTGTCTTGCATTAACATAAGTTAGCTCCTAAGTATTGTGGCTTTAATATAATGCAGTCTCTTTAAATGACGTACATATGAATTAACAGAGGCAGGAGATGTTTCAACTCTTAACCTAGTCAGGCATCACAGACTGCAACAATGAAGGGCTTTTTGAGAATCTGCATTGGTACTTCATATGGTCGTTTATAACTAAGTTGATGTCATGACATAACTATATCCCCCTGCCCCAAAGACAACTGGAACAAAAGGGGAGTTTTAATGCCCAGCAAAACATTCATGTCCAATTGTTTTTTTATTTATTTCTCTTTTCCTCCAGGACTGGGAAGAATTTTTTCGCTTCTGTTTTGTAAAACTTCTCTTGATAGTTCAAGCACAGCATTGCCCAGGGCTCTTTGTGCTTTGACATTATTTTTTATATGTATTCATTTATAGGAAAAAAATTATGACATAAGGGGTCAGTTGTAAAAGTCTATTCTCTACTACTCACTTTTCAGGTTTTTGAATAACAGAGGCTTATATCAATCTATTCAGAACCACAATGTATAATGTTGAGCATATTTACTAATAAGTTAATGTTCATTGAGCTAATGAAAAAACATACCAAAAATATTAAGACAGTGAAGAATAGAACACATTCTTACTTTTTATTTTCCAAACGACCCATTCTTTAATATAGCTTTATATTCTTGATTATAGAGAGATTTACAGCACCATTGCCAAGAACCCCACTCAGTACCCAGGCTTCTTATATCTACTTCTAGGGCCTAGGCTGGTGAATCCCCCTAACCTTGCTATTCATGTCTTCTCCATAGCCCACCAGATATTGCTCAGGTCCCATAATGAGTGCCCTGGACTAGTGTCACCACACCTTCCTCTGATGCAGCCAAAATCTAGACTTCTACCTGGACTTCCATACCTGTAACCATCCACAGGTCTCTTTTATATTTTGTCTGATGTCCTCCTTCAAGGTCTAGTAGAGGGAGTCTTCCTGAAAAGCCCATCCATGCCTTTTCTCTAAACCACAATGTACCACAAGCGGTGTACCAGGATAATCTGCCCTCCCTTGCATGCAGCCCAAAGGAGTTCTAGCTCTCAGCAAGGACACTCCCTCCTTCTACTATAACATGAAGGTTTCTCAGTCAACACATCCAACTTTTCCACATAACCAGATCTATCCCCACACTCCAGGTTTGGACCAGAAATCACATCATGTATACCAGCCCAGTCCCCTCTATCCATTAGATTCATTCAACCCAAGCTATTTCAATCCTCTAGGCCCACTGTACCATATATCTTCTGTTCCAACCTCGTCTGTCTATAGCAAACTCAGTACTAACAAAAGTCCACATGCCCAGATCTCATCACAAAAATACCAGCAATACGAAGATTATGCCTCTATCTTCTCTCAAAAAACAAAAACAAAAACAAACAATAACTACAAAAATCAAAAAACAAAACCTAACAACCCTGTAGAAATGTTTGCCAGTGAGAATTACCTAGATGAACTCCAGGACACAGACTTTAAAAGAAAAACTATAAAGATCACCAAATCAAGGAATTTTAAAAAAGAACCAGAGAAACATCTTAATTAAATTGTTAAGGGCTAGCTCATTTCTTTCTTTCTTTTTTTTCCTAGCGTAACATAATGATAGTTTCTGATCATGTCTCAAGTTTAACATCAACTTGTTTTGTTTAATTTTTTATTGTTTATTTATTTGCTTTTGTTTCTTGTTTGCTTTTTTTTCTGACTAGTTCTTCCTCTATAACCTTGTGATTTACATGTTATAAATTGTTTTCATTGTTTCATGATATGTTCTGAAAGCTGACAGACCATAAAATGTTTCATGGAATATTTTAATAACTATCCGATCATAAACTTGTAACTTGTATCTTTCTTATGCTCATTAAGCTAACTTCAAAATCCCACTTTTGTAATCTCTTGCTTGTATGCTCTAAAGAAACTACTCTACATTGAATGTGGGCTGCTTCGCTCTCCTACCATGTGAGACTGTAAATTTGGCCTGGACACAAATACATTTTTACCTTGCAACATCTTGATGTTAGCTCTTAGTTTTCAATGACATAACAAAATCAAGGAGAAAGTTTAAAGACAACAGACTCCTGAGTCATGCTGGGTGGTAATGACAAAGATAATCCAAGACTTGACAGAGGCAAAACCTTCCCCTAGTGAATAAAGATTTCAGGGGATCAACCACTGGGTGAGGACTAGGCTGGATTTCTGGGTCAGAGAGGGTAAGAGGAGAGGCAGGAAAAGGTGTCTTGGTTTTGGACAGGGGGAAGCTTGGAGGACAAAATGCAGCTAACAAGAGCCTCCCCGCCCCTGGGTTTAGATGGCAGATTTGCCACCAGAGGATTTAATTTAGAATGGCTTACAAGATTAGGATGCTAGTTATTGCGCCCAGAAATTGAGTTACCCGTTGAATCTAAACTAAGTTTATGTAGTATTTTCCTTCACACGGTACCTCAACTGGGTTCCAGAAAGGTATGGTGGCAAAGAGTGAAATGCACCCCAAAAGGCCTTGGCTATTTGGATGAGTGGGAATGGCGTGGCAGTGACCCTCCAGAAGGAAGTTAGTGAGCTAGGTGGAGAGATTTCAGAGCTCTGGGTCACAGAGTCTGCTGAGATGAAAACAAGGCCGGCTGGTGCCTTGCTGATATTAGCATGTCTTTTTGTTTTTTTGGGTTTTTTTGTATTTTTGTTTTTTGTTTTGTTTTTAAATATTTCACACTACATTTGACAATGGAATTCAATCAGCAGGTAGAAACACTGAAGAATACTCAAACTGAAATGAAGAAGAAATTGTACATCCCAATAACCTGATCAGAAAACAAACAAACAAACAAAAAGCCTCACAAGTAGAATGAGTCAATCAGAAAATAGAATATCAGGACTTGAAGATAAACTAGAGGATATAAAGCAAATAAGCAAGGAATATGAAAATTTAAAACAACATAACACACACACACATACACACGAGATAGGAACATACAATAAAGTGTGGAACAGTATGAAATGAATCAACCCTTTGAATTACTGGTATAGATGAAAAAGATCCAAAGTCAATGGTATAGACATGATCTTCAACAAGATCATAGAAGAAAACCCTCAAAGTAAAAAAAAGACATGCCCACACAGATACAAGGAGCACAGAACATCAAATAGACAAGGTCAGAAAAGATAATTCCCATAGCAAGCCATAGTTTAAATGCTAAATATATATAACAAAGAGTATATTGAAAGCTACAACCCAACCCTTCCAAAAAATAAAAAAGAAAAATAAAAAAGAAAAGAAAAGAAAACACAGTCACATTTAAAGGAAGGCCCCTCAGAATAACAATTGTTTTCTTAATGGAAACTTTTGAAAGCCAGAAGAGTGTGGAGCAATGCATTCTAAGTCCTAAAGGACTATGATGGCTAACCTAGGATAATATACCCAGCAAAACTATCTGACATAGTTGAAAGAGAAACAAAACCTTTTCTGATACATGAAGCCCAAAAGATTTTATATCCAATAAACTAAACCTAAAGAACATTCAAAAAGCATTATTTTGGGTTAAAGAGGGGAAAAGACACAGCACAGGGGCTGTAAAAAAAAAAAGCACAAAGCCATAATTATTAAGCTACAAAATGCCACTAAGAACACAAATAGCACCAAAAATCAACATGATGAGCACAATTAACAAACATATAACATTAAATATCAATGCCATCAATTCTCTAATCAAAAGACATAGGTGGATTAAGAAACAAAATACATCTAGCTATTGTCTCCAAGAATCATCATGGTTTTAAAGACAGATGCTCCTTTAGAGTAAAAAGACCAAGTCAGATAGAACCAGGAAGCAAGCTGTCTTGCTATTTAATGTGTAACAAAATTGGCTTCATACTAAAACCAATTAGAAGAGATAAAGAGAAAGACTTCATTCTAATCAAGGAAGCAGTTTACCAAGTAGATAATACTATCCTAAATATATATGCACCAAATTGTTTGGAGGCCAATCTTATTATATATATGTATATATACTATAATATATATATGTATATATACTATAATAAAGTATATTTTATAGATATTATATGTACATAATTATATCTTAACTAAATATGAATAATATATAATTAATATAAAGTGAAATTAATATAACTATAGAATATAATCATATACATATAATATACTACTGTATTTAAAGATACAGATTAACATCAGTCCATTAATAGTAGCTGTTTTTTTAATATTTTAAGAAATTGTTATCTATTTTTTTTCTTTTTGGAGAAGAGGGAAGGGAAAATGTGGTCACCATATAATATATGATAGAAGAATAAATAAAAAATAGATGATTTTAATAACCCACATATTCCAATTGAAAGGTCATTGAGACAAAAAATAATGAAACATCAGAAATAACTGACATCATACTTCAAATGGAATTAACAGATACCCATTGAATATTTCATCCAAATAGCAAGGAATACACATTCTCCTTGGCAGCACACAGAAGCTTTTCTAAAATAGACCATGTCCTAGGACACAAAACAAATTTTACAATAAAAAGAAATTGAAACCACTCCTTGTGTTCTATTTGACCACCATGCAATAAAACATAAAACTGACACTAAATAAATCTTTAGTAAATGTCCAAACATGTAGAGATTGAACACTGAATGATGAATGGTCAAAGAAGAAATCAAGACTGAAATAAAACATTTCCTAGAATAAAATAAAAATTAAAAAAAATAACCCTTGAGCCAACTAAGTAAAGGAAAGAATGAGAGGACCCAAATAAACAGAATCAGAAATAAACACAGGGAAATGTAACAACGCACACTAAACAAATTCAGACCATTATAAGGTATAAACGTAACTTTTATTTTTCCAACATAATTGTCTCCGAGGCTTACTGCCTCGGTCTGTTAACCTGTGCTTAGTCCTGGAAGCTTCTAGCCTCCATACAATCTAATCTAGGCCTAAATGTTTTTTAGCCTTTGAGACTTAATGTAGAATAAGCTCACCCTTTCTGTTCTTTCTGAGCTCTGACTAACTGGTTTAACTGAGTTGTTCTGGCCAAATTCCTCTCTAGGCTGACTTATTCAATGTAGCTTTGCTCAGTTTCTTCTGAATTGCTCTGCTAAGCCTCAAACTAACTCTAGCAATTTGTTCTGATCTACCAGCTCCGTTTCATTCTCTGACTCGTTCTGTCTTCACTTGTGTCTAGCTTGTTCTCTCTCTGAAACCTGTCTCTACAGATCTCTAAGCTAAACTTAAGTAGCATCCCTTTCCTCTCTCTTCTCATAAGAGTTGCGCATCCCATTCTGTCAAATGTCTGTCTCATTCCTCTCTTTTCTGCCACTCAATTAGACAACACTCTCAAACATGGGTGCTTCCTTCTACAATCTAACCTTATCTTCATTGTTTGGGACTGAATGTGTGTACTAAGGGAAAACTCTCAAACATGGGTACTTCCTTCTATTAACCAAGTTTATCTTTATTGTTTGGGATTAGATGTGTGTACTAAGATTGTATTTGTATTACAGCCAGAGGGATTAAAGGTATGTGCTAAGGGCTGAGCAACACCATAACTAGAAATAGGTTTTTGGTTTTTTATTTTTTTTTTCAGTAAATAACACAATCATGGGTTTTACAATATGTTCAAATATCCAGCAGCAATAAGGTACTGCTTTAAAACCTGTACTCACTAAGCTGAAAGCTTAAAATAATGGTTGAATTTCTAGATTCAGCTAATCCACCCAACTTAAACAAAGAAGATATCAGCAACCTTAAGAGACCCATAACTACATTGGAGATTTAAATGTATTAAAAGGCCTTCTAGCAAAATAATATCTTGTGACAGACGGTCATCTTGAAGGGAGATCTATAGCCAATCCTTCTTAAAATATTCAAAAAAAAAAAAAAAACCCTGAAAGATGAAAGAATGAAAGAAAACAAGCAGGCAAGCAAGGAAAGAAAGAAACAAAGAAACAAAGAAAATAAAGAAACACAAGGAACATTCCCAAACTCCTTTTATGAAGCAAATGCCAGAAACAGATAATGACACAAGAGCAGCAGCAGCAACAACAAACAAGACAAAACAACAAGAAAACACACACACACACACACACACACACACACAAATCAAAAAACAAAATAAAAGAAAAAAAACCTACTGGGCATTATTCCTGCTGAACATAGATGGGGAAATACCCAATAAAATACTTGCAAACAGAATATAGACAAAAGAGTTGATCCACGCTACCAAGTTGACTTTATCCCTGAAATGCAGGGATGGTTTTACATACTCAAGACAATAAATGTAACAAACCATACAAATGAACTTAAAGACAAAAGCACATGATCATTTAAGAGATTCAGAAAAGGCCTGTGAAAATCTAAAGTGCGTTCATGATAAAAGTCCTAGAACACGTAGCTCAAGAGGAAACACACCTCAACATAGTAAAAACTATATATGAGAAACCCACACCTATCATCCTCCTAAATGTAGAAAACTTGAAGCAATCTAACTAAACTCAAAAGGAGATCAGGATGTCCATTGCCCTTGTCAATATTGTACTTGAAATACTAGTTGGAACAATAAAGCAGGAGAATGAAATTAGAGAGATACGAATAGAAACAGAAGAAGCCAAACTATCTCTACTTGCTGATGACCTTATACTATAATTTAGAGATCTCCAAAATTCTGTCAGGAAACTTCTAGAAATGATGCATAAATTCAGCAATGTAATGATAAATAATCCATTTGCACAAATCAGTAACTTTTCGATACATCTACAAGAAACATATTGGGAAAGAGGTTATGGGCATATTCCCATTTTCAATAGCCTTAAAGAAAATAAACTATCTAGGAATAAACTTAAACAAGACAGTAATGGATCTCTACAATAAAAACAATAAAAATCTCTGAAGAGATTTAAAGAGGTAGAGGGCATTTGAAAATGGAACGCCATCTGATGTTCACTGAATACTAAAATTAATATTGTGCAAATAATCATAATTACCAAAGCTATTGACAGATTTAATATAATCCCAATTAAGATTCTCATCTCATTCTTCACAGAAATAGGGGGAAAACTTCAAATGGAACCATGAAAATACCTGGATGGGCAAAACCAACAATACTAAAGAGATAACATTTGCAGAGTTTAAGATATATTTTAGAGTCATAATAATAAAAACAATATAGTACTGTGCAATATAGCACAAAACCAGATATGTAGACCAAAAATTAAAGCCAGAAACATGAATATGTGCATGACAAAGATTTCAAAAACATAAGCTAGAGATAAGAAAGTGTCTTCAATATATGGTACTGGGAAAACAGAATGCAAATGAATGAAATTAGGGTTATATCTATTACCTTGTATAAAAATGATAAATCCTAATGGATAAAAGATCTAAACATAAAGCCTCAAACACTACAACTGTGAAAGAAAATACAGGTGTAGCCAAGGACTTTCTGACTAGGATTCCATTTGCCCAAGAAGAAAGGTCAACGATTGACATACAACTAAAACTATCAACCAGGCAAAGAGGAGTTCCATGGAATGGAAGAGAATCAACTGACAGAGCTTTAATATCCGTAAAATATAAAGAACTCAAATAATAAAACATAAAATTCATTCAACTGAACCCATTCAACTGAACAGAGAGTTTTTAAAAGAAGAAGAAGATGGCTGGAAAATACCACTCACATACACAAGAAAAAATGTTCAGCATCCTTAGCAATTAGGGAAATGCAAATCAAAACAACTGTTAGATTTCATCTTATCCCAGCCTCAATGGCAAAGATCATCAAAGCAGCTGACAAATTCTGGAGAGGATTGGGGACATAAAGAACCCTCATTCCCTTATGGTGGGGTTATAAACTTGTACTGTCATTATAGAAATCAGTGTGAATAATTTTCAAAGCCCTAAAAATGAATCTATCATGATACAGCCATATCACTCCTTGACAAATGTCCAAAGGACTCAACATTTTACTTCAAATGTTCTTGTTCAGACTTATTCATAGCTGCCCTACTCACAATAGATAAGAAATTCAAACAACTTAAATGTCTTTCAACCAATGAATGGATTGTGAAAATGTAGTACATATAAACTATGAAATACTAATTAGTGGCAGAAAATGGAATAATGAACTTTTCAGGTAAATTAATAGAACTAGAAAATTTCATATTGAATAAAGACAACCAGTCCCAGAAATACAAATGACACAGGCTCTCTCTTATTGTAGAATCTTCTAGTTCCAAATATTTGGAGGTGGTACATGGCCTTGAATAACTGCAAAAACCAGGAAGAAAAAATGGGACCATTGCCAGGATAGGGAGCTTAAGAAGCAACAGAAAGAGAAATATCAGGGTACATGTGATCTAATATGGGAAACAGGTTAGTGGATCTTTATGGAAGTGGGAGAGAGGTAAATATAGAAGAAGAAATGAGAAGGTAAAATAACAATAAGAATGTTTGAAAAAGTCATAAAGAATCACATTATAAACTATTTACCTATAATACATATAATTCTGTATATAGATATACATATAAAATTTTAAATGAAATTTCCTACCTGGGTAAGCAATGCTACTACCAACAACCAAAGACCAAGAACCAAAACCCCTAATACCAGACATGAGAAGCCTTCTTTGAATTGATAGAGCTGTTCAAGAGACTCCCCAAACATACAGCCTATTGTTATTACCCTTGGTGAATGGCAGAGATTGAAGGTAAGACCCTTTTGCTGAATATATCATGCACTTCTCAGAGGCCCTTGAACTGGAACTGATTTGAATGCCTTTTCCCTGGGGACTAGCTTTCATGTACATGAAGGTGCCATGTAATCTTCCAAAGAAGGAAGGCATCCATAGCCCTACCCAGCTATGATACTATGAACCATATCAATCACCAATATGGCATTATAACCCTAAGAGGGAAGTAGTGGAACACATACCTAAGTGGTAATCAACAGCTTTCCAATTGAACTTAAGACCAGCTCAACAAGAAGAAAACCATGCTTGGTACTGGAAACCAAGCAAACTAATCAGTGTTAGTGAAGTCATAGGTATTGAAGGAGAACCTACACCCACTGCTTCAGTAAACAAGCGTAATCCCTAACATCAATCCATAAACATTTGTTCTTATAACTACAGGTAAATGTAGTCATCATCCTCTTAGAGAACATTCTCTTATACTTTTGGTTGTGAGCCTAGCCTTTAATGGCTGAGCCATCTCTCCAGCCCAGCCATGGAACATTCTCTTTGTAACAGATAGAGACCACCAAAGAAGACCACAGATACTCAAGATGCAGAGTTGAGGAGCCCAGCCTCAGTGGATACATCTACAGCATTCTCCTCTACCTAAGTCTCAGGGAACACTGATGAAAATGTGGTAGAATGATTGTAATAGTCAGAAGGTCAGGTTCACTGTGAGATTGAGTCTTCTAGGAATGTCAGAAGCTACACCCATAAGCTTTCACCAACATGACTAAGCATGAGCTGAACAAGGACATTTGTAGACATGCCAACATGGATCAGGACAGGTCCACAAGTCTTAAACCCTACACAATAAACTAGACACAACTAAGAAATTCTGAGAATGAGAGAAATAATAGGCTTTAGGAGAGAAGAGCTCACTAATTGTTTATGTAATACCAAATGATCATCCCTGAAAACATACAAACAAGTAACATATAACTGAGCAGTCTATATATATATATACTGAATGAAGAAAGACAATCAGTCCCAGAAATACAAATGATACAGGTTCTCTCTTATTGTAGAGTCTTCTATACATACACACACACACACACACACACACACACACACACACAACTAAAAAAGAGGTCATGAATTTGAAACAGAGCAAGGAAGAATGTGGAGGGATGAAAGGGAAGGGAAAATGTAATTATAATTTTTAAAAAAAGATTTATTGTAGCAATTACAAACACAGGAACACACAATAGAATTCAAAAATAGTGTTGCCTTTAATCACAGTACTTAGGTCAGTAAATCTTTGAGTTTGAGGGCAACCTGGTCTAAATGGTGAGTTCCGGGCCAGCCAAGACTTATCATTCAGACCCTTCCTCAAACAGACAAGCAAACAAACTTAGATGTTAAAAAGTAAGCACGTGAGGAAGGAGCCAGGAGTTCTCTCAGCAGAACACATTTTACTAGACTCTTGCTAGAGAAGGGATCCAAATATACCTGTAGTAATGATCACAATTATGAAGGAAAATCCCGTAACTATCAATAAACAGTTCTTTAAATATTATGAATCCCACAGGACCCTACAGCACAACTGAGCTAGAAAATATGCTGTGTAATGACTTCTATCAATACAGGGCAAATATTAGTTTCAGAAATAAAGGAAAAAGGGGGCTGAGAATGATTTCAAAAGTATAAGAACCTGAGTTAGCATTTTCAGCGTTCATATAAAAAGCCATATATGGCAGCACACATTTATAATCCCAGTGCTGTGGAGGCAGACACAGGAGACCAGGCCTTGGGGACAATTCAGTTTAGCCAGTCATTGACACCTAAGTTTAGTAAGAGACCTTTTCTCCAAAAAATAAGTGGAGAACAATTAGGGACAACTACTGATGGCAACCTCTGACCTCTACATGCATGTGTATACACTGTATGTGCACACACATCTACACACACACACGCATATTAAAAAAAAAATGGGGAAGGCCATAACAAAAGTTATGAATCATACACTTGAAACACAGTTTCCTGGAAGTCAAGGTCATACATGAACCATCCATAACATAAGTACAACACAAGAGCTAAGTTCACATTAGTTAACGTATGTGTAAGATTTTTCTCATCCCTAAATTTTATATATATATATATATGAGAGAGAGAGAGAGAGAGAGAGAGAGAGAGAGAGAGAGAGAGAGAGAAGAAAATCATGTTCATTTGAAGTGCAGAGCAGTGAGTGAGGTATGAAGAGCAACCTATTTTCTCATGGGGATGAACTTTAATTTTCCATTAAATATTCAGTCATCACAAAATAAACTGACTTTACAATGAGATATAAACTTTAGCAATAACCTGCATCTGCTCAGATACCTTCATTAAATTAGTGGACTAAACTGAAACTTAGTTCACAGTCAATAACAGCTTTTACATAGTTCTATCAGAATATATTAACTATGTGTAATAGAGATTCATTATTATATTTTTATATGTAATGTACACAGTCATATATCCATCCCAATACCCAGTTGCCTTCATGCCAGTCTGACTAATATCCTTCCTCTTCTCCGTGACTGCCTTTCTACTTCCATCTTTGCGTGGTTTTGTCTTCAGGATGGAATGTGCTTCATTTGGGTTATTTACAGAAGCATGGCTACCTGACCAGTAGCTACACCACTGAAGAAAATGTTTCTCCCTCTCCCAGTAACCTCAACTGCCTATTGATCCTCAAGGGGTGGAGCCTTGAGAACCCTTCCCACTCCAAGAACACTTTTGTCAAGCTATACCTTAGCTCTACAACACAAGATAACAGCTTTCTCCTCTGGTCCTTTATTAGTGTAAAACTAAAATAATATCTTCTACCTCCTTCCTGTGACCCATCTGCTGCAGGAGAGGAGCATCTCAGGCCCACAGGTCAAGGAAAAGTTCCAAAATGAGAAGCTTGCTCTGAGCCCTGATAACCATGACAGGCAAAGACCCTCAAGGAATTTCTTCATATTCTTCTTTTTAAACACATTAAACTTTCCTACCAAACAACTAATTTCACTGTCTGTGATGGGATTTGAAGTAAGAATAACTGGTCAATTAAATATTTCAAACATTTTGCCTTCCAGATCAATCAAGGGCCCAGACACCCAAGGAGCATGATTTTTTGAGCATTCGTTACAGTACAGGAAAAAAAAAAAAAAAAAATTAATTAAAAAAATATATATATATATATATATATATAGTTTCCACTCGGGGGGTGTGTGTCCATTTTTTTCCTTATTAACCTGTTTTTTTCCTTTGGAAGCAAAAGTTTATTGGTAAATAAAATAGAAAACCACCTTTTGACCTTAAAATTAATTTAAAAATTGCTGTCAATTAGCACTTTCGGTAAGTCATCTTTCAAAAAGTTCAATGTTCCATATAAGAGAGAAACTCAGTCATCAGAATAACTACTAAATAGAGTCTGGTGTTTCTCCCATTGCAGTGCCTCCACTGTAATTGTTAAAATGCAGCTCCCTGTGATTTATTTTCCCACTAATTCAGCAAAACTAATTAAAAGGCAATACTGGGAAAAGGCCCTCACCAAGCACATTTTATGGGCAAATCAGCAACGAGAGTGACTTGATAATTTTCAAACACTGTAATATTGAAAGCGAGGTTACAGTAACTTTCACTCCTGCAAATTCATTATAATCATACTGGAAAGTAATTGCACCTTCACATCAGGATTTATAGGGGTTAGAAAGCATTAACCTTATTTTGTATTTAGGAATTAAAAAATGAAAAAAAAAAACTACCATGAAGAATAATTAAAGTATTGAGTTTTTTTCTCTTTCTTTTGATATATTTGCTGAATTGTGTAATATCTAAGCATTTATACCAGAATAAAGAGAGGCAATGGCATGCCAAATAGATGTGGTGTAGTAATAATCTATGCAGAATTGAATAGAAAGGACGGAATAATGAATAGCCACATGATTGGTGGTTGAAAGATGGATGAGATTGGAGACTTCTACCTAGTCCTGAAGAGATTCTGTCCCAGGCTCTTCTAAGCTAAGGTATCATGGTGATGAAGGCTATTGTCCAAATACTCACAAAAGAAGCAGATGATACTGTAGATCAGTGAGTACTTATTGCCATAGAAATGAGAACAGGCTAAGTGAATCATTAGTGAAAGAAGGGCTAAGGCTTTCACTGGCCAAGTTGGCCTCCATAAGCCTTGTTTTACATCTTTTATGATTCTGCTTACATCATTGAACTGCTGTAGCAGTGTGCAAAAAAAATAACAGCAGGTAAAATGCTTAGGCAGGGCTTGGCACTTTATACGTACTCAAAATCATTAAAGATTTACAGGTTCGAGTTTGGCAGAAGTCCTCAAAAAAAAATTCTTTCCCATGTAAATTTGGAAGGAAGGTAGCCTATGGCTGGTATGGTATTTCACTGTGTCAGGAGCAGAAGCCCCTGCTCTTTTATATTCTATCCTGCTTGACCTTTGATTCAAATCCCAAGAGGATGGATCAAGTTCCCAATAGCCTCCTTTCTTCCAGTAAACACAAAAAGAAAAAAAAATAAACGGGAAGATTATTTTTCTCCTTTAACCAGAGACTACTTCCTGAAAGAGCCAAATAGTATTGCTACTTATATCATTGACTAGTTAGATTTAGAGCAAAGGGAAGCTGTATAATATTATTCCTTTTAATTATGAAGTTACATTCTCAGCTGGAAATAGATCTTTTATTATACAGAAAAAGGTAGACTGTTGGTGGCAGTCTCAGCTTCTGCTATATGAGACAAACATAGCTCAAGTTGACTTTACATAAGAACTCAAACATGGGATGTCTGTCCCTCTAGACTAGAGTAGCCTTGGTACATGTCACTTCTAATATCATTGTTAAAGAGCAGAGAAGTACTCTATTAGTGGGGACTCCAGATGACCTGGGAAAAATAAAACTTTCTCATGGAGATTGGCTATTATTTACTTCAGTCACTGATTTGACAACAGAAATGTTAAGTAATTTTCTGGCCCACATGTCAATACTTCTAAAAAATGCTGTTTAAGTCAATTATATTTTAATGAGACTTATTTATTCTTAGTTTTTTCAGATGTTTAAAAATATTTTAAAATTTAGTATTTACTTGAGCGATATTTTACATGAAGAAAATAAATTTTCTAATTTAAAATGAATGTCACATCATTACACTAGGTTTTGCTGACTGTTACATTAGTACTGTGTGAAACGGCATATCATGATTTTTTAGAAACTGAAAGTCCCATGAGTTATATGTGAATTACTATCTCTTGGTAGGCATTACTTAGCTCTATTGCAAGCAGAACTATATAAAAAATGGTGAAACTTCCATGCAGTTTCCTGGCTTTTCAGTTGTGGTCGCTTGAGGACAGGAAGGTTAAAAGAGTCGCTACAGGAAGATCAACTGATGGTGGCATCTAGGAGGCAGGTTGAGTTTCAGATGAACTGCTTTGTAGAAAGCAAAAATATCAACCCGAAAAAAAAAATAACTGAACAGATGGATTTTATGAACCTAACTCTCACCATCCTTAAAATAACAAACTTAGAAGCAAAGAAAACACAAGACATCCAATTATCATGTTGGTACATATATGGCTGAATTTTGGGTAGATTGTTCAGATCTTGAAATCCTTCAGATTTGTTTTTTTCAGATTAAGAACTAATAATAATTTTTCATAACTGGTATAAGAAAAATGTGGTGCACATAACCAGAAGAAAGGACAAAGTTCAGTGAAGACCCTTTTGCCTCATGGAAGAGGGATAATTATTTAGATGACTCTGGACTTTTCATATTCCACACAGAATAGGGAGGTTAGAGGCAATGCCCCGTGTCCGGGAGGGTTCAAAAGCGGAGTTACTGTGTTTGGAACAAAGGTTAGCACTTGTTCTGAGTGTGATACTGCTCAGCTTGAGACGATGTGATACTGCTCAGCCGTTAGTCGATAGACATCACTTGTTAAAAATGGTTATAAACGGATGTATTAAAATGGCAAGCACTGAGAATGGTATAAAATGGAGGCCAGGTATGATTTTAGGATCACAATGATTGATTATCAAAATATAATCACAGAACATCCGTGCATGAATATTATTGCTTTGAAATAAACTACAAATATATACAAAACTCATGGCGGACCACCGGCTGTCTGTGTAGAAAAACAGAAGGACCGCTGGGATTCTACTCGTATATAAGATGTTGATGGTGAACGGGAGGAAATTTAAAGCATGAAATCTCCAACAGTGTATTTCATTAAGAAGGATTTTCAGGTTGTTGGAATGGCATATAGTGCCAGTGTGTGTGTGTGGGTGGGTGGGTGGGGGATGTCAGTATCAGAGGAAGAAGAAGAGGAAGAGGAGGAGGAGGAACAGGATGATGATGATGATGATGATGATGATGATGAGAAGGAAGAGGAGGAGGAGAAAGAAGGGGAGGAGGAGGGGGAGGAGGAAAAAGAAGAGGAGGAGGAGGAGGAGGAGGAGGGGGAGGAGGAGGAGGAGGAGGGGGAGGAGGAGGAGGAGGAGGAAGAGGAGGAGGAGGAGGAGGGGGAGGAGGAGGAGGAGGGGGAGGAGGAGGAGGAGGGGGAGGAGGAGGAGGAGGAGGAAGAGATAGAGTAGTTATTTTCTCCTCCTATAGACAAAGTGTCTAAAGCAGCATTTCTCAGCCTGTGGGTCACAACCACTTTGTTAAACCTATAGCTCCAAAAGTATTTACATTATGATTCATAGCAGTGAAAAATGAACAGTTCTGAAGTAGGAACAAAAAATAATTTTATGGTTAGGGGGTCAACACAAAACACGGAGCTGTATCAAAGGGTTACAGCATTAGGACAGTTCAGAAGCACTGATGTAAAGAATTCATGTTGCGCCGGGCAGTGGTGGCGCACGCCTTTAACCCCAGTACTCAGGAGGCTGAGGCAGGCGGATTTCTGAGTTCGAGGCCAGCCTGGTCTACAGAGTGAGTTCCAGGACAGCCAGGGCTATACAGAAAAACCCTGTCTCAAAAGAACAAAAAAACCCAACCAAACAAAAAACACCCACAAAAACCCAAAACAAACAAACAAACAAACAAACCCCCCAAACCAAGAATCCATGTTGCTGACAGTTTGCAACAAGATGCAGCTGCTAAGAACGTACTCGATGCTGATGGTAACAGAAGCAAGACAACAGTGATGGGGTGAGCAGCAGGCCCACACTTCCGAAGACTGGAACCAACTTTCAAAATCTTTGCATAGCACCTGGCAGTAATTTCACAAGGGCTTCCTACCCCTCCACTGAACACCTATATTTTTTAAATATGCTTTTAATTGAAATTGAATTATATTATGTTCTCTCTCCCTTTCCTTCTTGCAGCACCCGCGACAGCCACCTCATCTCCTCTCAAACTGATAGCCTCCTTTCTTTGATCATCATTGCTACACTATGCTCTTCTTGGATCGCTGTGCTGTATCCTTCAGAGACGATGATCACAGCACGCAGCTGCTATACTATACGCCATGGTGTTTGTTTTCTTGTAATATCTGATGTTACGATTGTGCACTAGCAGCTGGGAAGACTAATTTATTACTCGTCTATTACTTTTGAAGGTTGTGCAATGCTAATGTCCTGTGAAAGCATTTGATTACCTCCTGCTAGCTCTGCCAAAGATGGCCCTCTGGCATCTCTGTAGGCTTCCATAGAATTTATTTCTGGTAACTCTCAGTGAAATGCCCTATGTTACCTTACCTAGCTTTTCTCAATTCAGTAATATATATATCATATATATATACATATATATAAAATAAATTTTAAATAATAATAATATAATATATAGTAAATAATAGATATGATATATAAGATATGTAATAATATATCTGTAATAATATTAATAATTTAATATATAGTAAATATTATACACATATATAATACATATAAGTATATATGCATACACACATACACTCACACACACATATATATGCATATGAATATGTATATGCATATGTATATGTAGTTTAAAACATTTCAGCTTTCTACACATTCAATCTTCATATACCAGTTGGAAACGTAGCTCCAAGTAATATTTAATTCCTTCTATGTCTTACTATGCTTGCTTACTTTATGTATATAGAAGAATATATTCTGTTCTACCTGTGCAGATGTCTATTAACCTTTTAAGTATAAATTGGCAGATAGTTTTGAGACAAGGAGTAGGAAAAGTCTATTATGCATTTCTTTTAAAAATGGAACTGGAAACATAGAATAGATTGTTGTACAATTCAAGGAAAATGAGATAATACAACTGGCTAAGTGTCTAGATTTAAAAAAAAAGGGTAGAATTCATTTCCATATAGAAAAGGATAGAGGCTAGAGAAATATTTTATAGGAATCATAAATAACTTCTCAATTAGATACTTGTCTCAATCTCTGAGTTACTATTAACATAAAAATAAAACCCTACAATATTAACTTTATGAGACAATTTGCCTAGCACTGTTTCAATATTTGTAACTAAATTCTGGCTTCATTAGTCGATTGATGTTTAGCAGAAGTAATATATTATCTAGACTAAGTTCAATTTTGAGTGGTTTAGAGTACTCATGGCTAAGTAAATATCACATTGGCAACCACCTTAGGAAGTACTCACAGTTTATTACTGAGGGCACAGTTTTAAGGCCATTATAAAAAAAACTGTAAAAGATGACTAGGTATTTCTTTTCAATAGCATGTTTGATTGGTGACAATAATGACATACTTCTGGATACAATATTTGTACAATTTAAAATAATAGGGCTTTTAATCGATGAGATGGTGGAATAGATAGATAGCCATAGCAACCAAAAGTCATAGCAGCTGTGCACACTGGAACTGGATACATAAAATGCTGAAATCTTCTAACAGTCAGCTATGGATGGGAAAAGGACAGCAATCACAAGATTCTGAGAGAGGAAGGCACAGTGTCTACCCATGTTCCTGCTGGCAAGCCCACCAGGCTCCAACAGTTGGTTCTATACTCAGGGTCAAAGATAGAACTTCAGTAAAACTCTGTGGGCCACTAAACAGGATTCAAAACAGTAGACAAGCAGAACATGAGATATGTAAGGCTGTGTGCGTGTGTGTGTGTGTGTGTGTGTGTGTGTGTAAGTGTGAATGTGTGTATGTGTACATAAGTGTGTGTAAGTGTGAATGTGTGTATGTGTAAGTGTGAATGTGTATGTGTACATGTGTGTGTGAATGTGTGTATGT
>JADRCH010000031.1:3547575-3596615 GCA_019843965.1 Rhynchomys soricoides
GAAGAAGAAGAAGAAGAAGAAGAAGAAGAAGAAGAAGAAGAAGAAGAAGAAGAAGAAGACGACGATGAAGAAAAACAACCCAGAAGTTAAATTTAAAGTGATGTCTAGAGATGAAGAGGCAGGGCCTATGAACAGTGTTAACATCCTGTTTGGCCTGGCCTTGTAAACATAAAACCTCTGTGTATTAATTTCTCCAAAGTGTAAAACCACTTATTTCCCTCAGAGGACTCAATAAGCAAGTTTGGGGAGAAGAGTGTGAAACTAATTATAACACTAATTCAGTTAAATTGTTTCATACAGTGAAATATAGTGTCTTCAAGTGTGGGGAAGAAAGCAGCACATGAGATTTTACAGTTTTGAAGTATTTTCTGCAGTGAAACTTGCTATACAGAAGTGTTTCAAGAGTTATGTATTCTACCAAGATCGCATAGGAGGTGGGGAGGCTTATTCTCATCTCTGGGACATAGGGTTACCTTTTCTTCTTCATTGTTATTAGTATGTAGTATGGTCAGTGTTTCTGCTTGTTCCAATGTTCTACAAAGACACATCCTTCCTAGCCATTTGTCCACAACACAAATATAAGACATTAGGAGCTACCGTGTGAGCATATGGTTTGTACCAGGAACTTTGTGTGTAGCAGCACATTAAAAACTAAATTCATAATGCTGTGATGCTTTGCTCAACTGACATGAGAGTTGCTACCTCCTGAGGGCCACACAAGCCAACCACCTTCCAGTTGGTCTCAGATCTTTTGAGCACTACAATCCTTTTAGTGAAGAGGTTAGCTGATTTGATTATCATCACATTGAAATATAACTGGTGGGACCACATCTAGAAGCCAATGTGACTTGCTTCCAAGTTCATTCTAGAACAATCGAGACCCTTACAATAGAAACAAGAATGGAACTAGAAGTATTTACTTCTCTGTCTTAAGCTGCCAAATGTCTTCATCAGGAAGGAACTAGAAAAGCATCAAGAAAGTAATAGTTCCAGAAAACTTAAAAATCTTCTAGTCAGAATATCCAGCAATAGTGTTCTTCAACTCTTGGGCAACCATGCAACTTACACAGCATCACCATGACAGTATATAAACACCCTGTGGGAAGTAGAGTGGTCACTACTTTCTTACAAGGAACAAGGAAGCATAACACAGTCACTCCACATTTGGCAATGCTGTATCCCATGCTCCTTAGGAAAGAGTCTTTCTCATTTCCATTCCATGACTTAGAACAGTGGTGCTCCAAGTTCCTGATGATGTGATTCTTTAATACAGACCCTCATGTTGTGGTGACACACACAACCATAAAATTATTCCATTGTTACTTCATAACTGTAATTTTGCTACTGTTATGAATTGCAATGTAAATATCTGATATGCAGGATATATGATATGCGTTACCTGTGAGGGCTGCGACACACAGGTTGAGAACCACTGATTTACAACACTCAAATAATTAAAATGAAGGTTAGAAAGAAGGATCAGAATATAAGAGTGTAGAGGACTTAGACAGGACCTAAGTTTAGCTCCCTGTATCCACATGGGTGGCTCACAACTTCCTAAAACTCCAACTCCAAGAGATCTGCCACCCACTACTCAATGCTGTGAGCACCTGAGTCTCATGCTTATGGTCCATTTTCACCTCTCTGTATATATACCTAATTAAAATAAAACAAACTTTTAAAACATGAAGATGAAGCCAAATAAATGTGGATCATCCACATTTATTTGGCTTCAGGAGTATATAGCACCCCCAAGAATTAATACAAAATGAAGAAGGAAACTATGAGCTGGAACTTGTTAGTGTGAAGAGTTACTCACCGGAGAGAGAGGGGGGAGAAAAATGGGAAGAAGAAAAGTTTATAAAGATTAGTATTTGAATGGATACAACTAGAAAGTGGGACACAAACACCCAGGGCCGAGCAGTAATGGAGTAGGAGCTGCTTCCCTTTGTTCTGGTCCTGTTTTCTTATTCTATCAGCCTGGGTTTCTCATGCTTCAAGTCCTGAAAGAGTACAGTAATGTTCTTAATTTGTGATGTACATTCTAGTTGTTTTATTTTTCCTCCTGGAAGGCATCCACTGTCTAGCTATCTTGTCCATTCCTATCACTCTTGTCTAATCTCTACAGTCAAGATGGGAGCTGGCAGAAGATGGAAGAAATACCGAGTCTGAAAGGCCTGGCTAAATATGGTGGGTGAAACTGGCCGGATGATAGAATGGGAAAGACTGAATACAGAACACAGGCATGGGCTATGCTGAAACTATGACAGAGTCCTCCAGGGGTTTTAGAGAGCCAAGCACACGCCTTGTCTGAAAAGCAAAGAGAAATCAAGTTTAGAATAACTTCCTTGATATCGAAAAGTAACATGATGAATATCCATCAACTTCATGTCTACTATATGTGCTCATGTTTAGGGGAAATAATAACCTAGATAATAATATTCTTCTCTCTAGCGCTAAGTAACATGGAAACAACACGATGCTGAGTGAAAACTCAAGATGAAGATTCATGGTGAGAAACTGAGTGTACCAGGATATTTCTGCCCACTTAAATGTAAGCAAGCGATGTAGTTCAGTGGCAGTGTGCTTGCCTAGAATTTTCTGGGCTGTGTTTCAATTCCTAGCACTGAAAGTGGAATAAAAAGATAGAATCAAGATTTCATAAGAGATTTGTAAATACACTCAAAGAAATCAATAGCCTACTTTTGCCTACTTGGCAGTAAGAAAAGTAAACCCCCAAAGATTTAAAATTTTGGTCATATTAATGGTTTATAAGATCAGAGAGAGAAAACTAATAGGCTAAAATTTCTGAGGGTAATGATTATGGCTGATAATTCTTGTTTTCCCTGTACACTCTTTAATATAGCTACCCATAAGGGCTATACCCTTGTTTTCAAACTAATTAGTACTGGGCAATGCAATCATAACATTCAGTGTTTGGAAATGGTCTCTTCACGGTTTTTGTTTGTTTGTTTGTTCATTTGCTTTTCTATGTTCCTCACTATCTTTACTTAATTTGTTTCTCTGTCATAGCCAGGACAAAATCAGAGCTACAGCATACAGCAAGCTAACTGGCATGTAGCAGACAGCCCTGTAAGTTACAGTGCAGTGTGCTTGAGATATCCCAGATTTCCCCATCACATCAGGTCCATATTCCACAACAAGGTAATCAAAGTAGGGAGTAATGATTTCAAAAACATGCTGAAGCATCTGTGATATGACCACGCTGCATAATCATAACACTGTTATGAATCAATCATAGCGACACATTGGAGTCACTTCCTTATTTTACTTCATCAGAAGTGATGTTTTTTCTTTTTTAATACTAATGCTAATTTGAAAAGCCAACTCAATGATACTGTTTGTCAAGGAAACACCATTTGGTCTACGATTTTCATCATTTGAATGGGTTTTAGACATAGGTTACAACTTCTTAGCCATCCACTTGGAAATCGATTTCTTTATATTAAAAAACCCTTAAATTATTTAAAGTTTGAATCATGTTGATTGATTTTAAATAGTAGGAGTACTTGTTGATAGATCAGATTAAGGATCAGACGGAATTAAGTACATAAAAGCATATTGTTAATCCAACACCATATAAATACGAGACTTTATGATTAGAGCCTACAAAGGATTTTTCTTTCCTACAATAAAGTTGCATTATAATTAGTGAATTAAATTCAACACACTATTTGTATCTTACAAAGTAAAGGCAGTTGAATTTTATTGATGAACAGTCTAAGGTCAACTGCTGACTCATTGTAGAAGAAATTGACCTAAATTATAATAGATGTTCATGTTTATAATTCTGAGACAATCCCTAAGGACAGCGAAACTGAGCTAGGTTGCACTTTTTTTTTTTTCTGTCAGACAGAATTCTTCTCCTCAGGAATGAATGTGGGTCTATATGTATGCAGACCCTAATTATAGTCACACTAATATTTCCCCTGAACACCTCACAAAGCAGTAACAACAGATATACATTCATCTCTTTTACCTGTGTCAGTAATGAATCCTGAACTCTGTCACTGCTGATGCAAAGCCATTACTGCAGAATAGCACCACTGAGGACAGACAGTGGTAGTGTGCATGCCAACAACAATGAACTAGTAATAATCTTTAAGTGAAGAGTCCCGAAGCAGCTCCCTCCCAACACACAATCTAAACTGATGATCTCCCATTCCTATTCTGATTCTATCACAGAGAAGAGGTTGTTAACGAACTCAGTGTTTTCTGACATTCATGCGGTATCTCCAAATTGTGAAACTGTACTTTTGCTTCCGTCTTAAAGTCTGTTGGAAGTACACACAGTGTCCTAAAAGAGACTCAAAGAATATAATGTCACAGAGTGCATCTGTGGAGGAAGAACATAGGCAGAGAATACTTCTTTTTAATTAAGTTTAATTTTATCTTACTATAAAATACCAATGGGTTCATGATCTATTGTTTTTTTTTAATTTTATATTCACCACATAGGCTGTAAATCTTAAATTTGCTACATATGAAGAGGCATCTATAATTATACTTAATTTATTTGTGAAGCTCAATAATGAATGAAAACAAATGGTTTCTGTATCACATGCATGCATATTCTAAGCAAATTCATCAGTCATAATTCAAATAACAAAAAAAATATTTTTAAGGTGATTTGTTTGAAAGTTAGTTTCATGGCCTTGCATGTGCTGGTGGAACAACAAAGAAATGAGTCTATAGGAGAAATTCACGGGATAGAATCTAGACCATGAACTCTAGGAAGGAGATACAGTAAAAATACCTTAGAAGTGTTCTTGGATAAAAATTCCAGAGGAAAATCTACCTCCTAGGAGACTACTGCTTTTTCTATCTACCTAGGGTAAAGGTAAAACACACACTCAACTCTTTAGTTTAACTATATCAATTATTTCATGGCTTTACAACTTATTCTACCTAAAAACAACATAAATATAAACAGCTATGTAAGAAGTTCAAGAAACTCTCCTTTAAAAAAAAAAAATCACATCTCCATATTATTTCTATAAACAGAATCTTTCATCAACCAATCGTATGCTCATGCTTGGACAACTTACATAATAACTTAGCTTATGAATGAGCACAAAATAAAAGGTCTGGAGAACCTCCAGGTCCTCCATCATAACAGGGGATTTCAGGACTATGTGCATGAACAATGGGTCATATGTTGTTGTCTACCTCCTGTGGCATCTCTAGCTGCTTCCTCCTTTAGAGACTCCTCTGTCAGAAGCCAGGAAGCATCATAGACAGGTAAGCTTTGAAAGACCCTGTATGGTGAATATTTACATAGAAACCATGTTTCTCCAAATTGTGCTGGAATAGAAGGAACTGATTCCTATTCTGCTTTCCAATTGGCTGAGCTCCAGGGAATATATTTACCAGGTAATCTCTTCAAAGAGGGTGGTAAACCACAGCATGAGTAGTGCCAAATGACATTATTGTGGAAGGCATATTCACTGTCTGGATTTCAATATCGTGAGTCACATAATTTCATTTTCAATGAAACTGTCGTTTCATAAAGATCCAGTCTAATATAGGCCATTGGCTACTAAACTTGTCAGGTATGATCATTATGTAGATGGCTCATTATAATTTAAGCACATATGTAGACACTTCATGCAAACAAAAGGTGTTTTTCATTAATATCTCCTGTCTGGCAAAATTCTTACCCATCATTCTTTACTTTCCAATTCAATACTATGGGTAAACATTTTAATTAAAAACATTACTTTTTGTGTTCAAATTGTTATTATTAATTTTTTGATTTTTTTTCAGGATAGGGTTTCTCTGTATATTTCTGGCTGTCTTGGAAACTCACAGAGATCCACTAGTGAAAGGATTAAAGGCATGTACCACTACTACTTGATTCACTGTAGCCGGTCAACCAAAATACATAATTTCTTTAAAAAAAAAAAAAAGACCCATTTAGCAGATCTTTCAAGCAAAACTGATTACATTCTCTCTCAGTCCCACTCCCTCTTCCATACAGTCACATACACATACATGCAATATAAATTGATTTGAGATCCCTTAATTTTTAGAAACCACAGAGGGTACCAAACTGATAAGAAGTAATTACATTTTAACTATAGCATTTTGCATCTTACTTATTGTTCCATAGCTTAATCTAAACATTGAAGAACCATTTCAGCTGTGTACATGGGATTAAAATCCAAGCAGTTGACAGAACATAATTATACACAAGTATTTTGCATGCCTGCATTCAAAGATACGCAGAACTCTTCTGGCTTTTTCAGAAGATTGAAACTCACGGTGGTTCCAGTGAATGCCGGAAAGGTGTCTTTTAGTGATGTTGTGGCCAATGAGAAGGATACAATTTTACATTCTGTTTTGTTAGTAAAGTGTTGCAGGATTGGTTTAGGTCTTTCATTTGGTAACATATTTGAAGAGTGACCTGAACCTCCACCGGAGGATACACAGTTTCTTTTGCCCCTCCAGCAAGCTTCTGTCAGCAGAACTCTTACCTAGGGACTGGTTATCTGTTCTCCCTGTTCACATCACTCTGACATCTCATGTGTTTTTAAGTCTAGAGCTATACGTGCCTTTCTTTTAGACATTGGATCGTTTTTTTGGTGCCCTTTTTCCCATGTGGATTGGATGTTGCTAACTAACACATAGACTTAACCACAGACACTTCATTGGAATCAAAAATGTATTTGGCATTAGATTATTGCACAAGGCTGTCATTACCATTTGGAATTCACAATATGTTAATTGCTTCTCAGCAGGTTCAGAAGTCATCTCATATTCTTCACAATTTAAAGCTCAATGATAAGAATGGCCTGCCTTTGAAAGATAAGGGGGACACACATTTTATTTCCTTCAATTACAGGAATTGAGATCTAAATACAGCAACTTGAAAGAAGATCAACCCAGTTCCTTGTAAGGGAAGTGATAAAGTTGAATGTGGTCTTTTAAGAGTTCAGAAAGCATTTCACCATTCAGACAACCTGCAGCACTGTGAATGGTGGAAGATAAAAATGAAAAGCAACAGTTTAAAAAAAAAGTGTGCTCATACTTGGAGGGATGTACTGTGTTCTGTTCTGTGTGAAAATGTCCCTGGATCTGGTCTACACAGGCATTGCAGTAACACAGCCGTTTGCTTTTTTATGTAGGATGTACGGGGGCTTACACGTTCTCCAAGCAACCTCATGTGCAAGAAGAGCTAAAGCCAACATTTTCAATTAATATGCTCATGTGTAAACATCTGTAAATCTTCATGATGAGTTTTCATGCTCCATTGCTCTATGTTCCAGCCAGGCTACCTAGATTTCATTAGCTAGGGCTAGCTATTCATACACTAAAACTATTAGATTCTAAATTTTCATTGACGTTTGTTTTCTCAAAACAAGTGGAACTGTATTTATTTTTCTTGTTTTTCCATATGCGGGCTTTTTTTTTTTTAAAGTAGCAATTTGAAGACTAATCCTACCTTGGAAAATCTAAAATGAATTTACCTAATGTTTAATTAAATAAAAAATTAGAAAAGATTCATCAGGCTAAAGAGATAGCTCCATAGTTAAGAGAACTCCATGTATGTCCCTTTTTATAAAGAAACCAAATAAGCCGAAATCTTTTAAAAGTCAAAATAGCTGGGCAGTGGTGGCGCACGCCTTTATTCCCAGCACTTGGGAGGCAGAGGCAGGTGGATTTCTGAGTTCGAGGCCAGCCTGGTCTACAGAGTGAGTTCCAGGACAGCCAGGACTACCCAGAGAAACCATGTCTCGAAAAACAAACAAACAACAAAAAAAGCAAAAAAAGTCAAAATAAAGTCAGAAGTCTTTAGTAAGTCAGTAGAGTGATGTGAGTTTGCAACTTCATAAAGATGCAAACAATATTATTTATGTATTTTCTAAATGTTTGAGGGCACTAACTTTTAATTAACAGAAAATCCCTTGTACAAATAACATATGCAAACAAACTGGAGATGTATTCTCTCAGTATTTTACTTTAAAATTTTCTTATTCTGTTCCAATTTTTTTCAAAGTGTTGATGGTTTTAGTGGTGGTAACTATAAAGTGGATGTTTGGTTTTGTGTTTTGTTTTGTTTTCAATTTGGATGGTAGAACAATACACTTCAATTTCCCTCCTGAAATTATATGAGAGTAGGCAAACTGTCACACCAATCTGTCAGGTTCTCATAGCAGTGTGCACCAAATGATGGAATGGTCCTCAAAGTCAGCAGATGGGGACCTGTTTCTTTGTAATAGATGAGCCATCAGAGAACCACTGATTTCCGTCACAATACACCATATCTAGAGACGGTGGGACCACGAACCTGATCAATCTATTTCTTTGCTGGAGAGACCAATATAAAAATCAGCAGCTTCCACTCATACTGAAGTTATAAAGAATGAAAAAGGTTTGTCCCTCTCTGTTGTCTACACATCAAAATAGATTTTAGAGTTGTGATGCATAATTTTTTGAGAACATATTTTTACCTCAATCACTATAAAACTATTGCAACATTTAAATTTTCATATAATACATTTTATAATATAAGGAAGATTAATGTCACATTTTTTTACATTGTTAGATTTATGAACCATATGTTTTTTTAAAGTGAGTTTGCTCATTCCTATGAAGTTTATTTTCATTCCCATATTTCCAAGTCTGTACTGTTTTTCTGACACACATACACACATACACACACACCTTAGAAACTTAAAAAAAATTAAATGTAATTTAATATAAAAGATTAAAATATGAGTATATTTTTACTCTTCACCATGTTGTTCTTAACTACAGAATTGATTAAAATTTGGAATCAATAATTTCTGCGCCGAACAGGTTTTAGTATTTTACATATATTTTGTTAAAGATCTTTGTACCTAAATCTTGGGTCTATAGCATTCAGCAATGAAAAGTTATTGGAATCCTTCTCAGGTTGGAGTTTGAAAGAATAGAGGTTTCCCAATGACCTGAAGCACTCTACGTTTTAAGTTCAAAGTCCTTACTAGTTACTGAAACACTTATAACAGAAGAAGAAAGCACCACAATAATCCAAATCAGCATGTGTAACGCAGGGCAAAAGGCACTAAGTACTTACAGCTTTTCTGTTTCAAGGGAACTCTTTCAATTTGAAATCAAGTCAAGAGGCTTTTACAGAATGGCATTTCAAAACACACTAAGTAATCTCCAATTTAACCAAACTGTGGCAAAATGAAAGGAATATACTTAAGAGTAATACATAAAAATAAAAACAATATGAATCCTCCAAAATGTAAGAGGAAGCTAAATCGTCCTGTAAGGTGTTTAGTTGGCATGGGACAGGACTGTGTAGGTAGAGGATCATATTCATATGACAATAATAGGAAACTTTAATACAACAGCTCAGAGTCTTTGGAAGTTTTGCAAGGAAGTAGTTTTAAAAAAAATCAAGATGGAATTACTGAGGTTTATTTAGCATTTCAACCCATGATATGTTGGAGTAAATTCAACAGGGTCATGAGTCAATTGGGCACATCTTTCTGATATTATTTTATTCTGTAGCCTTAAGTTCGTAGTTTCAAATTAGCCCATTAGTATGGGTATTTCCATCAGGAAATTTTATAAATGCTACAAATTAGGGCTCTTTCCTTGGAGAGTCAGTTGTTAAATACATCTCAGCTACCAGTGTGGTTATAACCAATTAGATTTTGTAATGGGCTCTTGTGGTTGTAGGAAGTGGAGGAAGAGTTCATGTGGGTTGCTTCTAACAGAGTGGGGATGATATCCTTGGTGAGAGGAAGGGAAAACTATCTGCAGATGAAGGAAGAGTACAGTGTGAAGAGTTGGCTAAAATAATGCTGGGACTCTTGCTGTTATGTCTGCAGCAAGTCATAATATACTCCTCCCTTTGCTTCTGATCCAGCCTCTGATCCAATACAGTTTCAGTGCTAGCAGAACAACAGGCCAACTTAATAGTCTACAAGTAGGGAAGCATCTCAGGTTCTTTAGAAGTCTTGGCACAAGTGAAGCATAACAGGCCAGATTCCATGGACAGGCTGGGATGCAGGAGACATATGGAAATTCTGGGAAAAGCTACCCTGGACAACTTAGTGTGTGGTCGTTAGGATGAGGTGCCTGCATTTAGCTGAGAAGTTTGAGTAGAGAAGGGGCATTAGGGATATCCTTGAGATGAGTGAATCTTGTGTCAATGTGAGATGCAGGAATGATCTGAGCAGAGAGGGGGAGAGCAGGAAGCTTAGAGGGCTTACAACAGGAATTGTGCTTCTTGGCATTTCAGGTCTTTTGGAAAAGATTTATTTCTATTGTTTTTAATTGTGTGTATATATACACATATATTTGTATATATAAAATTTATATATTCTTTTTGAGAATATAATGTGTGCATATATGTATAATGTATTTAGTACAATGTATATATACTATATAGCATAATGCATATATAACATATATAGTATGTGTAATATATAATATATATATGTATATTATATATATACATACACACACACACATATATAACATATGTTTCTGTGTGTAGATATGTGAATGTGAATGCAGTGATGTGAACTAGAGTCCACTACAAGAGTGTCAAGACCTCTTAACAACTAAGCCCTCTCCGTAGCTCACCAATTCAGGTCCTGAGTTTTGTTGTTGAAAAGGGAGAAATGGACCCGATTTGAAAATTAGGGCAGAAGATGGTATTCTCATGGATTATCTATTAGACACACTCTAGAAAGGAATGTAGACTTAAGGATGAACGAAAAATGGACTCTATACATTCATCTCAATAATTCTGCTTTGGTATTCAAACCCATGAAATCTTGGCATGAAGACATATTTATACATAGAAATATTGTTTAATTAGACTGAAAGATTTAGATGGACTTAAATAGTTACAACTTCTGGAATGATAAAAATATTCAATGACCATGAAATCACAATATGTACTAAAATTAAAATATAATCATATCATTATATTTTTCAAAATTATTTTTGTAAAAGCATTTTAAATCTATAGCACTATACCCATTTGATAATAAATATAAAATGAAGTGAAGCAAAAATCAAACTTTAAAAAAAAAACTCAACTATATAAAAGTTTTGAAAAACATGGAAGATAAATTTTTATTTTATTTTCTGAGACAGGGTTTTTTTACATAGCCTTAGATGTCCTGAAACTCACTCTGTAGACCAGGTTTGCCTGGAGCTCACAGAGATCCAACTGCCTCTGTCTGCCTCATGAGTTCTGTGATTAAACGTATGTGCCACCACACAGCAAAAATCTCCAAAGAGAATTTAAGCCTTTGGTAAATTATGGTTCTTTTGAATTTGATGAACATCTTTGATGTTATCATAGTCCCGTACATATTACTTTGAGAGATTAGAAAGATGAGTTATTAGTTCAGTCTGTGTAACTGGAAAATGTTTCTTTTTTTTAAATGGGGGGGGGTTCTTGAATCAAAGGTGTATGTGATGGATAAAGGTCAATAAAAATAAGTAAACAGTTTTATTTAAAGTAATGCAATCTCTCACATTGTGTGTTCCCTCCTTCACTTTTTACCGTGCCTCTTTTCTGTCATGAATTCCTTGCTGCGTACTCATCAGTGTGAGCTTCTTGTCCCCAGGCTGATCCTTAGGGGTTTGGGCACACTGTCCCAGTCCCTGACCATTTCTTCCCAATCTGCCATTATCGAACCTGTTCTTGTTCCCTCTCCTTGTGGGTCGTGCTCTCCGCAGAGTAAGAACAAAAAGGGATAATGACTTACAATCAGATAAAAAAAAAATCAATGCCACAAGGTTAATTAACTATTGTAATATCCCTCCCATTTACACCATGCTATACTTTTCAATAAAAAATGTGCTCATCTTCATTTCTATTTCCATCTACATATGGGCTTGTGTTCTTTTGTATATAGAAGACTGCAAATAGTTATCATATGCCTATCTGGTCCACGAAATGACCTGGAAACTATCGTTTGTTACAAAAATTTAAAAATGAATAAACAAAGCAGGGCTGGTTTTTTTTTTTTTCTGATTGAAGTAATTATTCATTGGCTTCCAAATTCTGCAAAAAAATTCATAATGCATCTCCTATTCTGGAGAGTTCTATCTGATTAAGGACATGTTTATAATTCTTGTGTCTCTATTTCCTGTTTTCTGTCTTCACGGTGTCCCAGAAACACTGGCATTCTCTCTGACCCTTGGTCTGTCTGTTCTCAGAGTCTAGGGTGATTGGGCCAGATCCCCAGCTCAAATACTCTGGCTGTCTTGAAGACCAAAGCTTGAGTGTCTGTTTCTTACCTTTTATCTATATGAAGAACTATATTTTGGGATCTGTCTATATTGGTCCTTGTACTATCAAAATACTGTATTCTCTTAGACTTAGTTTTAACATCAAGACTAAAAATATCCATCGTTGTGGAAAGACAGATGCTTGTGTCTCTTTCATGCAAATACATGTGGTGCTCAAACACAGTATGAGAATTCTTGCTACGGACACAGGCTCAACTTTTCTGCCCTTTTCTCTTCATTGTATAACCTTTGATTTCAAGGCCACAGCACAGCCCAGAGAGCTGTTATAGCTGTAGTCATGATGGATGAGACATTTAGCAAGCTAGATGTTACATTCCCCTTGTATCTCACTGGCCAGAATTAATCACATGACTACACATCTCTGAAAAGGGGGCTGGCTGAGGTAGTATTCACTTTGTACGATGTGTCAGAATTAAGCAAGGTGCACTGTCCAGAAAGGAAAAGGTGAAAAATGTATTGCAACCTTTCTGAAATCTACAAGACTCTCTATATTATGAGGTTTCTTGTCTTCATCATGTGTACCTCCTTTTCATTCCTAACTCTTAAGCTTTCTCTCGAAGTAGGTGCAACACAGCTGCTTAATGGTCTTTTGTTTACATCCAGGGAATGGTAGAAAGAGACAGTTTCCCAGGTTGCTTGCTTTATTAGAAAAGAATACTGTGTCCCCAGTACACACTTCGAAAAAATCCCCTCTAATCTCACAGTGTATATCAGAATCAGTAACTGAGTCCAGGAAGACATTTCCCTGATCGACCTGGGCTAAATCACACACATTTAAAGAACCAGAAATAGAATTACTTTACTCTAAAGCAAGTGAATGCTAGGAGGACGGATGAATGCCTTGCTGGTAATCAAGTAACTGCAGAGGATCAGGAGCAGAGCAGTCCATTTAGAAATATAACGTGTTTCTGAATTCAAGTCACACAAAATATTAAAAACGATGTTGGCTCCTAATTATTTTTTATTCACTCACCTATCAGTTACATTCATTTACTAAAGCTAACCCCAAAACTATACCATCTGAATGAAAGTCACCAGTCATAGCCTGAAGGGTAGTTATTTGGAATTGAAATTTGTTGTAGGTACAAAATACACATGGGTTTTCAAAGATTTATTATGAGAAAGAAGGTGTAAGTAAATAGCTCTTAAATAACTTTTAAAATTATTACCCGTTTTAATGATAATGTATTTGCCTTAATGAAATATGTTACAAGAATTAAATTTATTGTGTTTCTTTTCACTTCTTAAAATGGTGACTAAAAGAATACAAATTATGTCACGTAGTTACTTTTCTTTCAGCTGGATAGCACTGACAGAAAGGTTGATTACCTTCTAATATAGTCCTTCATGTGAACCTTCTACATAGACTTCCTGTCCCTTTAAGCAAGTGAATTGCTGGTAGCTGTCATGCTCTAACTCCACAGATGAGTCCCTCCCCTCATCCACTCTCACTTTCCAAGGATTTGCTCCCATCCCTTACAATGGCATCTTCCCAACAGGAAGCTATCATTTGCCATTCTCCAATACAGCACAGCTTTCCTTGTGTTCGCATGTTTTGAAGAGCTTGATCGACTTCATGATACCTTTGTAGGGCAGAAATGACACTTCTGGATCTTTCCATATCCTCTTAAACAAATTACCAGTGGGTAGGGGGATACATAGTGCTGGGCTAGGAAACCAAAGAGGCAGATAGACCTGTTCCAGCAGAATCCAACCAAGAAGCCTGAGAAATGAAAGTGAGTTTTTGAGACAGAGCAGGTTGCCCAGAGGCCTTTTGAATGTGATGAAATAGTGTTCGTGTGGCATGAAGGAGAAGAGGGAACACTTCCTGTAAATGCCAAAGGTATGCTGTTAAGAATTGGCACAATTTGAAGAGTGCACATCTGGGGTCTTTTTAGCAAATGTTTTATTTTCAACATTCACTTGAGTTGGAATGGTTGGAGGCAGAAGTCTCATATCTGGCCATGTTATAATAATTTAGAAAATTACTTCTGAGTATCTCTAAGCAATTCAGTTTAAAATACCAGTAAAATGTTCCTGACATTTCCACGTTCCAGGGATACTCAAGAGCAAGAGTAAAGAAAATCCATTCCAAACTTAGGGTCAACCTCCTCTCATCAATGGTGATCAGAATTAGTAGTGCCTACAAAATACTGAATAGACCTCTCGAGCTGACTTCCTGGTAGCATTATTATGGCCCAAGGGTGCACCAAAGGGCCTTCTGGCCAGTTTCCAGCTTTGTGGCATTTTGCTGGCCAAGTACCTGAAGGCTGTTAGGACTGAACAGAGGCCTGTGAGAATGTGATCAAGGTCATGCTGTACACTATCATCTATCTGGCCATTCTTGCCAGGAAAAAAGTCCAAGAGCTGCAATATTTGTAAAGCTTGAATCTCTCCCAGCACTTAAGCTGCCAGCCAGTAATTACAGAATATTCTTCTTTCTTCTTCTAGTCGTTGTTCTGAAGCTTATGTTTACCTTTAAGGTAAAAACCATATCCTCAACAGGCTTAACTGTACTCTTGGTTAGGCTCATAATATCTGACTTATTGAATTTATAACACAGCTTATAACTAAAGCATTATGAGATAGTTTATAGCATTGATAGATATGAAATAAATGCAAATAAGAAAAGTAGAATGTAAGGGTAATGTAATAGTTAATTTCAATTGTAAAGTCAATGAGATCTAGAATAACCTAGGAGAAAGGAGTCTGGGCACTCTTATGGGGGCTTATCCTGATTAGGTTAGTTGAGGTCAGGAGACCTATCCACAGTGGGTGGCACCATTCCCTGGGATAGAATCCTGGATTGTATGAAAAGGAGAAACTGAGTTGAACACAAGCATTTTTTATCTTCTGCTTCCTGATTATGAACACAATGTGACCAGCTGAATTTAACTCCTGACTCTAGGACTTTGCAGCCATGATAGACTACACAGCCCTGAACTGTGGGCTGAAATAAAACCTATCTTTCTAAATTGTTTGTGTTAGGGCATGTTGTTATAGCAACAGGAAAAGTAACTAGTACAAAAAGAAAGCAAATTCTACTATTTTGAGTATACATATATACCATGAAAGCCTATATATTTGCTACATATTGGCTGTATGCTTTAAAATAAGCTGTGTTTCTAGCAACCAGTGTAACACGCATAACATAGATTTGTAATAAGCAGATACCTGTGACACAGCATCCCCATCAAGCTGATCTACTTTTCTCCTATCATCTCTCATTCTTTTTAGGGTATATTTGTCTTTAGTTGAGATGGTAATAGAAGAACCCTGTTTGGTCTTGCATAAATTTCCAGTGACTCTTGGCTAATAATTTCTTATATATGATGCAAATAATTCTGCAACATTACTTATAGAAATTTCACAGAAGATTTTTTTTTTTTTTGAAGTGGTCCCTCTGTGTAGCCCTGGTTGTCCTGGAAACTGCTGTATTGAATAGACAGGCCTTGGACTCAGAGAGATCCACCTTCCTTCTGAGTGCTGGGATTAAAGGAGTTCTGGGACTAAAGGCATTTGCCATCATGCCTGCTTTGATTCACATTGAAATTAGGCATTAAAATAACTATGTTGTATGAACCTTAATGAGTGAGATAGACTAATAAAAAGCTGTAATTCTATGGTAAGGAAAATCCCTTGTGTGTGCATGTGTTTTGGTGAGGACTTATTTATAAATCTAGTCTGTCACAAAATACTTTTCCTTTCTTCTCTCTCTCTCTCTCTCTCTCTCTCTCTCTCCTTATTTATTTACTTTAGTTTCTGGAACAGTGCCTTGACCGATGTTCAGCTTGCTATGCAACCCATGCCTGCCTCAAACTTGTGATCCTCTTAGTTCTACCTCCAACTTCTGAGATCACTTATAGTCATGAGTATGCTGTAACTTTTACAGATATTATTGGCTCTTCATCATCCTCGTGATAAAACTGCATATCAAGGGTCATTAGCATGCCTCTACATTAATTTGTCCTGTAGCTTCATCATAGATTAGTTGACCTATCCTAGAAATCTGTTCTTAATGCCTTGTGTAATTATTAGATAACTACAATTCCTTTAGTGTTAAACTGCTTTCTAACTTGTAGAATTAAACCTACTTACCCCAACACTGTCTACTTAACAAATTGCAATAATATCTTGTTGATTAAACAATGCTCATTTATTATTTTTTGGATTCTAAATTCTGTAAGATTTAGTAGTTCAAAATAGATGATGTATAGGTTCCTTTATGTTCTGATACTATTCCTAATTTCAGAACATATATTATGTTTTGAAACATAATATATAGGAATATATTCCTATATATACTTCCTCAAGTCTGTACTCACATCCCAGGGATTTATGATGTCTTTCTATGAGTGACATTTTTGGGCATTGCACTTCATTGCACAGCTACTCCCAAGCCAGTTACCTCTCTAGTTATTTTCCTTTTTCCAGGATATTGGAACTAGCTCATGGTTGTGGAAAACCTATTGAGGCTCCTGAGAAGAGTAACCCAATCAGTCTAGTTCTGCTGTGCCTGATACCATCAGGATGATCTATAATAGGTTAGCTTAGGTCCTAGGCTCATTCAGACCAAAGCTGGCCAGCAGTTTCTGTGATATGGTGTTTGTACATTTCTATAGAGCAAATCCAATGTCTGGGAATTTTCTGGATTTTCAAAACTGTGGCACATGCCCCTTCTCGTCCTATACTTCCAAATATATCTGAAGAATCATCATTAACCCATTCAAGAAGATATTATTTCTAATTGATATGAGAGGGAAAGGAAAACAGCAAAACTCAACCCCTTAAGTTCAACTAACTAGGATTACATAGTATAGAGTGGTCAGACTTAGGGAAAGGCTTTATTTCTACAAACCTGACATTTTTCTTTTGAAATTTCTCCTTTCTAAACATATACACTAATCATGCCACTTCATGTCCTAAAATTTCCAGTGGTCTCCTACCAAATACAGAAGAAAGCTCATAGTCTTCACACTGGTCTGCTGAAATTTGATTTGGCTCAGTAGCCACATTCTCTCTCTAGACACAATGACCCATTTCTCAATTTGCAAACATGCACAGACACATCATATGCTCAAGTTGATGTCTGCACACACTGGCTGTTTGAGCAGTGAGGTACCCTAGAGCTCAGAAAGAGAGAAACTAGGCTTACAACTCACTCAATACTAATATTTAAGTAAAAATGCATCACAACATAGAAGATACACAATAATTTTTTTTAAAAAAATGGATATTTTCTTTATTTACATTTCAAATGTTATCCCCTTTTCCAGATTTCATCCCCCCCCCAGAAACTGCCTATCCCATCCCACCTCCCCCTGCTTTTATGAGGGTCTGCCCCCCCCCACACCGACCCATTCCCACCTCCCTGTCCTCTCATTCCCCTACGCTGGGGCATTGAGCCTTCATGGGACCAAGGACCTCTTCTCCCATTGATGCCAGACAAGGCCATCCTCTGCTACATATGTGGCTGGGGCCATGGGTCCCTCCATGTGTACTCCTTAGTTGGTGTTTTAGTCCCTGGGAGCTCTGGTTAGTTGATATTGTTGTTCTTCCTATGGGGTTGCAAACCCCTTCAGCTCCTTCAGTCAATTTTCTAACTCCTCCATTGGGGATCCTATGATCAGTCCAATGGTTGGCTGCAAGCATCTGCCTCTGTATATGTCAGGCTCTGGCACAGCCTCTCAGGAGACAGCTATGTCAGGCTCCTGTCAACATGCACTTCTTGGGATCCACAATAGTGTCTGAGTTTGGTGACTGTATATGGGATAGCTCCTCAGGTGGAGCAGTCTCTGGATGGCCTTTCCTTCAGTTTCTGCTCTACATTTTGTCTTCGTATTTGCTTCCGTGAGTATTTTGTTCCCCCTTCTAAGAAGGATCGAAGCACCACATTTTGGTTTTCCTTCTTCTTGAGCTTCATGCGGTCTGTGAATTGTATCATGGGTATTCTGAGCTTTTGGGCTAATATGCACTTATCAGTGATTGCATACCATGTGTGTTCTTTTGTGATTAGGTTATCTCATTTAGGATGATATTTTCTAGTTCCATCCATTTGCCTATCAAGGTGTGAGTTCAAGGTATCACATCTGACAATCATTTCTGATCTAAACTACTTAAAGTAATTTTTAAAAATTCAATTGTAAATCACAAAATCATGAAATTTTAAGAATGGACCTACACATTTCCTGAAAAAAGACTATGCTAACAGGTCTATTTAAAAATTTCCACATCACTAGTCATTAGGAAAATAGAAATCAAGAGCACAGGTAGAAACTGGTTTATCTCAGTAGGGCAAAGCTTTATCAAAAAAAAAAAACCCAAACAACCAGATTATAGTACTAACCAGGGTATGGAGGAAAGGGAACCCTTGCCCACGGTCAGAGTATAAATTAGCACAGACATTGTAAGACACAGAACAGAAAATCCTTAAGCCTCAATAACAACACCCACAGCTGAACTACCCCATAGTCTAGCAACCCTCCTATTGGACATTGTCCAAAGAGTTGAAATTTTGCTTGTTGACAAGTCAGCTGCAATCCCTTGTTTACTTCATGACTAATTACAAATGCTAAGAAGTGGAAACAAATTAAGAGTTCAGCATCAGATGAATGGATGAGGAAAACACAGGATACATTGGCAGTGGAATGCACACAGCCACTATAAGAATGAACTTCCATCATTTACAACATGTATACAACTGGAGATCATGTTCATTGAAATAGGACAGACAATTGTGTGAGTAACTTCATTATCTCATTCAAGCTGTCTTATTTCAGCTCCCAAAAGGTGCATTTCCAGACCTGAGGGTTCCTCCCGCCACCTAGCTTTGATTGATAATAAGGAATTCCCATACAGCCAATGGCTGGGCAAGGAGATGGGGTGGGACTTTTAGATGGCTTGGGCAAAGGAACAAGGGAGAGGGGAGAGACAGAGAATTGCCATGACAGGGAAGCAGAGAGATGAAACTTAAAGGCCTACTGGCATGAAAGAATCTGGAAAAGTGGTCCTAGGGTCCAATTCCCAATTGGATCTGGGGTAGCATAAATGAAATATAGATATTTAAAAATGTTAATTCAAGAATACCGGAGGGGAGTCTTTGCTAGCTGCAGGGAGGTTTAGGAGTGTCCAACCATTGAGCTAGCCAAGGCATATCAAAATTAGCTGGCGTGTGTATGTGTGTGTGTGTGCGCATGTGTGTGTATGTGTGATTCATTCAGTAATTCACTGCTATATAGCAGGGCAAAACTTGGAGGGATATTTTGTTTGTTTGTAAGAGGTATACAATATTTATATTCCAGTCAGCTTCTTGGCTCAGCCTGAGGTCTTCTTGTCCACCGGTCCCAGACTTCTGCTCCATCACCGGAGCTTCTGTTCTTCTCAAAGCAGTTTGTTCTACCTGTAATTCTGTAGCTGAACTGATTAGCATTTGTAAAACTAAAGAACATGTTGCTTTCTTTTGACTTAACTTTTTTTCCCCCAAGAGGTTTGTATGGCTTCACTCTTTGGTCTTGTAAATAGTATTTAGCCTTTTCAAAATCATATCCACTTGTACTTTCCTAAGCCTACACCATTTACTCCATGGCAGTATAAGAAGGGCAGATTCTTGGTTTGAATAGAAATGAAGTTGCTTGATTAAAGTGAGAATCGGGCATTTGATACATTTTTGAGTGTATGTGCTAGCATTTTTGTTGTCGTGGCTGTAGCTGAAGTCCTGCTAATGAAAACAGTTATTTTCACTTGAGTTCCTGTCTAGGGAATGGATGACCTAGAGCTGTCATAGGCTGATGTGATGGGTAATAGTTAGGGAACCTCTGTCTGCCTCTCTCTCTTTGAGATGATTAAGAGAATTGATAACATGTTGAACTAAATGTCAGCCAAAATCAATACCTGGGAGGTAAGAACAGGGTGAGGCCAGTGCATTGACTTCAGACAAATACATAGGCCAAAGGAACAGAATCCCCACTTGGAAAAGCTAAACTGCTTCCTGGTGCAGCAGCAAAGGATTATTAAACCTGTTGTTGGAACTAGATGTCACCAAGTATGAGAGAAAGGGTGGGAAGGATACTGGGGTCAAGTAGACTTCCTGCCCTCTTGGCTAAGAAGACAGCTTCATGTTGCAATCTTAACTAAACTGACAGGCTTTTGAAAAATACAGCAGATGCTGGCAAGGATGTGAAGAAAGAGGAACAATCCTCTACTGCAGGTGGGAGAGTAAGCTGGTACAACCACTCTATAAATCAGTTTGGCAGACCCTCAGAAAAATGAACATAATACTACCTGAGGACCCAGCTATTCCACTACTGGGAATATACCCAGAAGATGTTCCAACATGTAATAAAGACACATGCTCCACTATGTTCATAGCAGCCATATTTATAATAGCCAGAAGCTGGAAACAACCCAGATGTCTCTCAACAGAGGAATGGATACAGAAAATGTGGTACATTTACACAATGGAATACTACTCAGCTATTAAACACAATGACTTCATGAAATTCACAGGCAAATGGATGGAACTTGAAAATATCCTGAGCGAGGTAACTCAGTCATAAAAGAATGAACATGGTATGTACTCACTGATAAGAGGTTATTAGCCCAAAAGTTTGGAATAGCCAAGATTCAATTGACAGCCAAGGTTGGTCTGAGTGTGAGGTCCCAGATGAAGGAGTTGGAGAAGGACTAAAGGAGCTGAAGGAATTTGCAGCCCCATGTAGGGAGCAACAATGTCAACTGGCCTGACCCCTCAATGCTCCCGGAGACTGGATTACCAACCAAAGAATACACATGGAGGGACCCATGGTGCTGGCCACATATGTGGCAGAGGAGGGCCTTGTTAGCCATCAGGGGGAGGAGAGGCCCTTGTGCCTGAGGGTCTTAGATGCCCCAGTATAGGGGAATGCCAAGGAGGGAAGAAGAGAGTGGGTGGGTGGGTGGGGGAATATCCTTATAGAGGCAGGGGTAATGGGTAGGGGGTTGGGGGGGTTCCAAAGAGGAGATCTGAAAGGGGGAAACATTTGGAATGTAAATAAAGTATCAAAAAAAATACAGCATACCATGCATCCCCCAACAAAAGCAAATCTTTAAAACTGAGACTGCATCAACCTGATATTCACAATTTCATATGCTTCTGAAATAAATTGCTTCTACTTGTCCTTTTTAATTCTTTGGATTTTTGAGAGATAAGTTCTCACTATGGAACCAAGACTGGCCTAGAACTTAGTATGGAACCAAAGCTGGCCTTGAACTTGTGACAAACCTCTTGCTGCCACCTTACTAGTTTGGGGATTGCACATGTGAATTCTAGTTTTGAGCTAAAATCATATACATGTCATTAAGTGAAATGTGGTCTGAGCGGCAAGAGTATAATGAATTCTTTAATGGAATGTAGGTCCACATAAGTTTTATATAACTTAAATGTTAGTTTCAATATTTCATTCCTGGAATCAGAAGGTAAAATACTAAGCCTGATTACCAGAGTTCCATCCTTGGGACCCACATGATGAAAGGAGAGAACTGAATCAGCAAATTTGTCCCCTGGATGCCACATCTACACCATGGCACCCCTTTCTCATACATAGCAGACACACACACACACACCATATGCACATAAGTAAATCAATTGACCAATTGATTAATAAAGAAAAATGTAGTCTTATTCTTAGATGAGACTTAATTGAAAATTTGGAGGATAAATGGTTGAAACATTTATTAAAAAGTATATTGATTTTATAAATATGAAATAATATTAATTATGTAGATATAAAATGTATCATTCAGATAACTGTAGTAGCTTCCTCTCTAACTGGCATCAGCTGCATTATCATTTTATGTGCTAGATCCATCTGTCTCAGCCAGGTGCTTAGAAATATATGTAGCAACAGCTTTCAAATTATTGTTCTCAGCCTCATACTAGCATCCTGGCCATCCTTACCTAAGCCTCTCCAGTCCACTGAATGTGAGTCAGCACTCAGGGCTCACTTCTTTTAAACTGAGTGGAGCACATACATACTGAGGTGTCAGCCTCAAAAGCAGGTACAAAATGTTTGTGGCTTTTTACCTTGGGGCCACATGTTCCTTTGCTTGCTTGATTACTCTGAAAGAAGCTAACTGATATACTGTAGGTTGTTCTATGGAAGTATCTAGTAAGAGCATTAAGGTCATCTTTAGTCCCTAATCATCAATGAGCTGAAGCTAATAGTTGCAGAGAAACCCACTCCTGTCAGTAACTCTGAGTGACTTTGGGATAGATGCGCTTCCTCCCAAACTTCTGAGTCCAAAGCCCAAACTGACATCATGATTGTAAAGTGCTCTAGGACTCTTGAGTCACAACAGTGAGATCATAAGCATTTGCTTTCCTAAGTCATTAAGTTTGAGGATACATGGTAAACTGCTATGAATAATGAATCTGAAATCTTTTAATGTACAAATTCTATTTCTTATTTACTAAGTCAGAACCTCTGGGAGTTGGGATCAGTCATTAGTGTTTTAGCCAGACTCTTGGACAAGTCTGGTGCATCTCAGATTTGAGAAATATTCATTTACAGGATGAACTCTAAAATCTGTAGCCTAGCTTACAAGGCCCTTCCCATGACAACTTCAAAAACAGCATGATGGCAACAGGTAAGAGAAATGGAAGCAGGAGACTAGGGGAGTGCAGGAGGGTAGCAGGAGTGGCGAAGTGAAGGAGAGGACTGAGAGGGTGTGATGGGTGAATGTGGTCTGAGTATTATAAATAATAAGTATTATTTATTGTATTGTAGCCTAAATAAAAATATCACATTTGGATAAAAACAAAAACAAATTATAAATAAGGACAAATGCAGTATTAGTTCCTCCTAAACCAAGGCAACCAAAAACCTTTGCTTAATCCTGTGCTAGTCATCCTTAGGAATTTTATATCATAATCAGTTAATTAAGCTTCCTCTGTAATCAAAGATATTCTAATAGCTACTGAGTACCTTATTAGCACCCTAAATTGCATTAATAACGAATACTTCATTTATTAATGAAAGTAATGAGAGCTGGTACACACTACATGTCAAGTTTCATCATAACCACTTTGTAGTTAAACGATAATTTCCTAACTCACACCTACAAGATTGTTGCTATTATTATCTCTACTTACCACCCAAGGACATCAGCTTCAGAGAGATAAAGCAGGTTGCCTGAAAGGATCTGACTGCTACCTGGCGAGGCCAGACTTGGCCTGAGTCTTACCTTGAGCTTGGCATTATGAACTAAAGAACTACATTGTCTCCCAGAACATAGTTCTTTAAAATGCCTCTGGTCCTAGAAGTCTGAAGAGCTCTTCTACAAAACTAGGTTCAATCATAACGCCATCATGACACAGTACATATAAACTCATCATTCATTTAAGAAGTATCTGGTATTTATCCCTGGAAAATTTCCAGATTGTGCCAATTTACACGAGAAGAAGAGTTAGCAAAGAGGACACGAATGAATAAATGAATGAATAAATAAATCACTGCATTCAAATTTATATTCTATAGATCCAAGATACCACCTTGCACAGCTTGATGTGTTGCCAGTATGGTCCTGATAAAAACTTAGTCCCTAATGTGGTAATCTTAAGAAGCAAAACTTTCAAAAGATTTAGGTCATGAGAGCATTAATCAATGGATTAATGCTATTATCTTGGAAGTGGTTTCCTTAACATGAAAATGGATTTGATTCTTGAATGCTTGCATGAATTTGGCCCCTTTTTACTCTTCTGCATGCTCTCCTGGTTCCCTCTTCCATCAGGAGATGATCAAGAGGAAGGGCCTGAGCAGCCTTCTTTTATTTCTTTCTATTAAACCTTGAACTTCTCATCTTCCAGACTAGAAGCGACAAATATGTGTTCATCATAATTAACCAGTCTCAGGGACTCAGAGTAGCTCAAAGTGATCTAACAGCCAATAAGAAACACAAATGATTATTCTAAGAGAAAAGAAAATAGCCTTGAAAATGTTGGAAGATTAGAGAGAAACTGATACTGATAAGGGAGGTTCTAATATCACACAGTAAAGACAAGATTTTCTCAAAGGCAACTTGTAGCCTGGGCAGAATGCTGTGAGTAGATACTTACACAGCAAGTGTAAATCCTGCTAGGACGGTACTTACAAAGTTCAGAGAACACTAAGATGGGTCTCTGCAGCTTGAGTAGAGCCTGATAAGGGCCAGGTAGCAGATGAGGCATTAGAAAGAGAAAGGGAAAGGGAAGATCTCAAAGTTCTTCTGAACCATTAGAAGGGATGGGGAATTTCTGTGCATGAAATGGGAATCATGGAAGGTTGAAGAACATGATTTAATTTCAACCTCAATTGATCATTTTGATTGATACTCTGGAAATTCAATGTATGGGAATGGTGGAATATTCAATTAGAATACTTTAAAACACAATTAGCTATAGAATGCAGGGCTACAATGATGGCATAGAAGTGGAAATAGATGACTAAATTCTGGGTACATTATGGGCAGAGCTGGTAACAGAAAGACATCATTTGGGATATAATAGAAAAAATAAGCCATTGTCTTGGGTCAGAGATAGGGAAGGCTGTATAGATAATAGGCCTTTCTTATGGGATGAAGGAGGCCAGCAATTTGGGTACCAAATGCTAAGTTTTTAAGGTATAGCATATCTAAGAAGGGATGTCCAAATGGACATCAGACGCACAAACATTCTGAGGAACAACTGATGCTAGGGAAATAAACTGTTGAAAGGATAATATTTAAGAGTGTGAGACTCTGAAACCCTTAAGGGGGTTATTATTACTGGGATTACACTGAGGATCCATGAACAAAAGCCGTTCTCACTCAATTCCTCTTAATCACTTAGTAAATGTCTACCAAATGCCTGACAAAAAACCAGTCCTCGATTGTCTGTGTGCTCACTTCTCTCTCCCAGCAGAAATGTGATGTAGAGAGCATTTACATTTGGTTTTATATTTTATTCATCTTGTGTACGTATGACAGAGTATGCAAGTATGGACCATGTTGTTCGAATAAACCATTACAACTAATACTGGGGTAAGGAAATACTGGGGTAGGCAAGTCAATTATAGTCCATTCTTGAACAGGATAACCACAGTTACAATAGAAATGGGTTGTAAGGGAAGGTCACACATACATTTTCCTTTGGGATTCTTAATCTTAGTTAATCATGAAAGACTTGTTTGGAAATGTAAATTGAAAATAAGCTAGGAAATGTCTGGAAAGACTTTCAGGGACATTGAGAGGGAATGCATTAGAGTTAGCTGAGACCCAGTTACTTGTGAGTTCTACATTGTATTCTAGCTAGGAATACAAAGGACCCCCATTAGATGAGAGTCATACTCTCCCAGTGTTCAGTCCCAGGAGAATAACACTGGAGGACGGAGAGGAGGGTGGTGAATCCTGGAGAAATAAAAGAGGATGAATAATGCCACAAGAGAAGTAGAGAATGCGGAGTTCAATTCGGCCTTATTCAGATCTTCAAAAAGATTGAAAAATTGTCATAATCAAATGATATTACAGTATGCATTACTGAATTTTTCACTTTGGAGATGCAAGAAGACAAGCTTACTCTGGAAAGTGCTCTTAGGTTCACTTTGAAGTATATGAGGAAGAGATGCATAGAAGCAAATGAAAAGAAACTTTCTCATGGAGAGTTTCCATGGTATTGAAGGACTTAGGATGGAAGAACACCCTCCCCTCAAACAGTCTCATGAATAGCTGTAATAAAGAAAGTTTATCAATAATGTAAATTCAACATAACTTTCCTTCTTCGTTTTCTGTTTTTATGAGGCTGTATTTAACTCCAGTGAAGCATAATTCTTAGCAGACCGTCTTTCAATTAGAGCAATCCATCTATTCACATCGATTCTAGGACTGTTCAAGTCTCATTTTGAATTGCCTTTTTTTAAAAAAGGGAACATTAGTGGGGAGTGAGAAAATTAATACTTAATGTAATATGTGTTGTCTCTGTCTCAGTTTCTTCATGGTTGGGTCTATGGAGACGAGTCTAGCTGTAAGAGATGAGGGAAGGAAGATGCAATTATCCAAAGTTATTGAATATACAGCTGAGTAGGCATTAATCAAGTTCATTTGGTGCCCAAGGAACTTCAGCAGTTGTTGCATAGGTACGGGGAAGGGAACAAATTAATTTTAAAAAAGAAATCCCTCATTCCTTCTGTATGATATGGTAGGGAATCGCAGAAGCAAACACTGAATATGAATACCAGCACAAATCCTGCTAGGATTTGTACTACTGCTTTTAAGCAGGAGCCCTGTACTAGGTAGATCTAATTAAGAGTTTGGATGATTGGGGCGACTGTTTAAGTCAGGATGATTTTCCTGAAACGGACAAAACACTGATCCATAGAACCAGAGTATTTACTTTAAAACTCACATTTAGAAGTCTTCTTTCTGTTGGAGACTGTAAGCTATCCTTGGGTAATTTAGCAATCCAAAGGATGTAGGAGTCTAAAGGACACATAGATTTGTCTTCACTTCATCACAGTTAACTGCCATCTATCCAACTATCAATGCCTCAGAGACACATGCCCAAACTCAGGAAATAATAGCATAAGTACTTCTTTTCCTTTCAGATCAGACAAGTAAGTCATCCAAATTTAGGTTTTCCTTGTACCGCACAGACATGTTCCTATTCTCCTGGGAATTTTTGCTGTGAGCTGTGAGCTCTGTATTTTTCAAAAGGAAAGTAAACAGTTTTGGGTAGGGAGCTAACATTGGTGCTTTTAGGAACATCAAGCTATTTCTTGGAATGCTGTGTGGAGCTCATGCTTCCTGATACTCTAAATGCTTCCTTAATTGTTCCTAGCACAAAAACTCCCCAGACATCTACTTTATCCAGGCCTTCCGGACAGGATAAGCATGATATTTCCTACAACTATGTACCGGCATCTGACTCTTGTATGTGACTTTAGTATGTGACAGAGCTGACCAGGAACAATTCTTGGTGCATTGTGAATATTTCTTTGCTCATGGAATCTTGATTTCAATTCGGCCACGGTAATTTTATTATCAAGATTGCTTACAGACAAGAGACTGAGAGTCAACTAGGACCAGTAACTTGAGCACAGCCTCACAGGTGGGGAAGTGAAGAGGGACTGAAAATAGCTCATTCACATGGAGAGTAGATGCTTAGCCCTACCTTCTGGGTCTCTTTTCTGTGGCAGAAAGAAGTCAGGTGTCTTGCCTGAACTGCAAAGTTAAGCCTCCTGGAAAACTGGTCTTCTAAGAGAGTTAGTAGGTTGGTAGTTAATAGGTTGGTAATGACATAGCTTGATTCAGCATCCCTTCCCTGCACTTTAGGTTAGTGGCTTTGAACTTTTGAGCCTACTGCCTCTGTGTCCCAAGTGATAGAACATCAATTCTATCCACTACAGCTAGTTTGTGTAGTGCTGGAAATAGTACCCTAGATTTGTGGATCATGCTAAGCAAGTACTCTGTCAACTAAACTATATTCCCAGCCCCCTTTCTAGTTATTTTGATGACTTTGCAACCCAGTCTTCAAACAGTAATTGGTGAGATCATTTAAAAGAATTAAACCAATGAGCCATCCAGCTACATTAGCGAAAAAGCCCCATGTTCCTTCCCAGTGTATTTGAAAACTATGTAAACGTCCTGCCAAGACCCAAAAATTCTGCATGACCTGATCTCTGGCTAAGTCTTTGCTCACCTAACATGTCCCAGTCTCCGAGCCTCTTTGTATTCTTTGATGGTGAAGGGAGTTCCATCCTGGAGCCACTGTCCTGCAGCATGTGCAGTCAAGTCATAGACACTGCTGTTCCTTTCTTTATAGCACTCTATCTCATCACTTGGACTTCACACTGAATGTCCCTCACAGTGGCCTTCCCTGACTATGCTGTCTAACATCTGGCCTTCTCAGTCCAGCTGCTATGATAACAAAATCATTTCTCATCACGCTCTCCTACTTTGCTTTTATTTCCTGAAATTATCTTGTTAATTTGAAGTGAAGAACTATGCCCCATATATTATCACTATGTAGATTACACCCAGAGTAGTAATCTATATTGAAGAAGATCTTCTCATTACTATAAAAGAAAATTATATTATTTTGAAGAGAAATTAAGAATAGGCTATTATTATTATTATTATTATTATTATTATTATTATTGCCATTGTTGTTCTATTCAGGACTTAAAGCACTAAGCAGATATTACTATCACTGAGCTACATTCTCAGCCAATCAACTAAGTATTTTTAAGTTAAGTGAATAAGCATATATAAAACAAAGTTACTGTTATAATTATAATTTGTTTCATGTTTATTTTATGACTTTCATTAAAGTACAAGAAGTAGAAGAGCATATATAGAAACTACTTTAGTAACAGGGGCCAGTTTTCTTTAGATGCTATTGAAATAATACTATTAAAATAATTACCATTACATTTCTCTTAGTGGAAGTTTCCAAACGAAAAACAAAATAAAACAAAACAGAACAACAAATACCTCAGCCAGATTTCCTCATTATATAGAATTGTTACTGTCTCTAAATGCAGTTGAAATGGATGTGTTTGTAGAAGCAGATTGGCCTATGAATGAGCATCCTGTATGACAGAATTTCTGTGCCTGGCCTCTGTTAGCTTTAGTATTGGAAGAGAGTGTGGAATAACGGATGGGGATTGATGGAGAGAAGGGAGTTTGCTGCTGAGAATTATTCAGTGAATCCCTGCCTCTAATAATCCTTCGAAACTACTGTTGGCTTGAATTTGCTAGTGTCTACAAATTATGTCTTCATAAAGAACAAAATGTATTTGATGAGCCATCCAGAGGCATAATGCTCTGAATTGTCTTTCTTTGTTTTTCCTGGAAGCAAACAAAATATTGTGGGTTATTATTTCCAATTAGGAAGATGAAAACAAACAAAACCTGCCCAGCAGCATATAGCAGCATGGAGATAGTTGTCTTGTCTCCCAGTTGATGTAGGTAGTGTCCTGGAAGATGTGTCTAACAAGTCAGTATTAGCAAGGTGTCAGGCACTCAGTTTATTCTTTCCTCTCTTCTTATTATATATATTAGACATCTCCTTCCATAGGAGGCAAATTTTCACATTAGGTTATTAGCTGTGTGGGAATTAGCTCTCAAATCTACCTTAATAAATCAGGCCTTGAATTGTAGAATACTTGTAAAGCCTGTTCAGCATTTCATTGCTACTTCAATAACCAGATGGAGGCAAAATGCATTTTCAATATTCTCTGCTCAGTTTATCACTTTTAAAGTGTCAAAGCTATTGCAATTTAAAAACTTTTAAGCTAATCATTCTTACTTACAAGACTCTGCTATCTTAGAAAAATAGCAAGGACTGTGGTAAACCAATACCTGCTTGGGCAGATGGATGAGATATTGGACAGATTGGGGTATGTGTGTAGTTTAGTTCAACATATGATGAGTATCTACTGAGAGTTAGGCATGGTGCTTGGCATAGGAAATCAATTGGGCACGCATTTGACTTTTAGTTCTGTGCTCTGCAGGGAACTGCCAAGAATACAATTTCCATTACCATGTGTTTTGGAACTTTAAGTTAAGCAGTGGAGTTGTGACCAGAATTGGCCCAAGAGAAAAGTTCATGTGTGTGGAGGTGTTATTTTTGGTGATGGGACCTGGATAGATAAAGATATGAATCCGGCATGATAACGGGAGAAACACAAGTGGCTACAGGAATGGCAAGATGGAGATGTGAAAGGAAGAGTTGGGGAGACAGATAGGGTTGATCTTTGAGGGCTTCATAAATCATGCTAAACTATTGAAAGATAAAATCTTTTGGTAGGAAAATAGAAGACAGATATGAGAGCCTTAGGTCATGGGTCAAATCATGATGTCTACTTTCATTATTTATTATCAGTGCAATTTCTTGCTATCATCATAAGAAGTTGAAGTCACCCTTAAGCCTTGATATTGCACTGTATTAGAGACAATGGCATGCACAAACTGTGGACAAAAGAGGTGTGTATGTATTTGCCTTGACTATAAACTTTGAGTCAATGTTGGGAGAGAGTTTTGATGTTTGATTCCAGTAATCAGGTTCATCATTACATCCTCATAGTTAATTTGGCTTAACTCAAATTAGGCAAACCCCATTTTATTATTTATTATTAATGATTGTAAATATTTTGTTATTCTTTCCATATTGCAATATTGACCTTTCAGGGAGAGAGCGGGAGCAGGGAGGGCAGAGCTAAGATAAGTCAAATGAGATTTATCTTATTCATCCTATTTGAAAATTCCTCATGTTTACATCCCTCCGTAACATTAAACTCAGGTAACTCTGCTTTAGAACAAGGTCTTGTTTTCGTACCTTTGATGGAACAACTTCCCTTTTCTTTGAAAGACAACAGCAACACTTTAGGGTCAAGATATCAACCACTTTCTTTCAACTCATTATTCTTTGCTTCTAGATTTTCTCCCTAACTTCTCTTTGTTCATGTTAGTCCGGAGTTACTAGCTTGAAAAAGGCCTGTGACTGTGGTAGAATTCTCTGGATGTCCAAGGCATGTATTTGGAAGCAGGTGTCCTTAAAGAAAACTGCTGCTTGCTGTTGTCACCGTGGGTTAGCTTCTAAACGCCCACAGTTTGCTGTCTTTTTAAAATATATCCTGCTTTTGAAAAAGATTTGAGATTTGAAACTCCGTCTTTGAAAGAGATTTGAGAATTAAAAATCTGTCTTTCTATATTTTAGATATTTTATTTTTAGGTGTGTGTGTGTGTGTGTGTGTGTGTGTGTGTGTGTGTGTGTGTGTGTTTGTGTGTGTTGTGGATTAAGTTCAGTGACTGTGGAGGCCAGAAGAAGGTGTCTGATCCCTGGGAGCTAGAGTGACTGGTGCTTGTGAGCCTCTCTTCATGGGTGATGGGAACGACACTGGAGTCCCCTGCAAGAGCAATAACAGCGGTTAACTGCTGAGCCATGTCTCCACTCCTGAGGTTGCTACATTTTAAATCTAGTGCTTAGAATGTTGGAAGACATCTCGAGAGAATTGACTTACAAGGTTCCATGTTATCGCCTAGGACTCCAAGCCTAACTCTTAACCATGTTTTGTTATCTTTCCCTAGCATTTGCAATGTCAGGCTTCTCAGTTAACCATGGAGATACAAAGGGCTCCTTTTCATTGTTGTTAAGATTAGTCATTATATCTAGTTTTCAATTTAGTATCAAATTATAATACCTTGCTATAAAATAGGTCATTCATATTTTTTAATACCTCCATAATATAGCACATGAAAGATGTAAAAGATTCCAATTCCCCTATTATGCTAGCTTTTTAGATATTCAGCTTAATATTGCAGGTAACATCATAATAAGTATGGTGCAATCCTGTGATCTTAGCACAAAGAAGGCTGGGCAGAGGATTGTGTCATCATTGAGACTGGCCTTGGTGAGACCATTAAGTTCCAGGTCAGCCTGGATACAGAGAATGACACTATGTCAAAAGGCCTCTTCTTCTTCAAGAAAAAAAATGTCCCATACAACTGGCACATACACCACATCTTTTGGTCTCTCTGTCTCTGTCTCTCTGTCTCTCTGTCTCTCTCTCTCTCTCTCTCTCTCTCACACACACACACAATCTGTGTAATATATACTCCTATCAATCATTAGTTTGAAATCAAAACCACAACCTACTTCTATGGCATCTTCAGGCATTTAACATGCTGGTGGATTTAAAAATTGTGTACCCAACACAACTGCCCTGTGGCTGACTTGGGATGCATAGAATTAGCTATTTGTGACCTGCAATGAGGAGCAAGTCAGTGACAGCACCTGTGATTAACCACCTGTTCTCCTAATTACAGAATTGCAGATTAGATATTCTACAAAGCAACTCACTTTCCACATTTCAGATTAAAGGCACAGATTTACATAATAGGAGAACATTTATCCCACTAATGGTTTCTAATAAATTCATTCATGATTTGCATTAAGGAGAGTTACATTTGGGACGTGCATTTAAACACCATCTTTTCAAGATTTCTCACTGGATGCTGTAACACTAAAAGATGCAATGGCTCCATAAGAGCAATCTGCTTTGAGGGAATCATTATAGAATAATTCATGAATCTCAGAAACATACAAATCAGATTTCAAGCTTGCAATAAATAAGATTATCCTTTCCTCATCAGAAAAGAATTTTGTTTAAAAAGCAAAAAAATAAAATGCATTAGTAAGCTATTGTTGGGCAGTTTGGAATGATAAAATCAAAATAACCATACTGTTTATGGTATTAGAGATATGTGAAGAAGAGACGCTAGAAAGAAGGGCTAAGAAATATGAATTTCATGTATCAAAGAACAATTGAGCACTGACTTTGTGACAGACACTGTTTTAGATGAAACAGTGAAGAGGAAAATGAGAAGGTACAGAACATAAGGAACCCTGAAGGTCATATTTAAGGATGTAGCTTTTGTGTGTGTGTAGGCTGGGAAGATGTGTGTGTGTGTCTGTCTATCTATCTATATCTATCTATATCTGGAAATATAGCTATAGATATATAGATACATCTATCAATATATAGATATAGACATATAGATACATATATACCGAAATATACATACACACCTTTCAAAGTACCAAACAGAAATTAATAAGTAGGATGAATATGAATACGAAATGTATAGTGTTTGGGCAGTAAATACTAAGGACAATAGTTTTGGAAGCAAGGATACATCAGTGTGTGTGTGTGTGCATGCATGCGTGTGTGTGTGTGTGTGTGTGTGTGTGCGTGTGTGTATGATTTCATAAGCGTTGGCCAGAGAAAGCCTGAGTAAACAGCTAACCAAATGAGAAGCCACAGGTATTTCTGCAAACTCTCTAGTAAGAGCAAAGGCTGCCTCCCATAATGCCTGGTACACGAGGAAACGTTAAGAAGTAGGAATGACTTAGAAAGGCAGAGCAGCAAGAAGCCAAGCAGAGAGAAAACAAAGCTGGGGCAGCTCAAGAGCATGGATAATGATGTAGGTTTTTGCTTTGAGCTACGCGGAAAGGACTGTGTACACCAATGACAGGAAAGAGAAGAGGAAAAAAAAAATTCACAACATTTTAGAAAGGGAGAAATGAAGAAATTGGGATTCCTTAGTAATGGCCAAATCCAAACACTCCATCTAGGGTCAAGGAAATCAATGTTGGGATTTGTGCATGAGCAAGTAGCAAAAAGCAGGTTACGCCCCCAGCTACCTCCTATCTCCATTTTATTCACTGACGTAAAGGTTCACAAACCCTCCTCAGGCAGGAATGCCTTAGCTTCAAGGAGACATGATATCAGTGTTGATGGGTTCAGCATCAGTGATTCTAAGATGACCAATCATTAATAAACTGTTAGAAGAAATTAAATCTTCCAACATTATACTTTGATCTTGATTTCGGCAGGAATTCCATTTATTGAATGTCATTAATCAGAACATGTTCCACAAGAAAGGTTTCAAGTGGTTAAATTGATCTGTCTTTACATTTTTTTCTTTGTGGGTTAATTTAGTATGTCCTCAAAAATTGGCTATGGCCTATGATGGCCTTCTGTGATTTGCATAATCCAAGGGCATCAGTCTTTTCTCTACTGCTTTGTTTGCTATAGGCAAGGCTTCACGGAAAAGAGATCTATGGTTCATTAGTTTACTTGGTTTAGGCTTGAGGCTAATTAAGTGAGAGTCTGACTTCTTCCCTATGTGTGCTTGGACTTTGGCTTCAATGCAGCTTCAGAAGACATCCCAAGGCCTAACTAATTGCTCCCCTCAAATAAACAAACAAACAAACAAAAACCAACCAACCAAACAAACAAAAAAATCCCCAAAAATCTGAAACAAAATGAAACAAAATAAAACAAAAAATGTAATAACCACTCCCGAATACAAACAAAACAAAGCAAAACAAAAGCCCCCCAAGATGACATGCTGTTGGTTAAAAGAAGGATAGAACCCCCCACAACATAATTGCTGATTGTACACAGGATATTTTACAGTTATGGTGATTTAGTGGTATCATCTTAAACTTCCTAAGTGAGACACTGAATAGTCTTCAGCTGAGTACGGTTGGGTCATTCCCTGGCTCATGACAGCCAAATCAAATTCCCTGGCTCATGACAGCCAAATCAAATGAGCAGAGATTTTCTGGCTGTGTCTCTCTAGGACAAAGGTAAATTCTCAGTGGGTACCTTTATGCAAGTATGCACATGTACTAATATAGGATATGATCAAGTAAGAGTGCATTTTCTGTCCATCTCCCATGCTCTTAATGAATGCAGGATGCAGGTACAATTCTTATGAATTGACCTATTTATATGTCAGGGTCTCCAATTCAGCAAATAAACTTAAGGCTATTGTTTGCCAATTAGTATATTGCTACTTAGTTTCATTTTCCCCCCATTCTCCAGGCTGTTCCGCTAATGTCTCAGATGCCAAGATGCTGAATGGACAAGTTTTAAGGGAGAGCTTGTTTGTTGTAAAGTGGCAGATGTGATGAATCACTGAGTTTCCTTTACAGGGGGCAGCTTGTGATGTAAGCAAGAAAACTGACTCCTCCAGTCTATGCCACACTGCTAAGCAATTAGGTGACCTTGAAGTAGGAACACCTCATTCCTACAGAGCTGATAATATAGAGAACACAGCTGTATAGAAAATGATCTCAAAACTGAGTTCCAAACTCTTCTCCTACTTTCTTCTGGATAAGTTTTTGCAATTCATGTAACTTAAAAACCTATCTCCGAACTTGTAAAAGAAGGGCTGACAATTCATAAGGTTTTTTCTAAAAGGGTTAATTTAGTAACAAAATACTTAAAAAGGTGAATGTCATTTACTAGTCAAATAGGAACTTGTTAGTGTCTCATTTTCTTTTTCTACATATTATAATACATAAATTATTTCATTAGCAATCTAGTAGTAGAACAAATTCTTCACTAAACTGAAGACATGTCAAGAAGATAAATGGTCCTAACAACAAGGATATACACATAATAACACAGTCCCTCAAGGAAGTATGCTGAAAATACGGTCATTAGCAACCATTTTGTTTCTATTGACAGAATTAACATTTCTCCTGGTTCGTTACATGTTGGTTCCAAGCATGAGCAGACCCCATGAGCATCTGTAGGTATTTTCCCTGTGAGAGTAGCCCCAGGGCAGATGAGTGTTGATGGTGGAGAGTGATTAGTGAATAGAGGTCAGCAGGCACAGGAACAAGAAAGCCCGTAAGGAAGGCCTGCCTTAGGGAATCTCTGCACTACCATGTGCAATCAAATGTCCCATAAGAAATTCTGACCAACCTCAAAAATACCAAGCATGGCAAAAATCAAAAACAAACAAACAAACCAACCAACCAACCAAACAACCAAACAACAACAAAATACCCCACCCCCACACACCATAAAATTGGAAACCAACACACACAGGCAAAAGACAGATAGGACACAGAAATGCATAACAAAAGCAATATGAGAAAATGTCTACAAAACCACCACTGACTTTGTTTTGTGTTGGCTATCTACTCCTAGACATGGCATACCCTAAAGGGTGGTTAATATATTCAGTGAGATTCCTTTGATAAAGACTAATTTTTCCTGTGTATGGGGTTTTAAATTACAGGTTGCCTCTTGGTCAGAGGTAGGAGCCTGTGTCCATGTTCCTGTTCTCAGTGCTGGGACACCTTCTGGCTTGAGCTGATGGCCACAGTGAATTCATTTGATCATGAATCCTGCTGTATCAGGAGGACACAGAATCATCATGCCCTCTGGCTCTTACTGTATTTCTGCTTCCTCTTCAGCATGGGTACCTGAGCCCTGAGGAGAAAGTAGAATGAAGGCAATCTATTTAGGACTCACTGCTCCCAAAGCTCTCGCTTGTTCATCTGTGGGTCTCTCTGTTAGTTCTCAACTATTGCTAGCTGTTTGCTTTGGGTGTTTGTTTGTGAGTTTGTGTTTTAAAGCCAAAGGGAAAGAAATGCCTGGGGTCGAGTGGGTGGGCAAGTGGAAAGGAGATATGGAGAGTTGAGGAAGGGAAAAGTATGAGCAGTATACATGGTGCAAAAGTTTTTAGTTCAATTTAAAAAAATGCCAGGCATGTTAGAGAGTGGCAGGACAGGTTAAGATGTTACTTCCAGCTTTACTCTATCTGGGTTGAGTTCTTCAGACAGAAATTCTTGGGCTTCTAGCAAACTAGGAAATCAAGGTCTGCTGCCTCTGACCCCAGCCATGTATTAGCTAATTTTAGAGCCAAGTGATCTTTTCCTCTAGAGTCTTCTGATGGGTGTAAAGCAAATTTCCTCACATTAATATTTTTGTTCTTGTAACCTTTGCTTTCCTTAGTCATTTGAATTATGATGTGGGTTTCTTCATATACCTCTCCCTTTCAGTATTAATGGCAGCTTTACAATGAAACATTCTTTTTTTCTCATTATAATTCGTTAACTTAGCATTTTATAAACTTCATATTATAAATCTCATTAATTTGCAATTCAGGGAAGAAAAAAAAATAGCACTTCCAATAAAAAAGCACTCATTGTATCTGATAACTCATTTTAACCACCAGAACCTGACAGTGAGCCAGCTTCCGCCTCCAAAAAAGAACTTATGAAAAACTTGAGTAACTTGCCACTGCACAGGGTTTATTAAAATTTGTTTTAAACCTCACTCTAATTTTAGGTGAATACTTAAATTTTGGCTGCCACTGAATAAGTTTGTCACTAGTCTGTGAAGAATGAAGGTGGTAACCTGTCAGAGCTATGACAAAGCAAAGCTGACCTCCCAAACAACTTTGGAAATTCACAAGTGGGAATACTGATGAGCATTGGAGACTTTGATAGGTAACCAAGAACTGTAACAGAGCCAATGGATTCTTAACTCTACTTTCCCCGAATCTGATCCAACATCAGTAAAAGTGGTTGTGGTGAATTACAAGGTATCCTCCATTTTTTTCTTCTTCTCAAGTTGATCAAATTTTCCAGAGTCTCCCTTGAAGTTCTGTTTGATCACGTGACAGTTTGAACTGAGAAAATGCACATGGAAGTACTGGGTGACTTATCTGGGCCCATATCAATTCAACTTTTGATATTTGTTCTGATGTGTAATTCTCTACTTCTTCAATGCATCTGACCAGAGAGTAAACTTTAGTGGTATCAGTGATATGGTCAATGTGTCCATCAGTTGGGATACTCAATCATCAACCAGGATGCTGGGATGCTCAATGCCATTTGCAGATATAGCACCTTAGCAGTCTCTTACCTACCTACTCTGTTTTTAGAGGCAGAGAATGACACTTACATCTTTTGAATCATTTCATATCAAGGAGTTATTTTAATAGACATGGCCATAATGTTGTTAATGCATTAAATACTACAGTTTCAGAAATGACATTAACCTACTAAGATTGATTTATATGTGTGTTTATTTTTGTTTAGCAGAGAATAAGGCAGTCAACTGCAACATCTAACCACAGGAAATACATTTGCTGGCAGATTCATGTCACGTGGTGAACTCATGGGGGTAAATAACTAAGGGCAACAAATGCTGAAAATATACTAAAATACAACCTATTGGAAAAAGGGTAAAAACACACTCTGAAAGTAAAATAAGACGGTGTAAAGAAAAGGGGAAAAGTGTCTAAGAAGACATTCCAAGTGCAGAAGTTAGAGGTGAGTGCATGTCCACTGATTTTAATTTCATATTTGAGGCATACAGAAAGCTTACAATAGGTGAGAAAAGAAAAGAGTAAAGAAAGAAACATGGTTACATCAATCAGCTGGTGAGAAGAAACCTTTTTATTGTAAACCTGTGTTATTTTATAAAAGAAGAAAAATAACTGATGAGGCTGAACTCTGTCTTCAAACTCAGTAAGATGGCAGTGATAGCAGTACCTTAGATACATGTAGACACACTTACATATGTGCATATCTAATGCTTGTTATTGTATATATTCATAGTGAGTATATTTCTGAAACTCTTACTAAACAGCATGCTAGGAAAGTGACACCATACACTATTGATTTTCAGTCACTGTCATTGCCTTCCTTCTTCAGTGATGACAAAATCAAGTTGTGTCTTGGTATATTTCCTTGTGTTTCACTTCAACCACACACTGGTTATCTTGTAGAGGAAAAACATTATTTTGCTTTCTGCTTATTGCTACAGTCTAGCCTGTTCGGAATTTCAAGATCTAACACACAGCATTCTTTTTTTCATTTTCTCCTATTTGCTCCTATAGTCCCTTTTTTTGGATATTATGGACCTTTTCTCCTCAAACACAGTTTTTGGTCACTGTTCCAATTATTGTTGAATTGCTGTGAAGAGACACCATGATGAAGGTAACTCTTAAACTAGAAGGCATTTAACTGGGGGATGCCTTACATTTTCAGATGGTTTATTCCAGTATCATCATGGCAGGGAGGACGCCTGCATACCTGGCATTGGAGTAGAAGCTTAGGATTGTACATCTTCATCCACAGGCCACAAGAAGAAAGAAACTGGGCCTGGCATGAGCTTTTGAAACCTGGAAGCCCACCCTTAGTAGCACACATTCTCTAACAAGACTACATCTCCTACTCCTCAAATAGTGCCACTCCCTGAGGACTAAGCATTCAAATATATGAGCCCGTGGGGACATTCTTTCTCAAACTACCACAATAGCCATAATTCAACAGATATACGTTGCTGAATTTTCTAAGTGAGAATTGTAATTGCTGCTTGTCATCCTTTAAGCACAAGAAACCTCAAATTCCTAGTAATTAATATGTTTTAATATGCCAAAGCCAAGTTCTTTGATCAAGGCAATAATATTTTAAAACTGATATAAAAGTATAATGCTATTAGTCTGTATTTACAAACTAATGCATATAAATTAAGTAGCCATTTCTTTTGATTAATATGATATACTTGTTTGGTTAAGTTAAGGGAATTCTTAAAAAGATAACTATACTTTTCTTTGTAATAAGTAGCTCAAAGATGATATTTTCATGAATCTTATTGGAATTAATGTCACCAGTTGAAAATCTAAAAGCACCGTTAAGTGCTTGTTATAATGCATCAAAATTGTAAGCAAATAAAGGAATAATTGTGATTCTTTTGTTAAATGATATTTACATATGTGAAGTTATGTTCAGACGAAACTAGAAAACAGAAAGTTTGAAATGGCCAGTAAAAGTCATTACTTAACACAGAGACATTACTTATTTGGTATTTTGAAAGTTATTATTTTGACATTTGTGTGAAAATACACAGTCTCTAGAAAAGAAGAAAAAGTACACCACACACAAGAATATCTTGTAAAGTAACACGGAACCTTAGGAAAACTGTTCACTAGCACCTAGTCAATCAATGATTTCCGACCACTGTAGTTCCTGGAAACAATGCTCTTCAAACTCTTCTGAAGCCTACCCAGCCAGTTTATAGTTCTCCTTTGTTTGTACATTTATATATGCTTTAAAAATCTATACCCAATTATTTTAGAGTGTGCCTCCTCAATTAGACAGCTGATCTCACTAGGCTAAGTGCAGATACTGTCCTTTCTCTGTCCTGTCCCTGTCTCACTTGGCAAATTGCTTAGCTTTTTACTAGGGGACCGAGAAAGACATTGAGACTCATTTATGTGCAAAGACACATGAAGTTCCTTATGGTCAAAAAAGAAATAAAAAATGCTAGGTGTGCTCTTATACACTAGCTGATATGAGGCCCCTGACACATATGCAGCAGAGGACTGCCTGGTTTGGCCTCAGTGAGAGAAGAAGCACCTAACCATCAAGAGACTCGAGGCCTCAGGGAGGGGGGAGGTCTGGTGGGGTGAGGAGTACATCCTCTCAGAGACTGGGGAGGAGGTGGTGGACTTTTTACTAGTGTAGTCTCGTGAAGTTGGCTAGTTCATTGCAGTAGTTGGCCTCAGAAGAGGTTGATGTCATTATGAAAGGAATTAGGTTGATTGTGTGAGTGGGCCATTGTGGAAAGAAAACATCCTGAAGCCCAATTATCTCCGTCTTACTGAGTCACTATGGATCATTTCCATAGATTGTCATCACCATCATGGCTACCACAATGAGACCCTTACAGAGACTGATTGGGAAAAGGATGCCCAATTAAGAACTGTGACTTGACCTTAGCCAAAAAGCCCAGACACAATTTCAATCTTGGACTTTCATACTCCAAAACCGTGAGCTTTCCAATTGAAAATAATTTCATACATTTCATTATAGAAAAAAAAATACTGGGAGGGGGGGCTAGATTATGCCAGACTTGTGTCCAAACTTAAAAACATTTCTATACATAATGAGAATATTCATTGTCATCTCATCTCCCTATTTTAATTAAAGATTATTTTAAATATTAGTTTTCAGTACTCTACTATTTGACCTCTATAATAATTCCATGGTTTTCTAATTAAATATCTTATACTGAAAAAGTATTGAGTTAAACATTCTTTTTTCCTAATTTCAAATGAATTTATATTAGATTTTAATTTCCAAATAATTAATGACTGTCTTCCAACACTTGAGATTCATGGCTTCTATTCAACCATCATGCTGTTTTAATGGTTCTTAATTTTTAACTGGATATTTTATTTTCATTAAAAAATGCCATCAAAATTGGAGAGAATTAGCACAAAGCCCTATGTCCTACAACATTAATTAGTGAACACTGAATAAAAATATATTTGGACAAAGACCAAGGGAAGCTTCTTGTAGGATTTTCTAGGTAAGAGAATGGCTAAGAGATGTATTTAAAGCAATAGAAAATGGATTCAGAGGCAAGAATGAAATGTGAAGAGAAATGATGAGCGACTGAGAATATATTTATAATGTGATCATAAATGTAACATTTAAAAACAAAAATAAGGATTAGTAAATTGGACTATCATTTGAAAGCTAGATAGAATGTTCAGGGAAATAATAGTGGGCTATAAAGATGATTTGTAGACAGTTAAGGAATGTCCAGGAAAAGGATAGGTATACTGATCCATAGAAGACTTCATGAAATCTAATTGAAAATGGGTTAACTAAGGTAAAAATTAAAAGCGTGCACAGAGCATTTAAGATCATAAGTGCAAAAAGAAAAGTGTTTAAAAATCCATACATTTAAGTGGGGCTGTGATGGAGGGCTTGCCAACAATGCACACAGTACTTAAGCTCTAAATTTAGGCCCTAACACCAGAGAACATCAAAGCAAAACAAAGAGAAACAGCTAACCTAAAAAGGAAGAAACAGCCTGGTAGAGTAGCAGGTGTGTGAGGTGGCCATGTCTACTTAGTTCAAACGAGTGATTTCTAATTATGTCAAGTACATGGGCATGCAGATATGATGCAAAGGAATGACTTACAAACAAGGCACAGTGAAATAGAGATGACCACATGCCAAGTTGGAAACAGAGACGCTATGGTCAGAATAGTTGTATCTCTTAAAATTGCCATGTGAAAGTTCTGAGGAAGCTAAGAAAGCCTCTTCAGGAGAGGGCTTATATGTTCTGCACCAGAGAGAAGCCCAGGGGTATGTTTTTGTTTTTTCTGTACCATGGAAAGACTCAGTGAATCGTGACAGCACTAGCAGTGAAGCCCCACGAAGTCACTTCCAGAGTGTTGGCTATGAACCGAGGCTATAACTGAGAAGCTGCAAGATTAGTAAGTCCAATCTGGGATGCAAGCATCTAAATGTGGTATGGAACCTTTTTAAAAATGCTGCTTATTAAAAAATAAAACATATTTCTGATGTCTGATATTATTCATGGTTCATTAATTACGCTTCTCAATATTCTATTTAAATCTCCTCTCTTGCCCATGTTTTTCCCCTTTCAAGTTCTTGAAATTTTGTCACCTTGGCTATTTTATTCTGTGTCATTTGTTAATACTTTATCTTTCCTTGATGCCCCCTTCCAACTTCTGTATTAACCTCTTTCTCTTCTCTGGTTTAATCTCATGTGCATTATCTACAGTTTCAAGGAGTTCCATTAGTTTCCATAGAAACTTGTTTGATTCTGAATCCCTTCCATCCTCTAGTAAGTAGACAGCAGAAGATACATTTTAATAGCTTCCCTGGTTCAAATGTTTGTTACACTGTGGCTTTACTCAAGCAACTTCCTGTCCCTTTCAGCTCACCCCACCTATGAAATGGACACCATAGCTTGCTGGCCTAATGAATGTTGTGCAGGCCAACACAGAGGGATAAGACACAGTTCCTGGTTTACAAGGAATTTGTAGTCTAGTGGCAGTCCAAAATGTTGGAACTGACTACTCTACAAAGAGCCTGGGTAAAAATACCATGAAGATGCAATTAACAACTCAAGAAGAACTGGTTTATCGGTTGCATGAAAACCTAGAGAGACCCCCCTGACAGAGTGCTAATTCAGCAGCCTGGCATGGAACATACATCAAGTTGATCCTTAGATTTTAATCAAGGGTGGGTCTTGTAAAACTTTGATAAATATAGGTTGTTAGATTTAACAACCTATATTTATCAAATAATGCAAAACTAGAATCTGAAGACCCCTAAAGTATCCAAATTCCTTGAAGACGGTGTGAAAATGAATTTAAACAATGCCAAATTTATACTTTGAAAAACGATCTTAGGCCAAAGTAGCACTATTCCATTTACATTTTTATTGTATCCTTTGCCGAGAAAGTACTAAAAATAGATTGCTTGGCTTCAAGCCTGTGACCAATGATTTCTGAAGTTTTTTTCCCTTCCCCGGGAAAGCTGGTGTATAGCTATGTGATCCACCAAAGAGCAGAAAAGAATTAGCAATAAACTGCACTTATAATCACCATAAATCAAAGTCAGAAAAGGAACATTTTAAATTATGTGCATTATTCTTAACAATTATCTTTAAATCATGGACCACCGGATTTGATAACTGCCCTTTTCTCTTAAACTTCAGCCTTAAATTTTAATAAATGACTTAAGCCATAGAATTTGTCATATTGGCTTTGGGTATTAGATTTTCAAGTAAAATTGATGTGGTTAAAAATCCAGAAATACGTTTGACTTTCAAATGTATTTGGGTTGTATACTAGCAAACGGGAGGCTAATTTAAATTGTCTATTGAGATCTCATCTCAGAAAAGTAAGGAGGAGTCTTAAGTAAGTGAAGAGTTATTCAGCTTAACTTTGCATAGACCACGCACAGCCTGACTATAGTCACTTATTGGAAAGAGCATAACTGGGGTGTAACTGTTTTTAAAACAAATAAATTATTAGCATGGAATATTATGATGACTCTTGGAATTTACTCTCCTTCTTTCTTATCCTAGGGTATCTCTGTGGTAGGGATAAAGGAGAATTTTCAACGCTGTTTTGTCCAAACACAGTACCAGAGGTTTTATAAGTGGGCTTTACTTCATACTAAGTACACAGACCACCATTTGACTCAGATGACAAAAGGTTTAATATTTACAATTGGAAAGGTTCATTCTTGTCTCAATATCATGGTATCCTTAATATCAAGACTCTACTGGGGAAAAAAATGTAAAAAGTATGACAGGTCAACAAGCATGACAACCCCAGCCTGGATATCCAGTACCCAAGTAAAGCCTTGGTTTGGTGGGGCACGGATGTGAGCCTGGTGTTGGTTAGGCAGACAGGAGAGGTTTCAGGGGACTTGTAGGCTATTCCAGATGAAACTGTGATCTTCAGGTTCATTGAGATTATCTCCTGTACCTTTTAAAAATTTCTATTCTTAGTTATCTGTGTGCTTGCTTCACCTGTGAGGGCACACATGTGCTGCAACACATAATGTAGCAAGCAAGAGACAACTTAATAGAGTTGATTATATCCTGCCTATTTCACATGGGTGCTGGGGATTGAACTCAGGTCACCAGGCTTGCAAAGCAGGCGCTTTAACCACAGAGCCAGCTCACCAGCACTGTCTCAAAAACTCAAGTGAAAGCAATAGACAGAGACACCAACGATTAGCCTCTGTTTTCCTCTCATGCATTCAAGGGCAAGTGAACCTCCAGCTACATGCACACACACACACACACACACACACACACACACACACACATATGCACACATACGCACGCATGCACGCACGCATGCACGCACGTACGCACATGCAAGCCACAAGTACTTATGCACTGGTGATGATGTAAGTAATGAAAGTTTTGCTTATTTTAGAATAAAAGTTCAGTCTTTTATTAAAAATGAAGGAAGGAGAAGAAGGCTGCATGTCTATAAAACTGACCATGACCCATTAGTGCCTTCCTTTCTTGTACATTTACTTCTGTATATACTGGGTGGATAACAGTACATATTCATTTTTTATAACAGAGAAAAGAAAGACTCAGAAAGGCCAAATGGAATCTCCCTAGTCTCTCAATTATTGGATAGAAACTATTCCAGAAGCTGAATTTGCAGTTTTAAATCTAGTTGTAAAGCACACTACCCATCCCCATTTGTTAGCTAAATAAAGGGTCACTTTAACTAACTGTATTGTTTTCAGGCAGTGTGGGACATTTGCCAGAATGGCAGATTCTGCTTGTGTTCAGTAGTGCAGAGTTGCAGCTCACAAGTAAATGATGAGGATGGCACCAGCAGTTCTGTTCTTTAGATAAAGCAAACAAACCTTTTGGAAGAAAGAGTCCATTTATTAGTAGGTATCAACATTTAATTTTTAAAATGAAAATTATCGTCCAGCTAAAATGAAAGAGACATTTTCCCTCTCATATCACTTTTTAAAGCAACATTGTTATCGAGACCTGATGTAATTATAAAAGAGGTAATTACACTCTGCAGAACAGAAAGCACAAGGCAAATTTTTAAAGGCAGATTTAGACATTATCTGATATTAAGACTTCATAGCTCCAAAACAACTTGTATAGTATATGGGTCAGATTGACCTGAATAGGATTGATTTTAACAGGAGTCAAGATCAAAAGTAGACATAAAAAGAGAGAAGACAGCTCAGACACTGTCATAGTAGAGACAAATGGGGAACTTTGAACCCAAAGGCTATTTGCATTGAGTCCCAGGCACTCCATTTTTCTTGTAACAGATGACTGAAAATCCAGGGTTCGGCTCGTTACCTCAGAGTCTGAGAGATGGCTCCATGTTTGAGGGACATACTACTCTTTCAGCGGACCCAAGTTTAACTCCCCTCCCCCTACACTCAAATCACATAATTAATAATGGTAAAAAGTAAAATAAAAAGAATACTGGTTTGAATAAGTTTGGCCCCTGTAATCTCATAATATTTGAATACTTGGTAACTTGTTGATAGAACTATTTTGGGTTGCCTGAAGAGGTATAGCCTTGTATGGGAAGGTGTGTTAGTGGAATAGACTTTAAGGTTTCAAGAGCCCACATCAGGACCAGCTTCATTCTCTCTACCTCCAACTTGTGGATATAATGAAAGCTCTCAGCTATTGGTCCAGCACCATACCTTCTTGCTGCTAGGCTTCCTGCAGTAGTGATCATGGTTGCTGAAACTATAAGCACACCTCAATTAAATGCTTTTCTTTTTAAGTGGCCTGAAGTTGGTTGTGGTGGCTCTTCCCATGAACAGAAAAATACCTAAGACAGCCACCTTCAATAACACATAAATCTAAAGACAAGAGATAAAAAGTTTGGTGGGGGATAGTGATACATTGGTTTAATCCCAGCACTAGGGAGGCAAACGGATTACTTGTAAGTCCCAGGCCAGCCAGAACTACATAAGGAGACCCTGCCTCAAAAAATTAATAGATATATAATATATAATATATATTATATATTATATATTTATATATATATTAATAGATATATTAATAGTGAAAACACTATTAATATAAGCACATACTATATTAAATGAATGCATATGTCATGGGCAATATCCTGATTTGGACCTTTAAGTAAGAGTGATAATAAATGTGATGCATTTGGTGACTCATAAGGATAACGGATGCTTTCTAAAGTGTTTGTATGTTATTGGTGTTGAAAGTGAGTGCTTATTTGACCCTGTGCATGCTAAGCATGTACTCTACAACTGAGGTTCGTCTCAGCACTCTTTAGTCAGTTTTTATAGCTATGAATTTGAAAGTTGAGATTAATTGTTAGTGATACTTGATTAATTTATGTGATGAAAGTAACTAGGTGTAGGCAGTTGTAGGGATGTTTATGAATGACTGTGAGTCTCTAAACTAAATCTGAGGTGGAGACATCTCTCAAAGTGACACATAATTATTATTTAATTAATTATCAATGAAATATTGTATTAGATAGCACCTATAAAGTGTTTTCCTGCAACAGGTTTTACGATAGTATTAATAGCTCAAAATTACACACTAAATACAAAGTTCTGGTTAGGCATTAGGCTCTCATAAATTCCCTTTAGAAATATCTTACGTTTATTGAACATGGATTCAGCTTTGCTGAATAATCATTTTCAGTAAAAAAAAAAAAAAAAGAACCCCAAAACAAAAAAAAAAAACCAAATTTGTTTCTACCTACCTATCTACTGGAGACTGACTGTTTGCTAGCCAGTTTCAGATTGAAAACCACCATGTCTTGTGGATAAACACACATTCATATTCAAACATTCCCATATGTGTCTTCTAGTAAAATGTCTCCCTCCACCTTTTCTCCTTCCTAGTTAACTAAAGCCTCTGTTAACACAGTCTGAGCAGAGTCATAGACAGGGAGCTTTGGTGCCCCAACAAAACGGTGAGAGGTGAAGGCCTGTGTGTGTGTGTGTGTGTGTGTGTGTGTGTGTGTTCAGTTTCTAGTTTCCTGTCCTCATATTTTCTGACCACAGAACCTGTCTCCCTTCTGTCTGCTGTTGGTGCTGTTCAGAGGTTTAGGGGCATCCAGCTTGGTGCCCACCTATAGGCTCCTTACCTATTTAAACATTTCTCTCTCTCTCTCTCTCTCTCTCTCTCTCTCTCTCTCTCTGTAATTGAATCTTGAGGTTTATCTATCACCTGCTGCCTAACTGCTTATCACCCTGGTCCCCATGCCGCCACCCAAGACTATGTCTCTGCCTATTTCACTGTGCAGAAAAATGAAGGCAGGGTGATCTATAACCATTTTCATTCACTTATTCACCCCCTCACCTCTCTGATTCTCTTATGTCATAGGCATTCAGATGCTTAACATTTAGGAAAATCCTAGACTGTTTGGATAATAATTTTTCTCATCAGCTGAAATATTGAAGGGTGACAGAAAACCATACCCAGTACCTATCCTCAGGGGTGGAAATGGGGAGCTAGGATCTCACATCTTTCTCCTATCTATGGCTCTCAACCATTTCCTCTTTCCTCCCAAGCCTCTTGCTTCCTTTCCACTGTTAAATTCCCAGCAATAAATACCAGGAAACTAATTCTGTCTCATGTTCAATCAGAAAAGAAAGCAATACAGAAGTCATAAATTTAGTGCCTTAGACTTGCCTATCATTGACAGATAAAAATTTCACCTTCCTTTGGCTGTTCTCCTCAATTTACCCAAATGGTATACAATCTATTTTTAATAATAGGCCCTAAAGGCTATGCAGTAACTCTGAGAAGTGGCTATGGATGGAAATAGACTGAATCAGAATCAGAGCAGAACAAAGTGCCTTCAAAGCAGGAGGTAGACAGTATTGTTTCTAAGAAGCACTGGTGAACTCTCAGAGTCTTTAAAGGTGTTAATGGTTGTTGGTCCAGTAAGGTGCTTGTTTCTTGTTAGTAACTGTCTTAGTCTGTTTGCATTGCAACAACAAAACCCAATAGTCTATTGGGTTATTGTGAACAGAAATTTCCTTCTTGTAGTTCTGGAGGCTAAGGAAGCCAAGTGGAAGGTACTGAAACATCTGCTTGATGAGTTATAGATACCATTTTCTAGTTGTATCTTCAGATGGTATAAGAGGCATGAGTATCCTCTAAGATCTTTGACAAAGACACGAATATCAAGGGAAGTAATTTACCTCCTTCCCAAAGGACCTAACCTCTAATAGTGTCACTTGGTTTTTCTGATTTTAAGATATGAATTTAGGGAATGGGGATGGTAATATAGTATCCATAGAAGATATATACTAAATTGTTGTAGTTAAGCCAAGAAGTCTCAAAAGACATCTCCACATACTCTGATCTGTGTGGAGCTGACTCTGGAGAGAGCCTGGATTTCCACAAATGGTGTAGACATATGACACAGACAGAGAAAGGTACTGCTGTCTAAGACGCACATTCAGCTGGCATTAAAATGACCTCTGTGAATGTTCCTTGAGCACCGACTATAGGAAAAAAATCCTGCCTTCCAGGTGTGGTAGATACCGCAGAGAAACATTGTGCCCCAGAAGGTGTAAAACGACATGTACCACACATACAGAATGTTCCCATGCCAGCTATGTATATGCTTTGAATTTGCATTCTTTCTTATTAATCTCTTCTGATTCAAGTATCTCAGAGCCCTTGAAAAAATATTCATGGGAACAATAAAAATTTTAAAAATTCCAGAAAATGAAAATGCAATGGCAAGCTCTAGAGAAAATAGAAATAATTAATTTAAGAAGGAAAAAAAAACTATAACCATTGTTTGTTTCAGAAGATTTGAAAGGATTTCATTATGACAAGCAGGCTTTAATGTAGAAAAGATTGAGCTAAAGTTGAGAAACTGTCCTTAACAGTGAAATGAATATTGCCTTACCATTCAAGACATCGAAAAGGTAGGTCTCAAATATTAGTCACAATTGAACCCTACACTATTCCTACCCTGTAGGTGGTGGGATCACAATTGAACCCTACACCATTCCTACCTTGTAGGTGGTGGGATCACAATTGAACCCTACACCATTCCTACCCTGTAGGTGGTGGGATCACAATTGA